>CM032065.1:36046786-36646786 GCA_018831715.1 Matsumurasca onukii
GCTTGAACATTCGTTATAAACAAGCTGTAAAAATGTTATTTTTTATAACAAGTTATTTTACCCCTGAAATATTATTTTCTTTGATACTTTGTTAAAAATAAAAACTGTTACTAAGAAAATGCATCAATTTACTTTTAATTACCTATCCTAGTTATATACAATGTTGCTGTTAATCAATCCTCAAAGCAAAAGATTATTAAGAGTGGGCTCTGCTACAGCACCACAGCTATGGCAGAAGACAGCATTCTCCAAACGGACCGGTCTGTAGCACTCCCGTGCCTTTCTTCTCACCTCTTGTCTCTCTTGCTACTCTACATCCAAATTCAAAGAAATTTCCCAATATTTTTTGTTTAACCCTCATTTACAGACTGAATCAGATGAAAGCAGGAATATACAAAGAGCCGTTTCGGGTACTATTCATAATTTTAAATTAAAACAAAAAACATTGAATAGAAAGTGTTTCTCCTACAGATAAACCCTCCACTCTACGTAGGATCCAGCTGTGAGTTTGTTTCTGTGCCCATAAGATTAATTCACATAAGCTAATGCAAACTCTAACCTTAAGTCTAATGAACGTCAATACAATATTTTTTGTAAACTGACTTTAATAAATAAATTTGTGTTAAATAAATAAATAAATAGATATTTTTAAGTTGCATCCTTGGTTGACCATCAAAGATCAAATCAGTGAAGAAAGTAAAGATATTTTGTAACTAAATTAGGTAATGCACACCAAACTAGTAGTTTTTTTTATGTTTTGAAACTAAAACCAAGCCGACTCGCAGCTAAGAGCTTAAGCGCCGCTGGCCTGAGTAAACTGAATTTCCTTTGCAATTTGTTGCTCTAATTCCCTTCACAGTCTCATTTCGGCATTCGGTAAATTTATTACCACAGTTCGCTATTCTCACAGCCTCGTTTCGGTCTAAGGCTTCAGCTTGGCCTCCAGTGTGACCACGGGAGTTACCTTCAGCCTCAGACTTATGTTGTCCAATATACGGTCCAGAACACGGTCACTTCGGTTCGCTCACAGCCTCACTTCAACCTTCACCTCAGACTTACATGTTCTTTTCCTGCAAGTTTTATTAAATATCTTGAAGCGATAACACATTTCCAATATCACTGAAATAGGACGAGGCCTACTCATTCCACTGTTATGAAGAAAAATCACTTTTTTGCCACCATTTTGAAACCACTTGATGGATTTTCATAATTTTTGGTATACTGATGTTTAGCAATAAAATTCATATTTATTTCAACTTTCATCAAAATCAAACCAAATTTACAGTTTTAAATAGTTAAAACTCCTTTATGTGAAAGTTCCTTCCCAAAGGGGGTTCCAGTAGTCGATGTTGCTAGTTAACGAACTCGACCGAGATATTTACAAAAGAACATTTTACCAAATTTGGTGAAAACCGGATAAAATATGTAGAGATGATACACTTATGTATATGTGCATACGGCTATTTTTGCTAAGAAAATGCATCAATTTACTTTTAATTACCTATCCTAGTTATATACAATGTTGCTGTTAATCCTCAAAGCAAAAGATTATTAAGAGTGGGCTCTGCTACAGCACCACAGCTGTGTCAGAAGACAGCATTCTCCAAACGGACCGGTCACTCCCCTGTTTTTCTCACCTCTTGTCTCTTGCTACTCTACATCCAAATTCAAAGAAATTTCCCAATATTTTTTTGTTTAACCCTCATTTACAGACTGAATCAGATGAAAGCAGGAATATACAAAGAGCCGTTTCGGGTACTATTTTAAATTAAACCAAAAAACATTGAATAGAAAGTGTTTCTCCTACAGATAAACTTCCACTCTTAAGGATCCAGCTGTGAGTTTGTTTCTGTGCCCATAAGATTAATTCACATAAGCTAATGCAAACTCTAACCTTAAGTCTAATGAACGTCAATACAATATTTTTGTAAACTGACTTTAATAAATAAATTTGTGTTAAATAAATAAATAAATAGATATTTTAAGTTGCACCCTTGGTTGACCATCAAAGATCAAATCAGTGAAGAAAGTAAAGATATTTTGTAACTAAATTAGGTAATGCACACCAAACTAGTAGTTTTTTTATGTTTTGAAACTAAAACCAAGCCGCATCAGCAGTTGCTTGCCGCTGGCCTGAGTAAACTGAATTTCCTTTGCAATTTGTTGCTCTAATTCCCTTCACAGTCTCATTTCGCATTCGTAAATTTATTACCACAGTTCGCTATTCTCACAGCCTCGTTGCCTAAGGCTTCAGCTTGGCCTCCAGTGTGACCACGGGCGCTACCTTCAGCCTCAGACTTATGTCCAATATACGGTCCAGAACATGGTCACTTGCCAACAACCTCACTTCAACCTTCACCTCAGACTTACATGTTTTTTCCTGCAAGTTTTATTAAATACTAGTTGAGAGTACCAATTTCAGCCTCGGGGCTTTCTTTAACATAGCTGTGTATATTTTAATAAAAACTGCAAATTTAAAGTGAACAAAAAAAGGTTTCCTTATGTATACTTAGAAAACCCATTTCGTTTGCCTGTAGTTCACCATCATCTCCTTTAAGTGTTGGCTACCTTGTGAGAGTCATAGTTACTCCACTGTTCCGGCCGTTGTTAGGCTTTGCAATTTATTTTGAGGATGTTATGTTGACATCAAATGTAGCTAAAGACACACTGTGGTTAGCTTAACACTTAAAGTTTCACCAGTTTCACGATTTGACTTAAAGCAGTCCAAAATGCCTGTAATATTTTCAGGGTCCACTTTGGTCCCTTGCCATTTATTTTGTGGATGTTATATGGATACAAAATATAATTTAAGACACATTATGTATTAACCCCTAAACGAATTTTCACTACCATAGCTTCAGCCGATTTTCAGTTATAAGTGGTATAATATGCCGTGAAACCATATTCAAGCCTTCTTTGATACCCCCTCTTCCGCCCGTTTTTTAGGATGTTGTATGGACATAAAATAAAAAATAATAAAAAAGACACACTGAGTGATTAGCTATCAAACAAAGTTTCAGTGCCATAGTGTCAGCCAA
The DNA here is from genome assembly GCA_018831715.1 of Matsumurasca onukii. Lineage (NCBI taxonomy): Eukaryota > Metazoa > Arthropoda > Insecta > Hemiptera > Cicadellidae > Matsumurasca > Matsumurasca onukii. The sequence goes on from CM032065.1 coordinate 36,049,825, forward strand.
ATTTGACTTAAAAGTATCCAAAATGCAAAAAATTCACTTGGTCTCTTTTGCTATTTATTTTGTGGGTGTAAATGGATATGAAATATAGCTAAAACACACTACGTGATGAGCTTAACCTTGAATGAAGTTTCACCGCCATAGCTTCATGATTTCTAATTATAAGCGGTCTAAGATGCCTTAAAATGTGCTAGGTGCCCAATTTTGTCCTCGCTATTTATTTTTGGATGTTGTATAGGTATAAAATATAGCTAAAACACACTGCGTAATGGGCTTAACCCTTATCGGGGTTTCACTACCGTAGCTCTAGCCGATTTTCAGTTAAGCGGTTATTAACCATTTTATTAATCCCAATTTAAATTAAAATTAAACTTTGGGTCGACCACAATAAAAGACAATGTTAATTGTAACCTGATTGACCCAAAGGTTTTATTTTAATTTACCATGACAAACCACATAAGTTTGAAATCCAAAATAAATACTCTTGTTTAGTTGTATGGACAATTACATGGCTAAAGTACATTTACTGTATTTTTAAATTTATCATGACAAACCACATAAGTTTAATCCTAAATAAACTAATTTTGTTTAGTTGAAAATAGAAAACTACATGGCTATAATAAAACACTCTTATTTGGTTTGCACGCTGTAAAGCATGAATCGTAAGTAACATGGTCAACAAACACTGACGGTCGGACGTACTGACGCGCCGAGGAGAGGTAACCCGTGGAAGTGCCGAGTTTGATGTGCAGCGGCGCGCATCATGAGCCTGTTTCTCCACGCTGAAGCAAGCATTCCGAGCAAACGGTTGAAGATACGACAAAAGTGCTCAGGATCATTTGTGTGGACAATTAAATTTTAAAGCTCGTATGGGCTGTCAAACTTATATATCTGTTACGGGTTTTCTAGAATTTTACGTGACAGCTTTGGAGTTATAAATTTTCACATGTAGTGAGGTCCTATTAATGACCGCCATCTTGAAAATAATTAAATTATCAAACATGTTAATAGCCTATGTGTTAACCAGGTATAGAAGCTACAATTCTGTAAAATTTCATTAAAATTAGTCCAGTGGTATTTGCGTGATTGAGGAACAGACAGACACACAGACACACACCATCTCATTTTTATATATTAGTATAGAAGTATAGATTGAAGCGATAACACATTTCCAATATCACTGAAATAAACTACCATTCCACTGTTATGAAGAAAATCACTTTTTGCCACCATTTTGAAACCACTTGATGGATTTTCATAATTTTGGTATACTGATGTTTAGTAATAAAATTCATATTTATTTCAACTTTCATCAAAATCAAACCAAATTTACAGTTTTTAAATAGTTAAAACTCCTTTTTGTGAAAAGTTCCTTCCCAAAAGTGGGGTTTCAGTAGTCCGATGTTGCTAGTTAACGAACTCGACCGAGATATTTATTAAAGGAACATTTTTACCAAATTTGGTGAAAAACGGATAAAATATGTAGAGATGATACACTTATGTATATGTGCATATGGCTATTTTTGCTAAGAAAATTGTCATTACATTGTAATACAGAAATTTTAAAATTAGCATACTATGGCCTCATTTATCCATATTTATCCAATGGCATATGTTTATGGGGCAATTGCTCTGATGGGAAGATCCAATGTGTATTTATATTGCAAAAATGGCAGTAAGAATAATACGCAGACTAAATTACAGGGACACCTGTCGAGATGCATAGCAAATCTACATATACTACCCTTTGCTTCATTGTACATATTAGAAACTTTATTGTTCTTTAGATCTAAATATTCCTTTGGTGATTGCAGACTTTGCAGTACTGAGACTGAGTGTATGACTTAAGAAAGCAAAATTTAATCAAACTCTCTTTCCATCGGCTTCAAATGTTCGACAAACTACCAATTGAAGCTGGTAGGAAGTTGTTTAATCGCCTACCTGATACTTTACGAAATAAAGATTTAAAAATGTTTAAAAAACACCCAAAACAATATTTATATCAACATTCGTTTTATAATTTGAGAGAATTCATGGAAGCTTAAAATTTTAATGTTACTTCTTTTGTGGTTTTTTCTCTATAGATCTAAGTCATTACCAGTGGTATTGTATTTTTAAATTTATTGTTATGTCAAATGAAACAAACTTGTTTGTACAATAGTTGACAATAAATCTTGTTATTGTTGTTGTTTGTAAAGTGTGAAAAATGCTCAAGATCGGGTCTCATTTCATGGTTCCGGGCCTGGGTCTTACCATGCTAACGGCATGAATATATAATTATTTTAGAGAAAATTCGATAATAAAATATAAAAACTTTCAACCCTCTAAGTATAGATCATCTTGCTCACTAACGATGGAAAATGTCCCCAATAATAGTTTAAACTTAAAAGAATGTAGGTTGAAACCTACACTTTCTGGTTGTTAAACCTACTTCCTGATTGTACACCATTATTATTAGGATAGTTGGTTAGTTATAGTTCTTTTGCCAGATAAGACTTGAGGATGGTACACTACAATAATTGAGTTTAAACTCATGCAAAGTGTTCTTTAATATCACGAGTAAAAAACACTTGGTGTATTCTTTGATTCAACTAAAGCCATTGATTGTTTAAAATGTACACTGTAAATCCCTACGATGTCCTTAAAAGTTAATTCAGTATAGGAACTGTGGTGTCGTTCATGATTGGAAAAATCATAATTATTTGAAAAATAGAACTCAAAATTCAAAAAGTACAAGTTGAAGATATAGTTAGATACTGTCTTTATCTTTATAAAATATGAATCTGATGCAATGTAGTGTTCTCCGTGTTTCAACACTGGATCCCATTCTTTTCTTAATTTACACAAACAACATTAGCTCCAAAACTGTTTCAAACCATTTTGATCCAATGGCTTAAATATCCAATATCATAATATGATACAACCCTATAGTATTTAAATTCCTACATAAACGAATTACTAAAAGTGTAACCCAGCGTAGGACCAGAGTTCAAAATTATTAAATACCTTGTATTGTGGGTTGTGCTCAGATTCTACAGTTGAGAAAATATTATGCAGAGCGGATGCGCATTCGCCCCGCTTGTGGGTATCGTCGGCATTCTTATTGTCACTAACTAAACATAATATATGGTACACTATTTACACACGTGGAGTCACGGTAACGCACTACGCAGGCGACCACTGGACAAAGTACCCGCGTAGTGACAATAAGAGTGCCGACGATGCCCCACGAGCGGGCGAAATGCGCATCCGCTCTGCATAGTAATTTTTCTCTCAACTGTAGGATCTACAGGCACAGACCGCACAGTACAAGGTATTTAATAATTATAAAAGAATATTTGAGCGTTCATCTTGCGAGCAATCAAATATGTTGTAGTTCAATATTTTCAACTAGTAGTGATTGGTTTTTATCTTGATCAAACCAAGATTACCATTTCAGTTATCCCCCTCCATCAAGAGCTTGGTCATTCAGGAAACAGGATGCAAGACACATCTGATGGTTGTTGACAACCAGTTTGACGCCAGCTTAGCACCTCGGCACGATGACGTCACCTGGCATCGTCTCTGCGCATGCGCTCCACTGCTGTGTGGTTTGTTTACTTTGTCTTGTCTGCGGTGTTGAGTCAGCTGTACTGCTGTAGCAGTAGCAGGTGATCAGCTGCTGGAAGAGGCACTGGAGTAGCGCCTAGTTCCTCTCTTGTTTGTGCTAGTGGTCATTGTCCTTTTATCAGCTGTTTGGACGTCGATTATGGTATTTTCTTCGTTCAGGTAAATTTTTACATTTTTTTAATGAAGACTTGCTAATCTGTATTTGATCCACCTGATTTCTACCTTTTCTAAAACAATATATTGATTAGGTCTTTGTTTGTAACAACAATAAACTCGATATTAATCATAAATGGTAGTTATCTTATTCAGTTGGTATTTAAAGCCTTGATCTTTTCGTTTGAGGTGTTAATTAAGGACTAAAGGTTACACTTTCGTATCAAAACCACACAATTGATAAGCTTTGTTAAATATTAATCATACATTCATAATAACGTAATTGATTACCGTAAGTTTTTCCTCACTTATTTGTTTGAGGAAAATGATAACTTAAACTGTTTGCAAAAATATAATTTGTCCGTTAATCAAAATGTTCACATGACCTACTGTTACATTTTAGTCATACGTACAATATTATTTTGTGAATGGCAAGAAAAATTACGTTATCACCATTTCCTAAAATTACCTTCTTTTAAATTTGACTTGTATACTAAAGTAGGATGTTTCATTTTATTTACTTTAATGTGTTTGGTTTGGACAAAATAAAAGCTAATAATTTTCTCAAATTCCGATTTCCCATTTTCAATTTCCAATTCAATTATGCGTTTGTTTAGTTTTGGAGGGAAAGAAACAGATGCCTAAACCACCAGGACCCCTAAAGTTGACATGTCAGTGACCGTATTCAAGGTTTTGCCACCAAAAAGTACAATGCAAATTTACGAACGCCTACTTATATTTCTTCTCCGTGCTGTATATTGCTTCTCTCACCTTTATCAACTGATAGTATTGTTTACACGGCCGCAATTGGCGAGATTGAATTGTCAATATTAGCTTTTCTTTGATGGTTCGTGCTTTTCGGCAAATTTGGTCATGGTGAGTGCTGTTTTAAAAACTTCAACAATATGGGCTCATTTCTCATTCCTTTTCGAGTAGTTTTTCATTGGCAACAGATTAAAACTAATGAAGTCGTATGAAATCAATACCATTTCCTAGAAATTACATCAACACCAAATGTTGAACGGTATTTTTCCACATATTTTAACTCTTAAAATATATACTTTATGGCCACCCTAGTCTATCGGTGTACGTTACCAAGCTAAATCGTCTTGAGATTAATTTTTATGAATGATAACATTATATTCCATCCATCGTCACTATTGTCTATTTCCATATAAGAATGGCGAATTCCCTGTATATAACAGACAAGACAGCTTCTGATTTGCTTGGTGGTAATGTGTTGTCTACCTGCTATTCCGAGAAACGTCCCCCTCCAAAATGGTGATTCCGGTGAACCCAATGTGCTGGTTAACAAACTTAACCTAGAGATTTGCAACAAAAATGTGTGTCAAATTTCATGAAAATTGGACAAAAATTGCAACTAGTACTCTCACGCAGATGCAAGTTTTGCCTTTTGACTCTGGAGGTGTTGAGAGCTCAAAACTGCTTTCAGTTCTGCTCTACAGCGTCTCTACATCGTCTTAGAAATGAGTAACGGAATCTATTGCCTATACAAATTCGCTAATCAGAACCCTAGTTAGCCTAGAGTAATCCCGAAATCCCGGGGTCGGGAGAGGTTTGTTGTCTCAGGAGGTGTTTGAAAAATCAAAACTGCTTCCCGTTAGGGTCTCGCCCGTACGACGTTTCGTTTATGTGGCGGTGGAAATAAATAATCGACTTCCTTTGAAAATTCTCTGATTAGACTCCTGGGATTAAGCTTAGAGTAATCCTGAGGTCGGGAGAGAAAGTACAATCCTAAAGTACAACAATCCGTCTGTCATCCATTTTCCCAAGACATCTTCTTGAATGGGGTAGAAGATGTCGAAGAGTACTCGTAACGCTTTCGACGTTACAAACACTATGCTATCTACGGCAAGTACGTCACAAGAGCCAGGCTCTGACTTACGACCTCAATTTCAGTTTTCTATTCCAAGGCTGCTGGAGCCGGGTCATTGTGTGATCTTACGTGAGGTTCGTCACGTACGCACACATGTCGTACAATATACACAAGCTGTCCCAGACGTGACCACACTTCTGGAAATGGTTTAGAATGGGTCAAAATTTAAAACTGTCTGCCGTCGTTTCCGGGCCAAGAATTAGATGGGTAGACCCATAAAAAAAATAACATAAACTTCTTTTATGTTAAGAGCCTCCGAATTACTCCAAGCTTCCAAACTGTTTAACTGAAGTTAGGGTTAAATTTCCTTTCAGGCAGTAATCCAAATTTCTGACGATTGGTTAAGGCCATTTCAAGTGCATTGCGCACTCATCGCCAGACCCGTGTATTCAAAAATAAATAAATACACAAAATACTGTGATTTGCAAATATTGAATTTGACAAGCTGACGGTTTTTTTTATTCTTAGAGTACTGTTCATAGTCCAGATAATAAAATGTTGTGTGACAATGTACCTAATAATTATAAAACTGACGAAACTCTATATTCATACAGTTGATCAATTAAACAATTTTTATCAAGATAAAAAGTATTCATTAAATTGTAAAAAGATCATTTAGGATTAGGTCGAAACCAGAGACAGGGAGAACTATCGAACTGGGAGACACAGAACGATGGTTCATGAACATTTGTCCTCACAGGTAGGAGTTCAGTTCGTCAATAAACTTCCGAATTCGATCAAAAGTGCCCCAGAGCCAAAGCCTTTCAAAGCTTGTCTAAAATCAGTTTTAGTCGCAGAACATTTTACAGTTCAAACGAGTTTTTGGCATACAATTGGGAGACTCGGTAAACAAAAAAACAAACAGGGGTAGACTAGAAAGATTCGAGTGAATGGGAATAATACGAATGTAAGTTATGTATATATTTGAAAGGGATCTAGCCTCCAGGTGTGACGATGAATGCAAAATTTTAGATCAAATAAAGGACGATGGAGATACATGCTTGTAAACATGTCTATATTCAATAAAATATTTATTTTTTTATGTGCTAGATTAAGGGAGATAAAACATACAATGGCGGATTTTGTCAACCAACAATGTTAGTTTTCTGATACTTGTGTCTATATTGAGGTGGGGGAAGGATAAAGCACTTGAATATCATGCACGCCCCAGCTGCAAATCACCTTGTGCGTAGGAGTACTTAATTAAAATTGTAATATAACTTACGACCACAATCACGAGGAAATTGAGAAATACTGATTAAACACAATTAATATACGCCATTTATTTTATCAGTATGGCTAACCCTATATAATTCTACCATGCGCCTTCCGGTGGCAGATCGCCATGTGTAGTGTGTGATATGGTATATGCAAAAACAAATAAACAATCTTTTCTGTCGCATTTGTGGTGGTTGAACTATGTATTTTCTGTTCGTTGATTCTTGTAAACCGTAATGGTTCGACACTTACGGCAAACATTAATTTTATTAAATCAAAAATTCAATAATAAAAAATGCAATACTATTTTATAAAACCTCATAGGCACACAAACACTAACCCACTTTGTAATCTAAACAACAACATAATTATACAAACACAGACAGGCTCTAGGTAGTAGTTACATACAACAATAAAATGTCCTGCAGCTACATTAAGAGTCCGTCTCAGCTGTGCGGTGACGGCGTTGCCAAGTTTACGGCGGCTCGTTTTTCATCTTTCAAAAAAGTTGTTTCAATAATAGACATGACATATTTAGAAACTACAAAGGGGAATTTTTTCAAAATTATGCATTTTTAAGTGTAATTTGTAAGAACGGAATTAAAAAACACTACAACTTGTAAAATTTCAAAGTTTATTAGCGAAGCTATTGAACAACTTATGAGAAATCGGGCTTTATACACAAATGTAAAAACTATGAACGGTGAAAAACTCCTGCGAGCGCTTAGTTTGACAGTTAAGCGCATCAGTTGAAGAAGCCGATCACTGCTCCTTTCTTCAATCCCCCCCCACTCATCACAGGACACAATGAAGAAACAGCTGATAAGATAATAATTTGAAAACTGAATACTAGATACCAACTGATGTAATTGCAATCATTTATATTTAACTTTACGAAGGCCCTTTATTTGGCCAGTTGTTACGCGGTATCGTGAGTTCATTGGGCGAACGAATTCATCCTTCTCTCAGGAGACCACCGAGGCGTCCCCTTAATTCTCGATTAATAGATTGCTAAGAAACAACTACTTCCACAGACCCACAGAGAATTTATAGTTTAGTTTCTATTGTCTGTGGAACTGTAGATAACAAATCTTTCAATTGGCACATTTAAGCACTGACGAGTAAAATATTTCAAAATGTGTACCGCAGTACTATTTGCAAGTGTCCAGCAGAATCATTCGCATCTTCTCTTCAAGAACGCCGTATCTCGAGGTGGCCGATCGGTTTGTTTACGATTCCATCTACGCAGTTGGCTAACCTGCGGTATTGCTAGCTATGAATGATGCATGTGACATTGAAACGAATGGGTCTCGACTCTCGCCAGCTGACAGTATTCGCCAGCTGTGACGCCCATGACGTCACAAGTGCAACACCACAGATTTGTTAGGCCTATATTGAGGCTTATAATTTATTTTTTATCTGTGGAGTGTGATGTTAAGCAGCTTTCAATTCCTTTTATGACCACCTGTATTGGCACTTTGTCAAACTAAAAAAATAACTGAGTTGGACGGCATTGCTGGTGAGGCTGATGCAGATCTCACAAAGGCCAGACATATAGTTACAAAGAATGTTGACTCACACTTGATTCTGTGATTCATTCTTGTCTCGTCCTTATTTCCTACGACTGAGAAACTTCAGTCAATGAATGGGCGTAATTCCGTCTCGCTTCAACGAATCCGTTAGATGTGACACATTTCGTTACTTAATTGGCCGTGACTACGCATTTGGGGCTCTTGGGCAAAATGGAGGGTAATTCCCTCCCGAGGTTCTAGTCTTAACAAAACGTGGAACATATTGCCCTTAAAAGGTATTCTAACTTACGAACTTCTTTAGGGAAAATGAGCCATTCTGCCGTCAGCATAGTATAAGACCCAAACCCAGAACCATGAAATGTGCACAGATCCAACCCCAAAACAGGTTTTGAGCATTTTTCTTTTTTATATAGACCCTACATATATGTGACTTCTCTTCAGTAGTCACGTTTGTCCGATTAAAATTTAACTTTTAAAACATTAAAAGTACTTAGCCCCTTTAGGGGAAGTTTTTTTTAAAAAAATATCTAAAAATCTTTGTTTGTATCAAAATTTGAAATGTTGAACCTTGAAATGATAATGTATTTTAATGGAACCATCACTAAAAATAATATAAAATCAGTTGAGCTGTTCCAAAAGAGTTTTGTAACTGTAGTTTAACAGCGATATTACATTTGTTGATTATTATTAAATTATGTGTAAGACGGTCCCTGGTTAATCTATATTAACACTTGTAAAAAAAGAGCACTTAAATCAGTCCGAAGGTATTGTGTTAAAAATAAACTATTAATTGTGTATAAAAACATCCTTTCATTTTGATTGAGTCATTTATTTTCATTGAGGTTGTTTTGTTCAAATATTTTAATGTTTCATATAGGGTCATCCAGTAATCTTTGATGTTTTTGAAAACAAAATATAGCTCGGTTAATTTTTAGATAATTAACTTTTATTAGTTTTAAACTAGGGAATTTGATTTAATTTTTTAAAAATAACATGCATATGATGTCTATTTGATTTATTGGGTTTTTTACTCTTTCAGTAAAGCTTTGTGTTAAGCTGTTCAATACTGTTTGAGGAACACAGTTGATTTCTGTAATGATAGCCTTTTTCAATTTTGTTAGGTTTTATGGTTATATTATGTGGTTTTCATTTTAAACTCTTTCTTTTAGATATTCCTATAAGAAAAAAATCACTGCCATAGTATAGCGGTCATTGCTTCCTAGGAATGGTTTGCTTGACACAACGATGGATTTTTGCAGTAAAGTTGTATCGCTATATTAAAATTTTGTTTCATTTCGGAGCTCTGAAAAAATTGCATTGCAAAGAGGCGGGTTGGTTCCAACAAGATGGAGCAACTTTTTTGTCATACTTCTATAATCCTTCGACAACATTTTCCAATATTTTCGATTCCCTGATTTCTGCTTGTGTTGATATATACCTTGGCCTCCAAGGCCCCTGATCTATCGCCTTGCAGTTTTTCTTACGGGGTTATCTAAAAGAAAAGTATACAAGGAAAACCACATAACCTAACAAAATTGACACAGGCAGTCGTTACAGAAATCAACCCATCCCTTAAGAAATATTGAACAACCAAGACAAAGCTTTACTGAAAGAGTAGAAAAATGCATTTAATCAAATCGACGTCATATGAATGAGGTTATTTTAAAAGGATGAAATAAAAAATCCCTCCTTTTGCCTTCAGTAGAAGAAAACTTAAACATACAAGTTAACTATCTAAAAAATAATGATATGTTCAAAAACATTAAAGTTCACCGGATGACTCTGTACAATGTCAAATTTTCTTTGGATTATTGTGATATAATTTGCTACTTTTCTTGTTAAATAACTTTTTTACAAGGATTTGCCTTTCACATTTCATTACTGTATAATAAAAATTCAGAAAGATGGAAAACTGCAAAACCTAGCTAAGAGATTTGATTTAGGATTTAATGAGCTATGGAAATAAGGTCTCTATTTTCTCCACTCTATAACAATTTCTTGTTTTCAGATGGCCTGCAGAATTGAGACTCACTTTCAGTTGATGCATTATTCACAAGTCATCACCAGTTATGAGTGAACTTGTACAGTTGGATTTGTCTACCGAAGTGGAGGCTGAGTCCAGCTTCAGCTACGAAGATGACAACTCGGACGACAACTACGACCGCTACCTCTCCGATCTGTGGGTGGGGGTTGCTCTTGCCTTCATGGTGCTTTCATGTGTCGGCTGTCTTTGCACTGCCTTTCTCGTCCATGCCTTCCGCAAGTGGAGAAGTCGAGGTAAGATAAAAATATGAAAAAGTCAAAAGAAAACCAGGTATTAGCTCTCATGACAAATGAAATGTTGTGTTAAATGGGTTTCTTTCGCTTTTAGTTTATTTATTTTTGTTTTGTTCAGTCTTAGAATGATTTATTAATGAAAAATTACATTATTATAATTTTTTCTTGTTATACAACATTTTTGCTATCTACCCTTTTACTGACCCGTTTATGACGCAGACTCTACTGTATTTCCGTAATGAAATACATGGCTTTATTAAGGCAAAGTTAGGACTTGCAAGTATTCTCTTACACTTAACCTGCATAATGAAACACTATAGCTCATTTCTGCTTTTGGGAGAAAAGTTTATAATAATAAACTAGTAAATTTTCTCAGAGCCAATTTTACAAAGAATGATATAAGTCAAACTGTTTCAAATAAATTTAAATTGATGCTTTGTAATCACTTTTGTTTTATAAATATATAAATATTTTATTTGTACATAAAAAAGTTTGCTGGTCAAAAGGTGTCTCTTAATAAAATTCTAAATAATGGTTGATTTCAAATGTGTTTCACATAGATTTGTGAGTCTTCAGCTTCAGTCCCCTATTTTTGACCCTATCACATTCACTGCTACTGACATGATTTAACATGAAAATTTGTATTTGATTCGATGTTATCACCGTGGCATAGTTCCATGCAGCTTATAGCAGCAAATTGGTTAAAGAATGCAGGAACAAATACTTTCAATGCCCAAAAATATCTTCCAATGGTAATTTTTGGGGTGGTGGTCATTTTTAAACATTAAAATTGAAAAACCGTTAGCTGTATACAGTGCAGTGTAGTTAGAGAGTACTGACAAACTGTGCAGCTTGAAGATCACTTCAAGTGGCCGAAATTGTAAAGTTCAGAGTTTAGGTGTCGTGGACTTAGTGTAATAGTTTGTTGCGCCACGCTAAACAGCTCAGGGGATAATACAACTCTAAAAGTAAAACATTTGTTTCTCACATTTGTGCATGATTTCAGTGGCGGAAGCTAGACACGTGGAATGTGGGTTTGACACGGAGTCCCTGCCTAGCTACACCGTGGTGGCCGGACTTCCCTCGTACGAAGAAGCTATTGAGCAGCTCAAGCGAACAAACACTGAGGAAGAGCTTGCAACCTCTGACGTCATCGATGCTCCTATCTTCTCCAGACTCTCGGTCGGAGATCTTCTAGAAGTCTACAAAGTTAATGCAACCAAGAAGTAAATTGTAAAGAAAGCTTTAATGTGGTTGCAGTTATACCATAAGTTTGTGCCAAATGATCAAAATGTACCTCATTTCGTACCAACTCGATTCATTAAAATAACCGGCTTTCTGGTGACTTTTCACTTGCTCAAATTTTACTGTATGTAGCTCTCAGGCTTCTAATTGCGACTGGTATCCCAAATTTATCTACAGTTTGGGAATGACATTAAAACTTCCTTCGTACGAGATCATAGGGAGTGACATCATAGGGGTTGAGTAGTTTTGTGCTTAAGAACCTTTTGTTTAAAACTGAATTTTGTTTTATTTTTAGTTTCAACTTTTTTTATATTTGTTTGGTATATATACATGTATATCAATATATTACAAAAACGTTTAAAAATGCTTGATTATTTTATTTTATATCATTTTAATTTCTACAAGTTTTGCTGCTGGTTTTTTCAAAGTTAATATTTTTATACACATGTTTTATTTTTTTAAATACTTTTGGTTAACTTTTATATAATTAGATTTGTTTATATTGAGTTGAGAATGGCACAGCCGAAATATACTTGTCGTTTTTAAGCATTTTTAAACGTTTTTGTAATTTATCTTGAAGTTGAACGACAGTTTTTAATATATCAATATATTGTTATTGATCTTAATTTGTACAAACACTAAATAACTAATTTATTACTAAAGACATTTGAAGACGAAAAAAGTTGTTTCACGGTTCAGTCTAAGCATTATTGTCTTAAAATTTCTTTAGTAGTATATTATTATTTTGTCAGTCTTAAGGTTAAGTGGTAGAGAGGGCTTTAAAGCCCTAACTTCGCCTTTTGATCAATTTATCAGTAAAGTCCTTTGTTATAATCTAGTTCTTCAAATTTACACCACGTCAAAATATCATAATAATTAGTTAAAGTTGTTAACATCATAATAAAAGTGTTTTCAAATGTTGGTTATGAATAAACCACACAATTGGCAAAATATAACCTTCTTTTAAAAATTTAGATTTGTTCTTTCCTTTTTGTGTGTAAGTAGAATAATAATTCGTCTGAAATATTACGGTCTTGCTGTGGACTGAATCAATGACTGAAGATGATACTCCACAGTGAGACCAAAATATTTCAAGCTAATAATAATTATGATATTTTGCCGTGATGTGAATTAGAAGAACTTGGCTATAATTTGCTGTACGGTATACTTTAGAGCCAGAGCCCCTGTAAATATTGTATTAAATATCAACAAAATTAGTCAGACTCACTCTCTCCTAAAACCTTTTTGATGGAAGAAGACACTATTGCGGTTGAGACGGTGGTATTGATTCATTGAAGATTATATGTCACGCAGTAAAGATGTTGTACAGATATAGCTAGTGTTCAATGTAAAATTGTGTAAATATATGTTAATTTTTAAAACTTACATAAAATAATGTTTATACTTTGTTGTAAATAAATTTTGGACTTTTACACATGTTTTTAATTTCCACTGGTAATAATATTTATAAGAAACAGAATCTGAAAGATGCTATTTCTAAGGAGCCATTATCACTAGTAATGGCGGTTTGAGTATTTTAAGACTAAACCTACCTCCTAGCGTTGTAAAACTAGCCGATAGAAAGCAGCACCTCTGCGGCGAAAAGTATTCCCCAGTTTTCTCGAGCAGTCTACATTTGTTTTAATTTAAAAGTAGAACTTTATCAGGCCAAGGTATAGAGCTTGGATATCAGTTTATCTAAGCATTGGTTTCCATGTCTTAAAATCGACTACACGCTATCGGACTTTCCCCAATCAAGGGACGAGCAGGGAGAAAGGAAGGCCGCTATGAAGGATGCAAATTTTGCCCCGTACATTTGTCTGAGCTTTTATTATGTTTGATCAAAAATATCTACATCTAGTCATTTGCGGTGCAGGATACATTAAAATTGTTAATTATCATTACTAACAATAATAGTTGTGATAAAAAAGTCCTGGACCAAAGTAATTTTTGATACAGGGGTTGATGAGAAATTTACTTCCCTTGTTGTTTAGCTAGTAAACAAATGAAACAATAACGCGTGTGCATATTATACTCCATTGGATAGCCTGTCTCATTGTGAAACTATCAGTAGGCTTGACATTTTCATGATCTCTAATTGGCTAAACAAAAATATCCCACGTGTAATATTCCCACTAACTAAATAACACCCCTTTTACATAAAAAATTCCAAGTTTTGAAGGATTTCTAGACATTTGTTTAGCCAAACAGATTGGATTGTTATCTCTAACTTTAAAAGACTGCTGCACGTAATCCAGAATTTTACAAACTAAAGCAATTTAAAGAGTGAATTGCGAGCTTATTTCCTTTATGAACACTGGTGGCGCAATGTTATTTTATAACATAGTAAATCTCATGCCTTGGTTTGATAAGTGTTTATAATATTGTAGTGAATGTCAAGATATAGTTAAAAGAATGCTCTTTAATATGAAAATACAGTAATGCATTTAAGTTTTTGTGAATAGAGCTTAATTTAAAAATATCCTTTGTATAAAACCAATATTATAATACCGTAATAACAGATGAGGGTAGAAAATGAAAGGTTTGATTTTCAACTAACAAACAAGCAAATAAAAAGTTAAATTTTAAGTATCAGGGGTATAAAAGCGATATACCTGGGACTTTGGGGAAAAGAAAACGGATAGTTACAAACAGTAATGATTTATTAACAAAATATTACATTATTTTAACAATAAGACAATAATGTTGTCAAAGCTTCGCATTTGTTAACATCAAGCTCTGTATTGACCATTAATTTATTCAGTAAGCATATTGCATTTGTACACAAAACCACTAAAAATCTAAATAGAAACAGTTTATGTACAAATTGATTGGTGTAAATGTGTAAAACTATTGAAGTACAATTAAAATCACCATTGACGTTAGGCTAATATGGTTCAAATCACAATAGGAACTTTGGCTTCGCAAAGTATTATAAAATGTACAATATAAATACACAGTTTAACACTAGTAATCGATTGATTACAATTTTTATGTCAATAAAATGATAATAAAATAATAATATGATATAGAAGCTATGTACAGGTTGTTTGTTCACACGTTGTCATTTACATTAAAAGTTAAAACTATAGAGTAAAACATATTTGTCAAAAGAAAATTACAATAATTATGTGATAAATTGCCTTACAATTTATATTGCAAATTTGCACACACACAAATATAAAAGTCTTAATGTATTGTAAATTATAACAAACCTTCTTGAACGTTTTAAAACTGGACTCAAAAAATAAAAATTACATTCAAAAGTATTATTAAAATTTTCTAAAAATGTATTAAATTTGCTGTGGAGAATAGGCTAGTTGTACATTGAAGATACTCGACATGGGGCTGGCCTAAACACACCAACTAGGAAGGGTTTAGGCTACAATATTAGCTGATTGTTCCTCTTTGTCAGCGTGAGAGCGAAAGATTTTATGAAAATCCTGCGTTGTCATACTGTATAATTTGCCGCTACAATACGTTGTGGAAGGGTGTACCAGGGAATATTGATACAAGGTTGTTACTATTGCTGGGGCAATTGGGGCAGTTAGTGTACCAGTTTCACCGCTAGAGTCCGACAAGGAACCTCAAGTTTAATAATGTGAAAACGAACATAAAATTTTAACTATACTTAAACGTGAATTACAGAAAAAGTTGTTTATTAGAAACAAAAATTTGGTTCAATAATAACTTCATCCAGTTCTTAAATTTTTTTAAAATTTTATGGAATTCAAAGTAAGGCAAAAGTAGAAAAGATTAAACCATCAGGTATCACGCAAACGGTTAATTATGATAGAAACAAGGTTACCTGGACTGATGAAAGAAAAAGAGCACATTCTGAAAGGATTATCACAAAGACCAGCCAGCCTTTCAAAATGGCATGCGATACTTTGTGTGTGGTCCATAAGTCAATAATAATAGTCATCACAAATTAAAATAGAAAAGAGAAGTAAAATAATTATACTGTAAACATGGAAAAAATTTGAACAAATGATAATTTTAAATTGCAAACAATCATTTTTGTTGTTCCCCAGAAGTATATTTTGCAAAAATTAGTACAAACAAAATAAATGGTTGAACTCCAAAATAATATTATAAAATACATCACAAAGAAATATTTTTGAACTATTAATATTTACTGGAAGTTAACAAGAAGCTAGATTCATATTCGAAAGATGCTGCGTGTCCCAGAATTTGAAAATTTTTAATGGCTTAAAAGTGTTGTTTTAGATACAAACAAGGGGACCCCAGCCCATGCTTCCCAGACCCTACAGTATTTTAGCCCTGAGTCAATCTTGTATCCACTTCTGGTTCAGATCAATAAGACTTTAAGTGCATTTTAACTCCCTTTAAAAAATTATTAGTTTTACGATAGGGTCCTAGTTGGAAAAAATCTCAACCCCTAAAATTATAGAAAATACATAAAGGAATTTCCACATTTTCCCAAAGAATGACACCAAAACCCCCAATTTAAGCATCAAATCCCTAAAAACTATTTTCAGAACAACCAAGTAAGACCATGTCTCTAGACTATAAAGATTAAATAAACTTAAGCTACATGTCAGAAAATAAAATAAATCTAAAACTAAGACGTACGGTAATTTTACGAATAAACTATTATTGTTCTGAATCAAATTGGCGAACTCTTACTCTTTGTTTGTAGTGATACTCCTTTAAGTAGCTTTTGAGAGTCTTAGGTAGGCGAAGTTGAGACACACCATCATAAGTAGCTCTACTACAAATCACTGCACGACAAAGGTGTTGTAAAGGAAATGGAAAATTGCGATGAAGAGGAATCGTCAACATTGGTTCAAAGAACATGCAACAGCTTGGATCTTTGTAATGTTCAATAAGGCCACAGACCGTTGTTGATGCATACACTCCTGGATCGTGAGAGTCGAAACTGAATCTATGATTCCATTGTTCTATCCTGGCATGTAAAGAACGTCCATATTTTCGAAAACTAACTGAAAATAAGTACTCTTCTTGAGCAGAGTCCCTTAAGAGAAATGTACCTTCTGGCCTCCCTTCAAGAAGTCTTTCAGCTTCATAGCGATCCATTTTGCCCCAGTAAAATGAACACGAAGTAATTTGAAGTAAATCAGGCACGAGGCAATGAATGTAGTCAACTTGAGTATGAACAACACGTTGTGTCACATCCAACTGAGAAAGAGCTGATAAAGCAGCTGATTGAAATAAAGCTGTTATGTTATCAACTGTAAGTTCAGGAGGGATGACAACCTGAATGTGAGGACCTGGGCGAAATCCAGGAGGAGGCTCAACGCCTTCAGCTATTTCTCTAGCTCTTTCCAATCTAGCACGCTCATCACAGTCTTCAATGGGATAGTCATCGGGATTAAACTTAGAAAGATCTATGACGGGCCGTGTTCTCGCGAGACAGTCTCTGTCTTCTTCGCCACTACTGGAGTCACTGTTCATTGGCGAGTCAGTTTTCCTTTGTTCCAAAGCAGTTCCAAAAACTACCCCTGCGCCTAAATGGTGATCTTCAGTTCTTCTATATCCTGTGCAGACACATGATTCACAATTAACATTGGGTTCAGCTAAATCGTTTTCAGACCCACCAGCATTACTTCCGCTACCACTTTTCAACCTTGCACAGTTAAAGCGTAGAACCCAATGATTGAGTTTTTTCTTACTTCCACTTCCAGAGTTAGGTTTGGGTGAAACACTTTCTTTTACCAACCTCTTATTATGTTGAGATTTTGATGCACAAACCTTTTCATCAATGGCCGAAGAACAAGAGTCATTTTCTAGAGTACTTGAAAAGAAAGTAGCTCCCAACTCGGAAGGATTAAGATTGCAAGGATTATTTGCAGAAGATACTACATTGTTTAGCTTGACATCTGATGATAGTCCCAATGAGTTTCCATTATCTTCTCCAGATCTAAAAGTATCAGGACTATTACTGTAAATATTTTCGAAATGATCATCTGGGCTGTAATTAGATTCCAGAGGTCGGTTTCCATTAGCATCATTATTCAAATTCATTTGTTCAGAATTGAGAGGTGTACTGCTGCCACCAGCTAAACAGGAGGAATTGCTACTTGATAAAATAGCTTCACTTGTATCTTTGATATCCATGGTTCCAAATATTCCTTTTAAATCACTTATCCTCTGGCCCATTATCTTTTTAGTTAGGGCCTAAAGAGGAGAGGCCAGAGCAAAACTGAAGTCTAAGACTTCTTTTGGCAACTTTCAAAATAGTATTAAACAACATAATTCAGTGCCTTTTCCAAGAATATATTTAGGGAAAGTTCAATGATTTAATGGAATAGGCCTATATCCATTTGTGTAATAAATGTTTCGATGAACTAAAACCATTCCATTGTGGAAGTTGGGTGGATGCAGTCTGAAGTGACGTCAAACACTGTTGCGAAGTTCAGTTTCTTATCCAAGAGTTCATTATATCACAAATATGAATCCACAAGTAAAGAGCATTGTTAACTGACGAAGCTACACTTCAAAATTGAGTAACGAGTTCCTTAAAATTAACAAAATAATTCACTTTTCACTACTATTGACAGAAACTGACTACTGAAGTCCGAACTGAGTCAAGTCATAACTAATTACGTCGCTGCCATTAGAATTCAGAATAGAATCAACAAGAGAAACTGTACCATTTGCTTTTATAACTCCTTGCAGAGATCCAGTTTGAGCACCTATAACAATGTGTTTTATCTAAAATTGTAAAAGTAAATTATAAATTCTGTGCCTTCAAATAGTAAACTGTAAAGGTAAAATAAGCTGTAGAAAATTACTGCATTCTTGAAACCTTGGTTAATAGGACGTAAGCTTCACCTAACTGAAGGGTCCATAAAAATCCAAGATAAATTAAATTTTCATCTAGGTAGCGGTTGACATAAGCTTATTGGGCTGGAAAAATCTAATGTATGTAAGAAATCAGTAAGTTGTTGTACGTACGTTAAGTTTATCCACGTGTTTTTGCAGAATGTAAGTAAGTAATAATTGCTTCCACTCAATCCGCTGCTCTGGCCCCTGCCGACGTTGCACTCTACAAAGGGCTTTACTATCCATAATGTGTTTTATTAAGAGGATTGGTCACTCCAGAAAAAGTTGTTCACAATATGCTTTCGTAGTCCCCCGTTAGGATGTTATTTTTAATTTGTGTGTGTAGAAATTATAAAAGTTGTTTTTCATATTCTCAAAAGTTGTCTCTAGATTTTTGTATAACCTGGTTTAAAAAAAGGTAAATAAGGGATAAAAGGCGAAAGTGATGAGTGTTTTGATGGATGGTGAGGTGTAGTCCTTTTACAAACTACGGTCAAATGTTCTCCAGATATGGGTCGGACCATAGCCAAATGACCAATGGAAACGGACCAAAAGTTTAGCGGGACCACAGACTAATGAACGCTACCGAGTCCGTTAGACTATGGCGTGACTTCTGAACCACGGGGAGTGGCTAGCCTATACATTTAAAATCAACGGGCTAGTTTAAAACGTTAACACCCAGTACACTACACCGGGTTGTAGGACATACTTTGACCAATAATGAAATACATTGTATTCAGCCTGAAGATCCTCTAATTTTTTATGTTCTCAGGCAGTGAATGAACTTCAGGCAAAATACAACCTCATGATTGTTATTCGAAATTTGCTGATGCAGCGCCTGGAATCGAATCCGGGCCGTTTTGGGGCGAAGCACTAAGCCCGCGTCATTTTGTGGACTGTAATAAATCGGCATTGACTGGTTGCGTTCATATTTTTTGTAGTATAGATCGAGATAAATAGACAAAAAATATATATATATAACATAAAAACTGTCGTTCGACTTTTCACAAATCTACAAAAACTTTAAAAGTGCTTTAACAAAATCCTAGTATATTTCGGGCTATGCCTTCTTCTTGATATTTATAACTGAGAAGCACCATATAAATATTTATTTCAACCACAACCGGTTTCGGGAATTATCCCATCTTGCTTCGTACCACCACGGAATATATATATATATGCAATTCTATTTACCTTGAGTATAGATAGATAGAAGTCGTACTTTTGGGCGCTGACTATTTTAAGCTGTCGTGCCATAGAGGATTCATTTAATTACAATAATAATTATGAGTTTGACACTATACTTCTTTGGTTTTCTACTAATCTTTTTAAATGTAAATTTTATTGTTTGTTTGCTTTTTGGTTCTTTGCTTACTGTTACTGACAAGTAAGTAACTAATGAATGGCGAATTCTCGTTTCTTTCTTATGATCAATCAAACTTCGTTTATTGATCGTGGAACGGATGAAAATTGATAGTAGTGATGTGTTTCTGTTTATTATCAGGAGTTTTAAGCGTCATTATTAATCTTCAGTGGTCAGATATCTGTTGCAGTACTACAAATTAAAACCATGTTTGAAGGTGTAAATTCTGAGTTAAGGCTAGGCCTTTTGTATTTCTTATTAGATTTTTAGTTTAATTTTGCATACCTGTAATACTTCGTCACCAACATAGATACAAAGACATAGTCTAAAGTTCTGGATTAGAAATGGAAGAAGAAAGTAAAGAAGTGGTTAGTACTGAGATTGCTGAAGCAAATAGTGTGAGCCTAGATGACATTGGACTAAATGTAGAGTGTGATTCTGAAATCACAAAGAAGTAAGTGAAATTTTATCCACATACCACCTCTGATAATTGTACACCATTGGCTAAACATAAATAGCATTGACATAGTTTGTAAAATCACTGGCGCGGGGAATCAAGTTGGTTGTTATTGGGATGGATTATATCATACCCTTGACTTGAAAAAGATTTATTTGTGTAAAAAGCCAGACAAACCTACAGACAATATTTTTTAGTTATTTAGGCAGACTTGAGAAAGTTAGGCCTAGCCTACTTCAAAATAAAAGGATCAAACATGGCGAGGTAAGAACTCTTTACATGGCCACAATGTTCTCTTCACTAGTTTTCCATTCATCTCTCCTTCTCAGACCCATAGAAGTAAGGGTAAAAATCTAGAATAGTGACTTATGGTTTTTTAGGACTTTTCCAAAAGTAAACCTTCCAAAAAGGCCAAAAAACGATGTTTCCGCTGTGGGAAAGTTGCGGAAACCGTTAAAAGCGATGTTTTATAAGTATAACTAACCTAAAAATCGATATAACTGACCGGCGATATTACGATATTTTTATCTGAAACTACGGCGATAAAAGGCGAATTAATGTATAAAGGTTAAATATAAATATAAGAAGATCAACATACCTTTGTGGAGCGGCGAGGCGAGTGAGGTTGGGGGCGACGACTAGTTGATCGGGTAGAAACGCCGCCGCCAGGAAAAATCGATGGAGGCGTTCTTTCGTCGAGAATTTTCGCAAGAGATTCAGCAAGGTACCCGTGAAATGGGCCTTCGGACACCGAATCGGGGATGTTAGCCGAACCTCGCGTAATTCCTTTCCGGTGTTTGTGTGGGCGCGGTGTCGGATCCTTAAAATGTAAGGAGTGGTTCACCGTGAGATGAGTAAAACCCTCATCATTCAAGCAGTTATCCGATAGATAAAGCTGGTTCCTGGAAGGACCCACTCCTTGATGATGGAGAGAAGGGTTCCGGCATCTCGCGATCAGAGCACCAAGAAAGACTTCCGCTACCCTCTGAACTCCCCAAACACCCACTGACCCTCTCTCTTGACCCGGTTGTACTTCCGCCGTCCAAATTTGGCCTCGTCGATCTCGACGATGCAACCGAACCACCGAGTTTCTCACTGGTCTTGATGGTATCCTCAATAGGACTTCCGATAAAGCGAGAACCAATCTACCACAGTTTGTTGTGACACTCGGCATTTAATTTAATGATCCGCGTGCAGCGTGGTTTCAGCCACAACAAAGAAACTGTACATTATCTTCGCCGTCGAGAAAAGTGTTGAGCAGCAGTACCGTCGCCAGTTGCATGAGGTTGGTCGTTGCTTGCGGTTACTAATTAATCTTTGGCAGCGAAACTCCAGCGAAATCCTATTCAACTGGCACTCCCTCCACACTTAGCACCGCAGCGCTACATCCCGGATGACTTCGTGTCATGGAAATCGACGGCGTCATTGTCGTTCCACTTGATGACGGTAGAAAAGTACTGACAGCCACCACACAGAACACTATTACTACTACCACTACCACTACATGCCACTACAGACGTGCAAGCTACTGTATCACTGCTACTAGCACAAGTGCATTCCGCTACGGACTTACAGCCACCACACTGAAGGGACATGGTTGGATTGAAACAGACTACAAACGCGGGACGCTGAATGCAACCGTTGAAAACCGTTGGTCCTCCCGCCTCGTGGCTGTTCCACTGGAGGCTACTCCCCATTCCAACTAACATAAAAATAAAAAAAACTTAACCTAACCTAACCTAACTTAACGTAACTTAACTGAAATTAACTAAACTTAACCTAACCTAACCTAACTTAACCTAACCTAACCTCACGATAATACAAGATTCGGGCTTTAAGTAAATTCGAATTAAGGGGGAGAATGAACCGGCTAAATGTAACAGCCAAGTAAGTGGTAGTGAGTGAAGGGCCACTGACAGATGAGTGACAGTTGCCTTGCGCTGCTCTACGCGCGGCCTCGCGCGTAAAATAGTTCCAACTTTAAAGCTACTTTAAACCACTTATAAATAAGTTCCGCACCCAAAAAAAAATTTTTATATATTTAGGAAAGGCTTCTAAATCGTGTTAAATCAGTTTTAGCTCATAATATCATAAGTCACTATTCTAGACTAATACTGAAGTAAGATGCATTCAGTGCTTCCTTTGACGTTTGTTTAAAAAACTCCTTCATTTCTCATCTACCCAAAACAAGTTTTTTTCGGGAAATCATGCATGCTTTTGGATGGCAGACCAAAAGCTTCAACTTCAATAGCAAATCGTTGGACATTAAAATATTTTAATATGAGCTTGGTGAGTCATAACTATATTCTAGGCTAACTATATCTTTTTATTGCAGAAAACCAAGAGCATTCATCTGCTTGGTATGTGGCAGGCGTTTCCAACAGAGTTCTGGCAGGTACAACCACATGAAGAAAGTTCACAAGATCTTTCCTGGAGTGGACAACCTGAACGTGAAATGTTTGGAGAAGGACTGCAACTTTACATGCTCTTATAAAGAAAAGCTTCAGGCACACCTTACTGAAGTACACGGGGTGAAAATGAATGTGTTGATTAAAACCTTTGACACTGTTCAAGGTAGGTAACATTATTATGTCTGCTTTAATTCTTTTGAAAGCATTTTTTACCAACCCTTTCCGATCGCAAGGCAAACAGAGTCCAATATGCCCGTTTGGTAGCATTTATAAAAAAATTAATAAAAGATACTTTTTTCAAACTAAATAGTTTTTTAAATAGTTATGATTTATTCTTTAACATTTAGTTTTTGTATTATACGTATATACAATGGAACCCCTCAAATCCGAACTAATTGGGGCTGTGGCCTGTTCGGATTTTGATTTGTTCGGATTTGCCGAATTAAATCTAAAATTACAGAAAAATTGGAAAAATTAATATTGCATACGAATGCAGTCCATATTATTGCAATTAAATGTCGGGATCAAAATATATGTGTAGTATGTATCCACAACACAGTACAGTACTGTAGTAACACTGCGCATTAGCACAGTGCAGTACGAGGGTGACTCATTACGTGAGTGACCTTGCACGGAAACTCTGTGCCGATGAGCTATAAATAGACCACTCTCACTCACCTGACATCCCTTTATGCGACGCGATCGCAAGTGAAGGACGAATGTCCGCCCTTCTTCAAAAGAAGATAACAGATTTCATCTAATTTGAAGTATGTACAGTATTTCAAGTGTGTACTGTATTTACAAAAAACAGTAAATAAAAATGTTGAAATGCTACTGAAATTGTGTTTTTGAACAACATTTTTCACTCAAAGCCTGTTCGGATTTGCCGGGATTTCGGATTTGCGGGGTTCGGATTTGAGGGGTTCCACTGTACTTCAATACAAAATATGCAAGTAAAGTATGAAAAATATCCTGTTAATAATACTTGGGGCCATTTTATCAATCCAAACTTTAACGGTTAGATAACTAATAACTGGTTAAATCTTACAATGTGCAATGTTTAAATTTGTATACAGCATTCAAGTTTCAAAATACTTGTGAAAAAACCCTACGTCATGAGTTAAATATTTTTATTTGTTTGTTTTTAGACTTTCTTCGATGGAAGGATGAGTTTGAAAGGCAAGAAAAGTGCAGGTTTGTGAAGAAATCTGGCTCCAGGTTAAGAGAAGAAGGAATACGTGTCGGGTACTACTATTGTAGCAGGTCAGGTAACTATGTTAGCCATAGCAAAGGAGTGAAGAGTATAAAAAAGATTGGAACATCCAAGATGAACAACCACTGTACTGCATCCATAACATGTGTCGAGTTGAAGAACGGAAAGTTGGAAGTGAAGGCTTGTTCAACTCATTATGGTCACGAAGCAGACTTGCAGCATCTACGACTGACACAGAGTCAGAAGTTCATGATCGCAGAACAGTTGTGCCAGGGTATGCCGCGAGAACTGGTGTTGGATAATGCAATTCCGCTACCTGTGATGTTGACAAGCTGCACCTCATCTCCCTCAAGGATGTGAAAAACATTGAGAAGTCTTTCGGCATCCAAGGAGTTTCCAATGTAAAGACTGATAATGTTTATCATAACCTAATATTTTGGGTTTCCAACATAATGAAAACTGAACACTGTCCTCTAGTTTATTTCAGTGAAGACGGGGATTTCGAGTCATTGAACCACAAGGATCACGATTTGACTCTTGTTTTGATCACAAAGGGACAAATCGAATTACTTAACAAGTTTGGAACTCAGGGGACATTCTATATCTCGCCTTTTGTTGCAGAGAATGTACACTACTCGTTCAACCCCATCAACCCTGTCAAACCTTACTCAGTTTACATCACTGTTGTCTTGCTGGTGGATGACATTCACGATGTGGTTCCCGTTAGCTACATGGTTTCTCACAAAATAAACTCTAACAAGTTTGTTAATCTATTTGACTCCATCAAGGATAAGGCACCAGGCATTTCTGCCAAGGTAATACTCACTGATGACCGTGAGGAAATCTATGATGCGTGGTGTGCTGTTTTTGGAGATCATCCTGTCCACTTGTGGAGCAATCGTTTTGTGGACTCTGATTGGAGGCTGAATCTCATTCAAATCCCAGATGAAGACTTGCAGGAGTCAATCTACGAACAGATGTACTCATTTCTAGAATCTAGTGATGTTTCTAAATTAGAGAACACTCTTGAAGACTTTGTCTTAAAGCTGCAGTCAGATGCGAGAACCAACAATTTCGGCGATTACTTTGCCTCTAAATACATCGGTTGTGAAGATCTTTGGGCAGGATGCTACGGGAAAGCTCAAGTGGGAGTAAATGCTCAGTTGAATATGGAAAACGTCTTTAATCAAATAGAAGAAGTCGTTCAAAGAAAAAACTGGGATAGGAACTTCTTAGTTAGGACCGTTCAACATTTAATCAAATATATCAATGAAAAACAATGTGACCGGCATAACAAACTTCAGAAGCAAGTTCAGGAAATCCCTACTCACCACAATTTGGCAACCAACATCAAACCTGAAGCTGTCTTAAAGACGAAAAGAAATGAGTGGCGGGTGAATTCTGTAAAAGATCCTGAAAACATTTTTTCCATAGTTAGTAGGCAAACCTATAGCTGTAAATCTGACTGTACTATGTTCTGCTTTGAGTGTGATGTATGTGCTCACCAGTTTCAATGTTCTTGCAAGGTGTACGAGTTTGACAAGACAATGTGTAAACATATTCATGCTGTAGCTTTGAAGATGAAGCCTTGTCTCAAGAACAAATCTCAAAAAGCAACTAAGAAAACAAAGGTGAAAGGAAAGTACACACAAGAGTTATCTAAACAAGTAGCTATATGGGAGGAAAAACTATCAATTGAGAAAAAACGAGCCCTAAGACATAAAGAAGAATCGAAACCTTTTACATCGAAAAAACTAAATGACAGTGGTAGAAAGAAAAGAAAACTAAGTAACCTTTCTGAAAAAGAAGAATCAACACCTGATAAAGCGGTAAGAGTAAGTGAGAGAGTTGGAAAGAAAAGAAAACTAAGAAACCTTTCTGAAACGACTACTGGTTTGGGTCAAGAAAAATCACCTAAAGTTGAGATACAAGTTGTTGATATGGACGAAGTTAAAGAGGAGAAAATTTCTCCTGACATTATATCAGTGGAGAGTTTAACTGAGAGCTCTGCAGGCAGTTTAACTCCTACCTGCAAGCCTTCAAGTGATGATACTGAATATAAACAAGAAACTTTGTCTACTGAAACAAAAGCGAATCATTCAGATAATACATCTACAGAAATCACTGAGGCTAATCTATCTGAACCTGAAAACAAACTCACAAGCCAGCCTCCACAAACAAAATCAAACGATGGTGAAAACAAAAGTAGCTCTCATTTTGAAAATGAACCTTCCTGCTCCACAATAGAAAGTGTAGCTTCTGAAACTGTGTTGGGAACTAAATTTGATAATACAAATGTGAGAAATTCCCCTGAAAATATGCCGGTAAGCAGTTTACCTGAAATTATTAATCTTCCGAGAGTGTCTGACAAAGAAGACTCTCTAGAAAACACACCTTTGAGCACAACACCTGAAAAGCTACCAACAAACATACCCTCTAACAAAGGCACAAGCAGTTCTTCAGAAAGTCTGTCTGCATGTATCACTGAAAACAATAAATGCGCTAATAGAACTTCAGAAATTAAACATGAAATCACACACTCTGATAATGTTTTGCCAGAAAGTACATTCACAACCAATACTGCTAATGTTGAAATTGCCACAACTAATAAATGTCGAAGTTCAAGCAATCTTTCAGATAACAAACCTGAGAGCAAAATAAAAAAGCACGAAACCTATCGTAAAGCACTTGCAAAGGCATCTTCTGAAAGTAAAACTACAAGCAATCTTTCACAAAATCCTCAGAGCACAGAACTATCTAAAAGTGAACTTTCAGAAAAGATCTTTTCACTTCAACCTTTAAACAGCCCTTCACAAATTAAGTCTGTAAGCAAAACATCTGATGACAAAAATTCAAGAAACCCGTCTGAGACAAACTCAACAAAGAAAATTTCAGATGAAAGTCCAGTTTCAACTTTTAAAAATGAAAATACAGCCACACTCTCAAAAAGTAAACCTTCAGGAGATATTTCAGACGGTAAATTTAGAAGGAACATTTCTAAAAACGAACAACAAAACTCATTAGTCAAAAGCAAAATGTGCAGCAATCCCTCTGACGATTCATGTTCCAGAAGTAAATCTGTATTAAATGCCATAGAAGCAGTCGCCCCCAAATCCCTTGGAAGCAAAGATTCGGGGAATAAACCAACAAGCACAACCTCTAAAAAAGAATCTCTAAATACTCCCTCTAAAAAAAGTAAACCTTTGAAGGAACCTTCAGAAAGTAGCAATAATTCTGAAAAAAGGATTGTTAGTGAGACTGCTAAAGATCAGTCTGGAAGTAGTCTTAGAAGTAAACCTGCAAGAGGTCCTACAGAAGAAAAACCTGCAGCGATCTCACCTAAAAGTAAAACCTTGAGTGCCAGTCCAAAAAATAAGCAATCAATCAGAACTTCTGAAGAGCAACCATCGAGTAAGGCTTCTGAGAGTAAACCTTTCAGCAATCCTCTAGAAAAGAATTCAAGTACAACTTCTATAAAGCAATCTGGTAGCAAACTTCCTGAGTGTCAACCTGAAAACAGACTTGCAAACACCCCTGCCAAAAATGAACCAGGAAACATTACACCTTCAACTAGTTCTGCGAAATCAAGCTTGTCTAACAATTTTGATAACTCCAAAAAAAGAGGAAGACCACAAAATGTCTCCAGCTCTTCATCAGAAGACAGTGTTAAGAATAAAAAAAAGACGCCTTAATCTATGTCAGAAGAAAAACACCCAGAATAAAATCTGTTGATAATAGTCCAAAGGAAAGTCAAGAAATTAAAAAAAATGCAGCTACATGAAAAAGAGCTCATGGATGGGTTTTTGAATGTTTTTATTAGTGTGCTCCTTAATTGCAACCAAAAGAAAAGAGTTTAAAAAGCAGCTGCAACCATCAGCAAATAGCAGTAAAGCACCTCATTTTATGTCAATGTAAACATATTATAAACATCAATAACAATGTTTTTATCTTTAGAAATTAATATATTGTACATTTTTTAAATATTTTGCGGACCTAAATGCTAGACTTAAATGTATGTTCTTCTGAAACCTGCAGCAACTTGTTATTTGATAATTATTGTAATATCTGGGTTTCAAGAGCCTGAAACATCATCCAGTGGTTTCAGACAATATCATAGTGACTATCTTGGAAGAATTATTAATATTGAGTTTTTCAGGTACATTCTTTGCAATTAAAAGGTCTGATCTAATTTCACTTTACATTCACTGTCCAAAAGTCCTAACTTGTTTTGAACTTTAAAAAAAGTTTTATGGAGGCAAAGGCAACTGTACTTTTTAACCAACTTTTGGAGCTGGGTTTCCTTTGAAAAATGCATGCAGTTCAATATTTTTGAAGCCTCTATAGTCTAATGGCTCAAAATTAGGTCATTATTTCTATGCACACAAGTTCGTGTAAATTAAATTTGGTTTCAAGTATTTTTTATTATTTTTTTTGCTGTTTATGCCAGTAACATTTTAATTAGAAATTGTATACAATAAAAACAAATGTTTAATTTGATGACTGAATGCAAATAGAACAATTATTTTTACCATTGTTTGAATACAATCAAACAAAGAACAACTTACCTTTTCTACTTTTACTTAAAAATTGCTTTACTTTTACCATGTACACATTCGCAAGAAGGGGTGAATGTAAGCCATGAAGAGTTAATAAGCTTTGAACTTTTGGATATTTATTACTTGATGAATATATTTTTTTTATGAAAGTGCTCTAGGAGCAATGTAGTCTAAATCTATTCATATGTTTGATGTAAGTTCTATGTACCCAAGCCTTGACATACTCGTATTAACTATCACTTAGTCATTTAAGTTCTGTTCTAGTCATTGTAACTTCCTCCATAATTGTCCTTAAAACAAAAATGTCTCATATTTTACTTTTTATGTACATGTTTAGCTATTACCTCAAAACCATTTTTTTTGGTACAAAGTTGAGTATATAATTATTTAAATGTGAATTGAAATGTATATATTATAGTTTTAATTAGAAAATAAATGATTATAAATCGGTATGAGTTTTCTTTACATTGTTCCTTTAAAAACAAGACATTAAAAATGAGTTTTATAACTATAGTCGGCGGATCAATTTAATATTAGCACATTAATTTAATAGATTTTCTCAGTTTTCTGACAGTATTTATTTACATTATTCTTATCAAGACAAGATAGGAAAACTTAAGTAGATATGAATTGATGCAATCAGCTGTTTTCACGAGAACCTTTGCTGAAACTCTGAAGGTAACTTCATTCTAGCGATGGTTCTGTGTGCAACCAAGGTTTGCAAACTGCTTTGTTAGTGTTGTCTTTGGGGGTAATTATTTCAACTAAAAATTTCAAGTTAGCTCTGGTATACCTCAGGGTTTGAATCTTGGCCCGTTGATGTTTGTACTTTTTATTGATAGTATCTGTGATTTAATTGTGAATTGTGAATATCTGTTGTATGCTGATGATTTGAAACTTTTCAGGTCCATCAAAAGTTTTAATGATTGTCTTTTAATGCAAGCTGATTTGGATAGGCTAGTTTTATGGAGTCAAAATAACCTAAAATTTCATGTTTCCAAATGCTCTGTTGTCACCTTCACAAAAAGGCCCTGAAAATGTAATCTCATTTAATTATCACATGAGTAATGAGTTTTTGTCTAAAAGAAAATCTATTAAGGATCTTGGCGTTGTTTTTGACTCTAAATTCTCTTTTTCTGAGCACATTGTGTCTGTTTGTAAATCTGCCTTTTCATTTCTTGGCCTTATTCGTAGATTAGGTAATATTTTCAACAGTGTAAGAAGTCTAAAGCTTCTCTATTGTACTCTAGTACGATCTAGATTGGAATATGCATCGGTCATTTGGTATCCTTGCACAGATTGTCTTTGTCAACTAATGGAAAGCGTTCAGAAACATTTTCTCAGATACCTTTATTTCAAGGCCTTTGGCCATTATACAACAGTGGTTCCTTATCATGAACTTTTGAATATGTTTGAGTTGGATCTGCTGAGCTCCAGGCGGACTGGCGATGCTGGTGTACCCGCGCTGGCTGGTCGGTGGGGCTTGACAACATGGCTCTCTTAGCTCAAGGCGTGCTTTACAGTGCCTCACAATTTTCGCACCGCCAGCTGTTCCTCCCCACTTCCCGTACTAATGTGGGAGCCTTTTCACCTCTCAATACTATGACTAAGTTATATAATTTAATAGTTTGCAACAATAATTGTTTAGATATATTCTCCAATTCCAAAAACGAGTTTTGTAAATTAATTTTAAACTATTATAGTCATTGCATGTAATTAATAATGATTCTGCATAATTTAATTGTGTTATAACTTAAGATGGACTTTTATATTGTATCTTTGTGCATCCATGAACATTTCTGTTATCTATGCTATCCAATTGTTATGTTTTCAAATGCTCCATTGTAATTGGGCACGCCTGTTATGTAGCATTATAATAAATAAATAAATAAATAAACTACTACTCTGAATAAGAACAGTTGGCTTTTTGTTCAGTTTGTATTCTTTTTGCTTGTGTTCACTCCAGTCTACCTGTTTCTAGATGATATCAAATCATATCTCTTAAGTGGAAACTCGTTTATTCAACATTTTCCGTGTTAACTTGATACTAACAAAACTGAGATATTCATGCTGTCAGCATGGTAAGATCAAGCCCTGGGTCCAGTTTACTACAGGAGGCCAATAAATAGAGCCACAGAAGCCTCTAGAACAATACCGCCCAACTACCTAGTCGCCATAGTCATGTCCTACTAAACATGTAAGCTCCTTTTTGTCTTAACTTCTACATTATTTATTGGCAATGTTGGTTCTGTTTTGCAGTCTTAGCTAAATAGCTACAAGTTGATAGTAACGTTGATACTAGTAGTTTAACTTAAGGTTAAAGGATGTTGCAGATATGCAGTGACAAATTAATGTATGTAGATAGACTGTATCATTTCATAATTCTTAACGGTAGGTGTAAACGTTTTTGAAATGACTCATTTCAATAATTTACATTATTATTATAATTATTGCCACACTACTTTAAAAATGTGTTCATGTAATCAACTTAATACAACAAATCTTTTAAGAGTTTATTTATTAATACACCTTTATGTACATTTCAGATATTAAAACGGCTCTTAGTGATGAAGAAATGTATCAAAAAAGAGAAAAATTATAATTATTCAAATTGGAAAAAATAAGAATAAGCAATTGAGGATGACTGGGATACTGTACTTTGAATAGCGAAGATCCAAGGAAGGGAAAGTATTTCAAGATCAGGACCGAGTATATGGAAAAATGGGGGTTCCATTGTGTTTCAACAATATGTCAAAAATCCAGAAATATACATTGTTTTAGTTTCACACATGATCAAAGAAAATCGGTTTTGATCACTTCTTGGTGGGAACAAATTGGGACCAAAGAAAAGTTTACCTCGTTAACTTGATAAACAAATCGGATGTAAAAAGAAAGATAATCGGAGGGAATGAAAATAACAGAAGGACCAAAACACTACAGTATTATCTAACTGCTGATGGTATGAAAAGCAAGTTTGTTTGGTTGCAGAAAATGCTTTTGCTAGCACTCTGTATCAAAAAACCAACGGGCAGTTTGCTTATGGATGTCAGGCGATATGTATACAAGCAAAGAATATCTTGAAAAACACACATCCGATGGTATGGTTCCAAATGGAACAGTTCAGACCACCTTCAGCTAACTAAAAGGTTTGAAAAACCGCGAGCATAAAAGTTTGCTAAACAATTCCTTGACAGAATTGCAACATTGCCTTTACACTAGGCAAGACTCGACATGCCTGTACCTTGAGCCAAGGTTTCAACATTTATTCCAACTGACAAATCCCTATGAATAGCAGGGTTTGATCAAGATTCAAAATAAGTGTTAAGCAGACACATTTTTGAGAAACTATTTTTCTAACCAAACATTTTTGATAAACTATTCAAAAACATCAAATATATTGAGAGACATGAATTTAGCTCTCTTCCAGCCAAAGGACCGCTGCAACACTGATTTGGGTTACGAGGTAAAAACATCATTGGAGATGAAGCCAGGAAAGAAAAGAAAAAGGATTGAAAAGAAACTAAGAAAAACAAATGTATTTTTTCTGCTCTGATGTACGGGCTGTCAAACTTTGTTCATTTCTTAAAACAAGTGTTTTGTATTAAATAAAATAAATAAATAAATACATTACACAAAAGCAAAATTTGCATAAAATATTTTGTAAAACATTGATATCCATTTTGAATTATATGTAACCTATTAAATAAGGAAAATAATTGCCT
The DNA here is from genome assembly GCA_018831715.1 of Matsumurasca onukii. NCBI lineage: Eukaryota > Metazoa > Arthropoda > Insecta > Hemiptera > Cicadellidae > Matsumurasca > Matsumurasca onukii. Next base: position 36,082,285 of record CM032065.1, read on the forward strand.
CTTGGCTTCTGATAAGTTGCCTAATCTGTAGATACGGGATACTGTTTCTTCACTGATGATATTTGGGATTACCAGATGACTCAGGTGAGACATTAGTGCATCCTGCACCTATGTCGGAGATACTGGTTGGGACTCTGGCGCACACCATATGTGTTGTGCGTTTAATATACAGAGATGGGGTTTAATACACTTAAGAACTATATTGTTAACTATAAAACCAGGCCGACACGCAGTTGAGTACCACTAAAGTACCGCTGGCATGAGTGAATCGAATTTTTTTCCAATTTGTTACTCTAATTCGCTACGCTCACAGTCTATCTTTGGCCTTTGGCCTCAGCTTTTCTTATTCTATTACGACAAGTGTTACAAGGCTGTATGCTCCGGTCACAGCCTTGAAAAAAAGTCATTTGAAATTTTACTAAAATTGGACTACTCATTTCGTTGTTACAGAGAAAAAATTTTGTGGCCACCATTTTGAAATGATTTGATGGGTTTTCATTATGTTTGGTATCGATGTGTAACAACAAATTGCACATTTATTTAAATTTTTCATTAAAATTGGATGAAATTTACTGTTTTTAGATTATTAAAACCACTTTTTTGGTGAAATGTCTCACAAAAGGCGGGTTCCGGTAGTCCGATTTTGCTGGTTAACAAACTTGACCAAGATATTTACAAAAGGAACATTAGTACCAAATTTTGTGATAGTCGGAAAAAAATGCAGCCTGCAGAGATGATACACATACTTTATTTTGGATAATATTAAGTGTTATACAACACTTTATAACATATGTATAATAATGTGTTATAATATTATAACATAAAATAATATTATAGTAGCCAATGAAGGTTCCATCCGGAGAAGTGATATAATTGTGCTAGACAGGAAAAAGAGTAAAGGCTTTATTTTAGATCCTACGATACGTTTTGAAATTTGTGAAAATCAGTCAAAATTAGTCAATGAAGAGAAACAGAACATATATAACCAAACAACAAATTATTATTCGGAAAAATTCAACATACACAATTTTGAAGTGATTGGTTTACTCATTGGAGCTAGAGGAACTGTGCCAAAATTTTTTCAAGATTTTTGGAAGGAACAAAATTTTTTTAACATAGTTTTACACCAAATTTTTCTTATAAGTATTCAAACATCAATTCAAATATTACGACGCCATTTATACAACAATGTAAACTAAATGTATAATTTGTAATAGTATTCTTAAGTAAATTTTGAATAAAGTTTTCTTTATATATAAAGTGTGAAAAAAATGCTCAAAACATGTTCAAGGGGTCAGTATTGGTGCTTATTTCATGGGCCTGGGTCTTACTATGCGGACGGTTTGAATATCTCATTTTTCCAAAGGAAACTTGATACCTATCAATAAATGTGCTCTGTGCAAGTTAGAAAACACCTATTTCTCGTGTATCTCAAAATATACTATACTTTCAAAGTATAGTAATTATTAGAATTCTTTAGGGGTATTCTTGTAAAAAAAATACTGATGTATCAAAGAGTAAAATTAGGAAGAAGTTTCCTTTAGCTCTTCATTTTACCTAGTTTAAAGTAATCAACAGGATTAGGATAACTAGGCAATAGCCCAGGTAAAGGTTTTAACAACCTGAATTTTGTTTGTTGTACAATGTTAAAGGAGCAAATATTTACTCTGTTAGTTTACTTGTTGGTTTATATATTAAACATCTTAACCATGATGTTGCACAGTCAGGTAACAAGGTATTGTAAATAAAGCTACAAAACAGTTCAAAAAATGTAATTTATTGGCAACGTGATGAACATATAGATAAATTTTCACTTCAAAACTAAGCAAGGAGCTACTCTAAAGATCTGTGGTAACTCTTTTAATAAAAAAACATTGAATCGGAATTTGGAGGCTTCGTCTGATAAATGTTAACCCCTCATCCGTAGTGACAAGGCACACAGCCGGCTCTGCCCCTCCCAACCGACGACGCAAAGGGAACACAATTGGTAATGGAAAAATTCCCTTTGTAACAAAATTACTTATCCTTCTCTTAGTTTACTGAAGTGAAAAATCTTTTACGTAACAATAGTAATAATCCTAAACTAGATTATATACAAGCATAAGAGATTCGTTACAACAAATTTAATTTTTAATTCCGAGTGTTGTAAAAATTGTATACTATTTACAAGGAAATATATAAAATATCTGAGTAAAATAGCGATGATTTCTTTGGCTTTCGCCTGATCCCTGGACAGCCTTGTGTGTACTGATCCTGTCAGCGTTCGGTTTCAAGACCTCTTATACGAATATAACTTAAGTAACAGTTAATATAAAACAAGATCTTTCGAAACAACACAATTAACAGGTATGAACAAATCTGGCGGAGGGAATCAGGAAGGGTAACGCCGCTCCAAGTTTATATTTCATTTTTAAAACAAAACATTCGATAAAATTATTTTCTTCCTGAAAATTAACATCTTAGACGTAACATTTTAAATAGGCACAATCGCTTTGGAAATCTCCATCACACAAGAAATGGAAGAAACAATGCTGGGGACGACCAACACTTAAAGTGGATAAGTTATAGATAATTTGTGCTTGCTTGACTAGAGCGTTGTGAAACTCCTTCTGTCCATTCGTTCCACTGGCAACTGTCCTCGACACTGGCCGTGTAACCCGAACCAACTTTCCAACCCAAGTTCCTAAGGAATTGTCTTTGCTCAAAGAAATGAGCGGTAAATATTCAGTCTCATGAACGATGGCTACGTCACTAGCCATCGAAGAAACTGACGTGTCTGATTGGCCAAGAATCGCCTTAGCGTTGGTTGTTACTATGTCAACAGTTTGAAGAACATGATGGCTAGCGAGATGTTGACGAATAATACCAGCATCACCAGTTGCTGTCTTGAGAACCAGTCCTGCACAAAAAAATAAAGTCGTCAGATTCTTTAGCCTTTTTTAGATCAGATTTAATTTTCTTTTGTTACAATGTGCTAGTGTCCCGTTAGATTTTCATTAACACCAGACCCCTGGCTTGCTTTTATGAGAACAGTAAACCTCATTGCATTTGTCTAATTTGTATGAAAATAAAGATTATTCTATATCCTTTAGTTGCAGCGTCTTCGATATCCCCAAGGTTATTAGTTTTCAAGCCCTGTGACCTCATGGAATTAAATTTTACCAGCCCAATTTTAAATAATGTTTTGCAAAACGATTACACTCTTACATAGATATAGACATAGATATGGTGGTCTTAGGAAGCACAAGGTGCACGTAGGTGGAAGTTACAAGCAGATAGCTCTATACTTATATTGTCAGCACTCTTCTTTCTTCAATTTCACCAGTCACTATAAATACTACAGTATTTACAGATTAAGGGTTACACTTCGGGCGGGTGAAGTCGGTACATCTTGCAATGTAGACTAATAGTGCACATAAACAGTTTGGCATTGGCGGAGCAACTCGCTCTGCTCTGTATGGTTATGTGCTCTGTTTATATGCACCGTTAGTCTACTACGTTCATTGTGAGGTGTACCAACGTTTGCGAGTATCGATGTGCCTACTCAACCTGTAACCCGCAAGATCTCGAGGGACAAAAACCTTTCTGTGTAAATAGTATGTACAATAACTGTTACATTGAAGAAAGAAGGGTGCCGACAATACCACACAAGCATATCAGGGTGTTTTTTTTAAAACGCAACCCAACTTTCAAACTTTAGTAAGTCATTTTATCTGACGCTATAAGGTAGTAAATTGTACCATTGGTTTGTTCACTTCAATATCTATCAGATGGTATGTACTTTTGCAGTAATATAGTGGTTTTGATTTGCTAATTTGATGTTATTGTAGAATAAACTTAATCACAGTTTTTAGCAAAGATCAAAGAGTGCTTATTGTTGAAGAACACTTAAGAGAAAGATAATATTTTTTGTCAAGATGCGTTTAAAATCAAGTATCCAGGTGTTAGTGGGCTGTCTGCTTTTGTTGTTTCAAAATTTTGAATGAGTTTTTAGGAGAATTTTCTAATTTAACCTTAACATTGTCCGTCATTTCTTTATTCAGTACAGTCCGCCCTCTGTTATGTTTTCCGTTCCTTACATAACCTATTTTGTTAAACTTTTTTTACAAATCTGTGAATTTTAGATTTGTTTGGAATATTTACACCTGTAAACTTGACCCCAAATTCCTCTTGACAAAAAGAAATTATCTTCTTAAGAGTTCTTCAACAATAAGCAATGTTTGATCTTGGCTAAAAACTGTGATTGCGTTTATTTTACTATAGCATCAAATTAGCAAATCAAAACCACTATATTACTGCAAAAATACATCTGATAGATATTGAAGTGAACAAACCAAAGGTACAATTTATGACCTTATAGCGTTCGTATAAAATGACTTACTAAAGTTTGAAAGTTGGGTTGCGTTTTAAAAAAAAACACCCTGTATATCTGCTCCTAACCTCAGCTAAAAATGTAGAATATTCAGGCATAAGTCCAATGTATTTAAAGGTCAATATAACCGTTGTGGGAATCGAATCCGCAAAAACTGAATGACCTAAGAACATCAATACTTCAACCAATTTCTTAAACTGCTCGACCCTCACCCAAGATGGGGAGCATGAGGCGTAGTAAATCGGTTAACACTCACTGTGATCAACATTTTAAAAGATGAAAATTGCAGTGTCTATCGATACCCGATGCAGTGATATTGTTAAGCTTTCCTGTGAGTGCTCTACCAGTAAATGCCTCAACTATTAAAATAGCAACCCCATCTAAACTCGGTCTTAGGCTTCCAAGTTATAATGATCTTAAAGAAAGATAATTGCGAATTACCTTAACTCCGGGACTGACAAGGTACAATAGAGGGTTGGCTCTGAGTTTCTCCGCTTCTTCGTTCATACGTCGCATTTCTTCTCTTCTTGCTGAACTCAGGACCGAAGTTTCTTCTCTGGACATGGGTTCTGACACTCTGGGCAATCCTTGCACGTCGGGTAAACTCTTCTTACGTTGTAATGTCGTATTGACGGGCATACTCTGCAACAGAAACCATCAACAAAGTTAGGAAACACTGTACTTTACACCATCTCAATTCTGCAATGTATTAATCTAGAATGATAAACTGACCTTGCTGGGGGTAAAATTGACTACCCAATAATTGTCCTTAATATCAAAATATAATAAGCTTGACCCATGATTTTAATGTTCAACCTAATATGTTCCATTAGAGTGCATTCAACAAAAAAAAAGAAAATGTAGTAGTTAAATATGTTGAAGGTTACATAAACTCTATGTATTTATTCTGAAATGGTACATACCATATATCAGTGACGTTATGATCAGTTCTTTATTCTTCATAGGTTGAAAAGGTATATACAGGGTGAGTTTTAAATGTCATCCACCTTAACCTTTGAAAAAGGAAATAAAATCATTGGAGGAATGTTTTTATAGGATTCTCAAGTTTGTTTTGACGTACTTTGCGTCAAATCGGAACAAAATCTAAGAGGGAGGGCCCCCAAATGTTTAAAATACAAACCCCCTCCCTTGTGGCACCTCAAAAAAATGAAAATAACAACACAAATCTAATGACACAATTTTTTAAATACTCTGAGGGAAACATCACAACCCTGTAACATAATCCCATACAGTATTTTAAAGAACATTTTGTCATTTAAAATACGAGGGTTATCCAGAAAGTAAAGAACGTTTTGGCATGAACAAATAAAAAATAAAAGATATCAACACAAAACTTTATTTACAAATGCATAGAACCTTCCTCTACCTTTCTATGCAGTCGCCATGGATTTCAAGACACTGGTCTTAACATGAGACCAGTTTTTCCATACCCATGTTCTACTCATTTGCCGCCAAAAACATGAGCCAGGATTTCTTAGCTTCTTTGAGTTCCTTATCGTTAGCAAACTGTTTTTTACCCAGAAAATCCTTAAGCTTCGGGGATAAGTGATAATCACTCGGCACCAAGTCAGGGCTGTAGTCGTTTCTTTTCTTAGCATAAATCCGACATAAATTAAGCCTTTTCGATCCCAAAAAACAGTTCCCATGACTTTAACTTTAAATTTCACACTTTACATTTTAGTGGGGTTTTCAATTGTCGATGTCATTATTAATCACTGTGGACACGAGACGCGTAATCACACAGCAACGAACCTACACTCAAACTGAAGAGGAAGAATGTAGCTAACAGCAGCACACGCGTTCGTAGTGGTGAGGGGTGTGCACGGCGCGTGATGCGCAATCGTTCTTTACTTTCTGGATGACCCTTGTAAATTGTACGTGAAAGGCATTTTAAACCTGATTTTGTGTTATCTTTAAATTTGTATAGCAAAAAAACCGACTCGAGATAAACAACTTTTCTCGTCGTTGAATTTGTGTTGAAATTCCCTTTCTTTAGAGGTGCCACTAGAGGTTGTATACCTAAAATTTGGAATGGTCCTACGGCTTTTGGCTGGGGGGCGGGTGAGGCAAAGTACGTCAAAACAAACTTCAGAATCCTATAAAACATTTTCCCAAGGGTTTAAAAAATATTTCTTTTATTATGGTGGGGTGGGGCATTTAAAACTCACCCTGTATAAGCCCCATTTAACTTGGCAAGGAACAGTGTGAATGTATTTTCCTGATTGAGTAGTATTCAGTTTGGCCAAGTAATAGCTGTACTAGTTGATTCGTTGTTTGAAGTTTGTTGTTAGAATTTCAGAGCTAGAAGAGGGGATCAGATTCTAGATCACGAAACGTCATGTTCTTTTTATTGATTTTATTTATTACTAAAAAATAATGCTCTAGTCGGGCGCACTTACGGTACCCCCGCAGAAATAATATTTTCACTGGTGAATGACTCCCCTCTATCTGCCACTCATGAGGGAAAGGAGAGTTTCAACAATCTAAGCTCACCGCTCTTAGTGTGATGTGGTATATGTTTTTTTTTGCATTTTCCTCCATGTCTTTATTTGAAAACTGTCCTCTTTTTCACTGTTGGGTGGTAGTGCATTACTTTAGCATGCTACTTTTTATAGTTTAGGAAGTAGTGGCGTTATTTATTATAATCACAATTTTAATTTTCATTGCGTTAAAATCAGAGCACTACTGATTTCTGTTCTTCAATTTAATTCTTACTCTTCCTAGAATAAAAATGACCTTGATGGACAACATTACCTTAAGGATTTCAAGTACTTCAATTTAATAAGTTTGCAGTCCCTGCAAGTATATGATAATTTTCAACCACAACTTGCAGTTATTATGTTATGTACTTTGCCAATTTTATTGTTGACCCCTATTTTCAGCATTATTTACATATCTGTAGTTGTTCTTATTTTGACCAGTTAAGCGTAGGTACATGTTATCATTTAAATTAACTTTTCCAATCGTACCTTTCTTTTAATACAACTTAAGTACCCCACACTCCCAGTCAGGGTCAAGGGATCAACATGTGCAGATTAATAATGAATTTTAATGACAAACATTTGAAGTACAGTGGTGATGAAATAATCAAAAATCGGCCACTATTGTTCTTTTAAAATATGTTAAATTGAAAACCAAGAAAGGGAATGGAGTAGTTTATGTCTTGACCAGTTCTAGACACAGCAGCTCAAGAGAAGATTCAAATAACTGCTTACAATAATAGCTGTCCACGGCTCGAGACCTGGCTGGGATCCAAGTGTCGCAACAATCACAGCCTCTCAGTTACACATCACTTTCGACTATTTCTGATCAATAACTAAATCAATTGTACAAGTATTTCATCGTTTAAGCAATCTCAAACCCCTGTAAGTCAACGTCAAAAAACCTCAGGATATTGAACTTATTGGTTGGATAAACCGCAGAGTTAGTAAAATAAATTATTTGTGCAAAATTGTACGCTGATTTCCTTACTATACCTCGATCGGTGGGGTATCTATCCAGCTTTCACTCGCCCGCCTGGCCATGAGGGCCGGGCTAAACATGAGGTCTTCCTCCTCCTCATCTTCGACGTACCACATGTTCTCGTACCGGCACAACCGACACTGGTTTTAGAACTGAGACGGTCGAGCTCTACTCCCCTCTCTTCTTCCCCCGTTCCTGACGACTTGCCAGCTCTCCCAGCCAGTCCCCCTCCCATCACTACTCACAGTACTTTTTTGTCATTCACCTGTCTTAAAAGTTAATTTTGGTACCGTGCAGGCAGTTGGAAAATTTTGCTGTGTTGGTTGTAAGTGGTTGATTAAGGAAAAGAGAAATACTGACTGAAAATGGAATCCTAAATACACCTTAAGCACTAAACTATATGAGAAAGTTACTTGCAATAGATTTAGGATTTATACAGAATAATATGAATGAAGTTTATTATTAAGTCTACACAATCATGATTTTCTCCTCAGCCTTCGGCATATTGATATAATCTTGTAATCTTCATCATACAGCCCTAGTCTAACGTTCATTTAAATGAGCTTCACTACATCATTGGTAATCACTTTATTTCCTTTTGGCTTACAGCCTTAATATTTAACCCATATTTACAACCACTGGGTTTTCCTCAGTTTTCAGTACTCAGTTAATTAATTATAATTGATGCGTAGCTAAATTTCCATAACGAATATCATAGGTGGCCAACTATAAAATAAATTACAGGGCATAGTTGTATTATTCTCATGCAGTAAATTATTATTAAAACTAAATTGAGTTTCTTCTTCCTTTTAATTGTTAAAATACTGTCTTGTAACTATCTCATACAAGTTACCATTCTGCAAACATGAAATTGTCACCAAAATTTGGTTTATATTACCTTAGGCGGTGGAGGTTCTTTCCGAGCTGCTGCTATGTACAAAGACTCAGTACGCTTGGGCTGGCCGAGAGGTGAAGGCACAATGTCTTGTCCTAGACCTCGTTTTCTGATGATGACGTCTTCGAACGGAGGTTGTGGACTGGGGGCTGCGGCTCCCACAGCCGCCCCATTGCCTGCCAGAGGGGCCGGGGTGGTGGAGCGTCGCGAGAGAGGGAGGGCGGGATGTGCGGTTGCCTATGGACGAAGTTTCTGCAGCTGCGGGGGGCAGAGGCTTGTCTACCGAGGGTTGGCGGGAGCTGGCTAGTCTGCTAGCTGCTCGACTGTATCGGTCCATACTGCTTTCTCTGCTCGGGGGCCGCTTATAGTGGTCGAAGTGGTCACTCATTGCCTGCAAAACAACATATTATACACAATAACAAAATATCAACACATCTTTTTTGACAGTTTAATTGAAATTGTAAGACCATTTTTTATTCTTACTGTAGCATCTCTACTTAATTTTTGCACTCTTCGTAGTTGAAGAAATATTGAATCTCACACAGGCTTTGTAGAAGTGATATGGATGATTTGCTGCTAGGAGTGAATAATATGTGCCTTTATCAATATGGTGTCTGCTGTTTAACATAAAAACAACCACACATTACAGAATATTGCTTGTGAACACCAATACTAGTTTATTGAAAATAAACCCTTTATGAACCGTCCTACTGTACCTGTTGGAAGTTGTAACTGGGCGACTCTCCCGCGGGGTGGTTGACTTGTCTGGAGTTTCGCCTGATCTCAGTTCTCGAGTGAGACATCTCGACACTGTCCTGCTGAGTGACCTTGTGAGCCTCGGGTAGAGGGGTGGGGGGAGTGATCATGGCCTGCGGTAGCTTGTCTTGACCCAAGTAAGCTTGTTGGTTCTGATATGATTGAGGTTGATAGTTGCTTTGTGACTGAGCTGTCTGCTGTGTCTGGTACTGTTGTTGGGAAGGATGGTTAGAGTATTGTTGAGACTGGTACTGCTGCGATGAAGGAGGCTGTGATATCGACGGCTGTGGCGGCTGGTATTGAGACACGGGTGGTGGAGGAGGTTGGGACTGGTATGTTTGCCTAGGTTGGTACTGGGATTGTGCTTCGTATTGTGACGAAGTGTTGGGATTTGACGACGAGTTGATCGGTGATGGAGGAAGGTGAGAGTCGCTTGATAAGGCGGGTTGTTTTTGTTGATGTAATATCGACTTTGTCGGCTGCATGTCTTCTGGCGGTGGGCGGAACTTTGGAATTTCTCTACTCCTCAGTTTGTCCAAACCTGAAAACATCAGAGACCAATCAAACTGTATTAAATAATAGTTTTTGTGTGTTTCTTCTATTTCCTTAATTTTTAGTCACGTAAAAAAATGCAAATAATAAAGCATATTCTTTTAACTAACCAATTGTTTAAATATTGTTCGCTTGAATCCTTATCCATAAGTCACCCAGAGTTTTCCAATGGTTTTTAATACGTGCAGCTGGACTTTTAGATTTTTAATGAAGTTTTTTATTAGTAGAAACATGTGTTTCACTTGCAGATGCACTTTTTGGATGAGCAAATATAAATGAATAACTCTCAAATATGGCAAAATATTATTTATTTGTGTGTTGGTCTTTGGTACATTACATGTACGGTACATTACAATGTAATTTGATGGTCTTTGGTGATGTCCCTGCAGTAATGAGATCATCATAAGGTTAATCTCCTTATGGAGTAAAAAATCTGAAAACTCAACTTTTTAACCCCGTAGGTAGCGCTATTAATGGTGTCGGCCGAAAATGAAGTTGTGAAGTGGTTTACTGTTTTGACTGTAGCGGCTGAACTAGTGATCGGATCTTTAATTTGATGAAAAATCGTTAGTGTGGAACAGTTATGTTTTTATGTTACCGTCGTTTTCACAACTTTTGTATTTGACATTTTATCCTATCTCCAATAGGTAATTTGCTATTTTGCTTTAAAGATAAACTGGTCAAAATTTACTTTTTTCGTGTGTTTGGGCTAATTTAATGGGTACTTATATACCTCTTAGGACCACGAAAACCAACTTAAGTTAGAACAACTAAAAACACTATGTAAAAAAATGTAAACAAATAAAATGTTTGCCATAAAACATCTTATATACGTACTCAAAGTGCGTACTTTCGTTAGATTTTAGTGTTTTTACAACGGCCACCCTTAGTATAGGTCTTACGTCGGCCAAAGTCATACTAAAAGATTTGTAAATTTATATTCTCAATTAATATTATAAATGAAAGTCGATAGAATGACTAGAAGTACTAAAATATAAAAATAAAAGATGTTGTGTTATGGCATTTTAAGATGATTATTATCATTACAATTGTCATAAATACAAAATTGTTAACACCAACTTATTTGAAGCACCTAGCGAGGCCACAGGTGCCGTTTGCTGCGCTCATGGTGCTTTTCAATAAGCTATCGTGAGCAAAGCGAACGGCCCTTCTCATGTGCTCAGCGTCAATGTTATGAGCACAGCGAGTGGCCTTATTTTATCAAGCGAGCCTAAAGGGTGAGTTACATTATAAAAATGTATGGATGAATAGTGAGAATGGATGGTATGATACAAATTTAAGAAAAGTAATCAAATAAAAACTTAATACGACAACAGAACTTAAGACATATTTTATAATGTGAAATATGTTTATATTTATTGATTGTAGGCTCCTTTACATACCCTTCTATCAGCGCCAACTTAATGTGTCTAAAATTAACAAGCTAAATATTATTCTTCCCAACAGCTTGATAAAAACTCCTCAATCGAATAAAATTGTTTCACCATAAAAGATTTCTTTAATTTTATTGTTGTTTTAGTTTTGAATAATATTTATGGTTTTTATATTTTTTGGGAGTTTGTTGATAATTTTGACTCCAAATCGCATTGGCAAATGTTCAAATACAAGAGTTTGGTGTTGCTGAATTCTTAGTTTATCTTTACCTCGGAAATTCACTACCAATTGCAATAAAATTTAACTATTCAATTAAACAAATTCGTATCCTTGCCCACTACATTATACTCTGTTAAATTAGCAACTCGAGCTTACACACAGGCTTCTAGCCTATGTAAGCTCATTTCCAAATTATATTTCTTTTTATTTCAGGGAAGCTAATTTTTACTGCTATTTTGACTTATTATATCACTTAGGTTAATTTGGTTTAGTTTAAAATTTATTAGATAAGCAATCATCAACCTTTATTCTTTTAGTTAATTCCAATCTGTAAACATTGTTACTTAAGCTTCCATCATTGTTATTTTTCTATGTGTAATATGTATGTACATTTGTTTATAATTATATGGAAATAAAGTGGATTTTGACTTTGACTTAAGTGTTATGATCATGTATATTTATGCCTTTTGTCAGGTTACACTTAAATAAAGCTGTTTCAAACCAGTAGAGGCAAGGTAAAGACAACAAATTTAGTTCTATAAATTTATTCTTACAAGAATCTCTACTTTTTAGTCTTTTAATAGTGTGAATTGCTCTTTATTGGAGTATAAACAGTTTTCTAATTTGTAATGAGCACAGCTACCCTAAAGTTGAACTCCATAGGATAGGTGAGGATGAATTAGACCAAAGTAAGTGGTTCTTAACACATCCTCTGAGCAAAACCTTCTGAGACTCTGTAGAGCATAAATACCTGACGTAACCTTTGTACAAACTGCTCAATTTGGAAATCCCAGGTCAGCCCTTGATCTATGTGCAACCCAAGGAATTTTGTAGACTTTGTACACATCAAAAAATCATCGTCCATTAATACACCAGGTGGCTCATTATTGTTATTTCTAAGACAAACATTAATGAAACTGCATTATGCCCTTGTGACAGAGATATTGATTTGTATCTGCGGAATTCACGGTCAAACGACAAATTTAATCTTATAACTTCTCAGATAATTGTAGATTTGATTTGCTCTTCACTTGTAATATTCGGCGGCACTTACTTGGTTGAGTAAAGTCCGGGGCGAACTGCTTGGCGGTGTTTCTCGCTACGTCGAAGTCTTCCCTCGCCTGATCCGCAGCCATGTCAGCCAACTCCGCCTTTCCTCGGGCCGTCGCTGTTCTACAACAGTCACAGTTCTAGCCACCACAACAAATGTTCAACAACATTAGATCACATTGCAACAAGTAGGCATGGGCGGATTTACAAGAGTGCGACGCACCCTTAAAAGTTTTAGATGGATTACAAAATTGAATATATTTTTCAATTTGAATTTTAGTACATTATTTATGATTTAGGTTTTCAGTTTTACAACTAAACCTTATCTACACCAATTATAGTTGACATAGTTAATCGATGAACAAGGAGGCGTATATGCACAGGAAAGTGTTCTGTACAACACAACTATTATGGTATTGAAAGACAAATTTAGACAATAAAATGTTAAGACTTTATACTATTATACAGGATTGTTTAAAGTAATTAAGTTAGTCATACACAATAACATCAATAAGTTTTTACCACCCCAACCTTGCTAAAAGAAAACCAGGATTATTTACTCAGGTAAAACATCTATTAGTTTCAGTTTTTTAGCCGAACTTCACCATAATAACCTGTACCAAGGTTTATAAGTCTGCAATATTATACAGAACATTTTATAAGCTGGCACATCATTTTGGTAGATTATGAAGCTGGCACATCATTCTCAATCCCTAAAATCAACTAAAAACTAGATTTCTCGTTAGAAATTCCGAAAAATTGTCCATACCCCCAAACTCTAGAATATTGTTTCTCCCCAAGGATCACGACCTTAATCCACCTATGCAAGTGGGACGAGGTATAGTCCAATTTTGTTGTTTAGTCTGAGGAAGAAATCAGGAAAGCTTTATCTTCTAAGGGCAGTAGACCTCAACAGCTCTAACTAGCGTTACCGTACTGTGAATTGTATGAATTTGTAAACAATATTTTATTTGACAAGGTGTTCTAGCTTGCACATTATCATTTTAATTACTTCTAGGTCTAACTGAATAGATTTTGTTGATTTGGTATACACATGGTAATGATGTCAACTTTCACCAAACTGATCAAGAATGCCGCTTTAGAGCTTAAAATCCACTTTACTGAAAAACTCATACCCCAAAAAAACTCTTTGAAGTTTGCTTACTAAATTTTCTTGAGTTTATGATAGCATTGGATGCTACGTGAAAACTATGTTTATTTATTTATTTACTTCTTGCCATTGGCCCAAACAGTGGCATAGACTTAACAAAAAAGGGTTACAATAAAACATCATACCATATACAGTCTAATTTACCGAATAATTTAAATATCATAGGTTTTAAACAAAAACACACTTATGGTTTTTACATATACTGTTTCTAATGATTTGCTTACCTTGAAATTGCGATGTCAGCCTTCTGAAGAGCGATTTTCGAGGCACGTTGGGCTGCGTTGACTGCGGCATCTATCCTTTCACGGAACTTAGCTGACCGGATAAGAAATAAATGTTTTTTCTTTTGAGACGTAATCAACACATTATTTTTGTATTTTCCTTCCTCCTTAGATCCGTCTCTAAATGTTGTAACACCATACCCATATTTTTTATTCCCAAACCATTCACCTTCGTATCTAAGTCCATCGGAACGTTCACTTATCCCGAAACCAGATCTTTTGTCGTTCTTCCACTCCCCCATGTAGGTTTCAGTTACACTTGCATCCATATGTTCATCCTAGAACAAGGAAATAAACTAACAATAAGCTATCAAAAGATTCGTCGGACAGTAAATTTACTAAAATTGCCATGGAAAAGTGTAAATTCACGCAAACAAGATACAATGTACAACAGGATAGTTTAAATGAACCTGTGGGTCAAAGCATTTTTAAAAGTGAATAATTGCCCATCACTACGGTGGCATCGGTTCAATCCCCACAGTCACCATAACAATTTGTTAAGTGACCATGCGGTAACGATAGGTTAAGGTTGCGGTTGTGTGGTAGAGAGGACTTTGTAATCCTTATTTTGCCTTGTTAGTCAAGACAAACTTTTAAAAATCTTTTGAAAGCAAACCAATAAAAATATTCTAATTATATAACATACAAAAACAAAACGTTCAGTTTACACTGTGGTAGACAAAAGTTTTGTTTTGCATTTCATATCATTAAAATATTTTTAGTGGTTCGCTTCTAAAATGATTTCTTTCATTATGACTAACCACTAAAGTTTAAAATTAAAAAGACAAACTTTACTTTGTTTAAAATCAATTTGCGATTCCATAAGCAGAAGTGATATTATGAAACTAGAGACCTAATCCATAACTACCAACTTGAAAGACACAGAACAGCTACGCGTATGACTTCAACTTGTCAAATGGTTACTAAATTTGAACACATCTTTGACTAACAAAAGGGCTAGTGTGGAAGATTCTGGGTAGTGGGTGAAAGTGAATGAACAAAAATAGGTTTAATTGAACTTTGATGTCAAAATAATTGGAAAATTTAAGCTATAAAAGTTGGCAATGGCCCAACCTGTAAATGTTTCTGCAATAAATGATATATTTACTTGAGGCTCTGCTATTATCTTTTGTTCTTCTCCGATGTTCTGATGGCCGAACTTATCACATGATTGAACTTATCATCACCCAAGTATTTTCTTCCGGTAGAATGTATTAAAAATATTTTAGTTAAATGATTAAACACAATATATTTCAGATCCAAGAAATTACCAATTATATTGGTACAAGAGGATCTTGTTGAATTCAGAAGAGAATCGGACAAAGTTTGTGAAAAAACACATGGCTTGACAGTTTTTTAACGCATATCTCTTTCCTCATTGAGTTTCTAAGTACTGTAGAAGACAAATGTATCTGGTGTGTTACGCTTGTAAGACCCCACATTGCCTGGAATACATTTTAATAAGAAAAACAATCAGTGTTTGCTGATTATTGCTATCAAAGATTGGGAAGTGCCCGGTTTGCCAGGAGCAATCTGGGGAAAAAAATTTTAAGTTATGTTACGTTAAAAAATTATATGTTTGGGAGTGGCTTGAAACTGCATTACCTTGCGCCAACAAGCACATTTCAGCTGCTTTTCAAAGGGTTTCTCTTTTATAATAACTATTTACATGATGTTAAACTAATTTCCTCTTTTGGTTTGAAACCACATTTTGAAATTTCACTTTGAAGGAGGTTTTCTTGAAATAAAAATCAAATTTTTAAAACCTTTCCATTCGGCTTGAATAGTATATCGACCATTTGTTTAAAACTGCAGTACAGTTACAATGCTTTAATTGGTGGAACATTCTTTATAGTTTTTCGTCTATACTTCGCAGCCTAAGGGTAACTCTACATAAAAAGTTTTCCTCCAGAAGACGTGTACATTGATTCAACTAAAATTTACCTCGACGACAAAGCTGGCGTTTGAGTCAGTGTGTACGGAGCCGCTAGTGACTCCAGAGTGAGAGGACTCGGTGCTGACCCAGCTTGCTGAGGAACCGGTGCTGCGGATGCTGCCCCCAGACGTGCCCCGCTTCTCCAAGTCCCCCGTGCTGCGCTGCTTTCTGATCTTCAACCCCTAGGAACAAAGCAGAATTTAAGTTTTTAAATATGGATGGTCTTTTCAAGTGGGTTTGGCTGCCATTGCCAGAAAAATGCACGTTGGCCTTAAATAGTAATACGCGGTTGGTCCCAGCAGGACCACACGACTGGACGGAGTTTGAATCAGGACGAGAGGTCGGTTGTACGCTGGTAAACGGTACGCTGTAAACCCGACCCAGTTTTGATTCCAGTGTTTGTTACCAGGATGCCCTACTATGCGTAGCTACTAGTTTTTCTCTCGCAGCTGAATGCACTGCGGGTTATACCTCAGGTGCAAAGTCTACAAGAGGTGGATTTGAACCCACAGCCTCAACCTCCGGAGGCCTATGGCACCTAGACCACCGAGACCCTAATGCAAATTAATCAGTCGAACTCTACATAAAGACCATATCAAAAATTTAAATAATTACTCATTTTTTAATAATGTTTCATATGATTTAAAAGCAAGAGCGCTTTCGCTGGTCTTGTGTTTACAATTGCATGATGATGCCTTGACCATCAAAAATGCTCTTGCTTCTAAATTATATGACATTTTTATTAAAAAATGAGTAATTATTTAAATCCATGAAGTTTCATCAATAGTTCAACGATAATAACAACAACAAGATTTATTGTCTAAAATTAATACAAACAAGTTTGTTTTATTTGACATAACAAAAAAAATTAAAATACAATACCACTGGTAATGACTTAGATCTATAGAGAAAAAACACACAAGAACTAACATTAAAACTTGAATTTAAGCCTCCATGTCGAGTTCTCTCAAATTATAAAACGAACTTTGATATAAATATTGTTTTAGGTGTGTTTTAAATATTTTTAAATCTTTATTTCGTATAGTATCAGGTAGGTGATTAAACAACTTCCTACCAGCTTCAATTGGTAGTGGAATACATCAAAGATCTATTTATCGTTTGTAGCCCAATGTAGAGTTAGGGCTCTTACTGAGCCAGTCATGGGTTCGACCATAGACTAACGGACAGCCTTTGGTTTATGGTTTGACTTTAATTCCTGGTGCATGTTTAGACCACTTTCCTGAACGATAAGAGTTGTCTGTGCCACCTTAGGTACATTAATGTTTCATGGGTTTGAACAATAGAAAAAAATACATTGTATAATAAATTTAAATGTTGATCTATCCCAGTTTAGAACCTCTTTAAGTACTATAAATACCTTAGTTGCCTGTAGATCCCAATGTATAGAGATTTTCACACGATGCATTTCAGGCAAAAGTTGCCCATTTTCAAGTGTCTTCTTTCTACATACATGCCTCATCCCCCCAAGAAGAAAGACACCTGAAAATGAGCAACTTTTGCCCAAAATGAATCGTCTGACAATCTCTCCACATTATGATCTACAGGCTGTTAACTGCAATATTTGAACATATTGTGTTAAAGCCATTTTAGATAATGTTCCCCGAAAACGGCAAACCGGTCTCATAAAAATCTTAACTCCTCCTAAAGAATTAGACCCATACAGTTAAAAAAAAAATTGTATTAACACGTAGTGCCGTCATTATAGTGAAAAAAGAGCAAATTACGATAAAAATGATGGATTTAAAGGGTTTCAATATGGAAATTTCAATGCAGGGGTTTCTGAAGTTTATAAATCGCTCAAGCAATACAGAATTAAGTAGCTTAGGAACATACATTATAAAACTGTCAACAGAAACACCTAAATTCCATCCCCTAAAGTTAATCCAAATTTTACTTACCGACAGTAATGACTTCTTAATACCGCTGGATTTTTCCACGAGGGATCTTCGACGGACGGGGGGCTCGTCACTTCGAGCCTTGAGGACGAAGCCTCCCCTGGAGTCGTCCATCTTGCGGTCGCGTTCCGCCGCCGCCTCCGCCCCGCCGACGCCCCTCCCTCGTTGCTCCTCAGGGACGTCAGGGAGGCTCGGATGTTCTTGTTGGGTCGGTAGTGCGACGCCAGGCCGAAGGGAGCGCTGGCACGCACTCCGTAACCATGCCTCATCCCCCTCAACCATTGTCCCTGATAGGTACCTGGAAGCAATGAGAAGATTTCAAAATTTGGCAATATATCTGGTTGTGTTTGAGAGATGTTTTGTAATGGTGATAGACGATGGCGGAGGAACTATTCTGTATTAGATTATTGATTTATCAAAAATCAACAATTACGATAACTCCCCGATTAGAATATAAAAAATCCTGTGGAAAAGCTTTCAAATCAAGCTGTGATATATTAATAAATTTTCCACCACCTTATATATTATAAACTATATTATTCAAAATTACTTGTATCATTACAATTATTACTACATTATGGCCGCGTGAAACAGTTGGTCCATTACATTGGACGTGGGGCTAATGATCCAATCTAATGGACAGTTGGCCCTAGTTTGTTACAGTGTAGTCCTGAACCTCAGTGTAGGTGTACCTCATCATCCACAAAAAACACTCATCACCTCACCATAATCCCATGTTCGTCTTGAAATACCCTCTAAGAGCGGTCGGTGTATCAAAGCAAAGTACAATATAATTATTCTGTTCCTCAAAACTTCTATAGACCCATTCTTTTAATAATCACCTAAAATAGGCCCTTCTTTGCAGCTTTTCGATACCTTTGATACTTTAAATTTGGGACCCCGACCATTCCTAGGTGAATATGGGGTGAATTATGAGTGTTTTGATGGATTATGAGGAGTAGTGTTTACAAACTCGGGCAATTAATATTCCCCAGATTGGGTCATTAATAAATAGACCAACGACCCATGGATCTTGTCAACGCCATAATAAATTGTACATTGACAAAGAAATGTTTCATTTTTTATTTATCTTTTTGTTATTGATAAGTACTGAGCACTATAACTGGTATTATTTATTACTCAGGGAGGCTGACAGTGTTATCAAGACTATTTTATAGAACTGAAGCAAACGTAGGATTGAATTATACAGTTTTGCCACGTAGTGGGATGTAGCAAAGATAGCGTGGACTGTGATATAGGCTCAGTATTGGCAGTCAATGTCCCTTGAATGTCTGCAGTCTGGCGTCTAGGCCGTCTTCTCTTCGCTGGCGGACAGCCATCTCGCTCAACAGTCTACAAATATCTCGCGAGATCTCATCTGTCCACTCGTCCAGCCGCGAGCAGAATGCAATATCAAACTGTAGCTAGAGAACAATTAGGGTTTTATGTAGACATGGAGAAGGAAAGTTCCTGTTTAGTTTTTAACTCGCCAACTTGTTTCTATGACTGGTCAGAGTGCTAGGAGTTAGAGTACCTTAAGTTTCTTAGATTTGTAGGTTCATCTTTATGTCAAACGACATGGACATAAGTGAACAGGATAAAACCAAAATTCAAAACACGCCAGCCACTGATATACAATTGTTTATTGGATGATAGCGTCCTCATTAAGTGCTAATAAATAAATCATTTATTGCGGAAACATTTACATGCTATGCACTCGTCAACTATTTTTAATGTCTAAAACTTTCCATACATTCTGACATTGAAGTCCCATTCAGACATACATTTTGTTCATTTTCTCGCTCTCATTCATTCGAATTTTTTTCACTCTTGCTCTTTTGTCAATCAGTGTTTTCTACGTTCTCCAGCTATGTGCCATAAACTCGTCTGTCTTATAAAATGCTTCTGCGACCAACATTTTTTTAGACGAGTTTTGAACGCCTTATTGAAGCACGATGTAATTTGTAGCCGGTTGACAAGTTGAACTCCTGCCTGAGAGGCAAACGTTCATGAACTGCCGTTCTTCTGTGCCTTACAGTTCGGTAGTTTTCCTGACTCTAGTTTCATAAGAGTGAATATCACTTCTTCATATGGGGTCGCATTTTGATCTAAAATGGAGACAGGTTTTTTGCAGAACGAAATCCTTGAGAAATTTACATTTGAGCAACCACCCCACAACGTTAATCCGTAGGAAAATGTGGGTAGATTACTCCGTAGTACGCCGTCATCAGTACCTGAGTTGGGCAGTACTCGGACAGTTGCCTTAAAGCATAAATGCCTGATGCTAACTTCTCACAAACACTGTCTACATGACAATCCCATGTCAACCCTCGATCAAGGTGTATACCAGGAATTTTGTCGAGTAGACTTCTTCAATCTCAGTGTCTTCCAACATGACTGTTGGATTATTTCCTGAGATTGTTTATCTCAAACAAAATTGAAAAAATGACGTAAATAAATGACGCTAAGTAAACCCCTTTGGTTGAATGGTTTGTAAAAAATGTTTATATATAATCAATTACGGTTGGTTATTGAGACACTTTTTAAGAATGTGGGGCAACTATGCTTGGCAGTGGAGATACTCAGGGAAAGAAAATACAACTATTAACTTCCAAGCTATTTATTTTAATTGTAAATTAAATCAAAAGGAAATTTAAACTCTTCTAATGAAAATATGATTACTTATAAATTTAGTATTAAACCTAAGACAAGAATATGATCAACCTTTTAAAAACTAAACCTTTATTATATGTTTGTATAAATGTAATTTTAAGATGTTATTGATTGAATAGATGAGAATACTGAAACTGTTGAACTTTGAATTAAGAATGAATAAGTTTGAGCCTTGTGGCTGACTTACTGTTTACCACTGGAGTAATAAACATTGTGGAATTGAAATTGTTAAAGTATTTTGAATTTGAATAAATTAGTTATCCAAGAAATGAAATATAATGACATTTTATTATACAAATTGTACTTGTAATATTGCACTTACTTATTTTATGAAATATCCAATTAATCCATTGTAAAATTTGGGCACTCGCGCACTTAGGGGAACACAGGGTGAACACACCACGGAGGCAGCAGAGTTGACAGCTTGAAGACTTGGGGAGAAGTGATGTCCGCTCCCTCCGGGTAGAAAAAAGTCCGCTGGAGACCTCTGACCACTTCCGCCAATCAGGTCTAAGTAGGCGTGACAATGTGAAGAGTTCAGATTTTAATTGGTGCTTGAACAATAGCCGATGGTCCACGTGGACTGCACGTGTCGCAGATTCTTCTTGCTGACTTCGACTATTGATTGTTCTCATGGTTTAGAATGATTGTTCTGAGAAGGTCGAAAGGGCTACTCCATGAGAAAGGAAGTTGTCCAGACGACTGAGATGAGCGGGTGCTGGTTTCTGGTATCGGAGATGGATTGGTAGAGCTTTGAGCTTGGGAAAGGATGAAAGTACTAAAGTATTAATATTTAGTAAAATATTAATATGGGGAAAATTGAAGGAATTCAGAAAAGTTGTAGCTTGTAGTTACAGGTTTAACACATCCTTCCTGATTTTCTGGTGGTGGTTTGGCCACTTGGTAGTTAGTTCTTGCTGACATTGTTCTTACCCTGAATGTGTAAGATTATCTTTCTGTTAGAGGTATTTCTACCTTTTCATGTATTTAATCCTCTTTCAAACTGCTGGACCTAGTAGTACGAGAATTCAACTCCATTAGCTTAATCATCATTGGTAACCCTTCTAAACTATAAATTACTTACTCCTTGGTCTCTGCTTGGCAAGTTTACTTTCAAGACTCAAAGGTTCTAACAATAAAACAAGTGTTTTAATCCAAGTTCACGTTTTTGACCCAAGTTTCGACTCTATTTTCTCAAAATACCAAACTACAACATTTCTGAATTTTCAAAACTGAACGCTAAATTCTTCGTTTCTTCAATTTCATAGCAAATAAAGTTTTATGCAAGTTCTTGCTGCCCAAAAATGACTTGGTGTACACACGGAATTCTCGTATCGAGGGATAGGTTAAATTTTTATTCCAAAGTATTCAAGTCCCCCAAAAGTGAACAATTTAAGAACTTTTATTGCAAATATAAACATGGAAAAATGAGGACTTACAATATCAATAAACTGCTAGAAAACTTGAGAAATACTGTATTTCTAAAACTACGCAGAACATGATTAATGTAGCAAAAAGTATAGCCAAATAATACTTGACTGGGACTCGTGGTGGTCCTGTAATCCAGCTTCATGGAGGTCAGGTTTTGAGGATGATATAGGTCTAAAGCGGCTCAGATAGTCTCAGTGATCATCTGATGATACCCGCATCAACTCCCACCATCGTTTAGACATATCAGACTATCACCTGCGTGGTTCGGAAGTCACGTTAAGCCGTTGGTCCTTGTATTTCCATTGGTCATTGAGCTATTAATTAATGACCCATTCTAAGGAAGAGTCGGCCTTAGTTTGTAACAAGACTACGCCTCATAACTCATTACTACCAATCATCACACTCATCCTTCACCATATATTTGCCTTAAAATACCCGCATGAGAGTGGTCGGCAAATGGTGATATAATGATCATACATCGAGTTATTGTATTACTTAAGTACCGAGTTGAAATGCTTCCCAGAAAAAATATGAATCGTAACCGAGATGAGTGTGCATTCTAAATATGAATGTGAACTGGTTTGAGTGAACGTAAAGTAGTACTCGTATATAACAATTATAATAAAATGTATATGTTTATACAAGTTAGTAAATTGGTTTTACAATAAATGCATATTCTATTCTTCCTCACTTTTAGAGCTTTCAAAAAATCGTCAACACAGGAGTTAATAGAAGTGAGATTTATTTTGAAAGAAACAATGAAAATTAACCAATCTGTTCCTCATCACATAGAAGTACCGGGTGTCCACAAAGTCCTTGACGGATTATAAAATGTTATAAAATGAAAACTAATAATGTCAGATACTTGCACTTTTATTTACATAATAAAGTGATTAATAAACTTTTATTTACATATAAAACATTATCAGCAGACCTCCACGTGCGCCTCGTTGGTGGCCCGAAGAAGATCAAGGCGATATTCTAAGTCTCTCCAAATGTTCGATAACATGTCTCTTGTTACTGTCGACATTGCTTCAGTGATTAATGTCCTTAAAGTGAGCATGGCTGGAATAGAAGAAGCATACACAATATCTTTTATGTAGCCCCAAAAGAAAAAGTCCAAGGGTGTGATGTCAGGTGAGCGGGGAGGCCAGGATGTTGGTCCACCACGGCCAATCCAGCGGTTGGGAAAGGTTTCGTCTAGATAGTCTCTAACTTGTGTCGACCAATGAGGTGGCGCCCCACCCTGTTGAAAAACTACCCAAAACTACTTTTGATGGTATTAATGGCTGGCGGATATCTTCTAAATCGTATTCTTAAAAGTCTTTGAACTGTTATTGGAGAGTTGGATTCATGAAACCAAAGAACACGTTAAACTTTTTCTTGTTTTGTTGTCATTTTGATTTGCCGGATTAGAATACAAATGCTACCAATCAATGCAGGTATAACTTTAAGAAAACAGCTGTTTAATGATGTATAAAACATCAACTATTACCAGCGGAAACCCGTAGTAATTTACTTTTTTTATCCGTCAAGGACTTTGTGGACACCCGGTATATTGTTTATTTATTTATTCTAAGTCTCTCTTTAATTTAAAACCTACCTACCCCAAATGAGAACTCGTTGCAATTTATTTGAGTTTGTAGACCTTTAAACCTTGAGCAGTGAATGAGAGGGTGAACACCGGGTAAACAAGTTGTTAGTAAATAATGTAACAAACAAGAATCATCTTTGTGCAATCAGCCTCTTTTCAAAGAGATCAACCCTTTAATTTTCTACCACCCAACTACGGTTAGTTAGAAGTTTTCTTGTACAGTACACTGCCCTCTCGCTTTTAGTTTGTTTAGCACGTGTCTGTAGTTTTACAAACCAACATTTACCTGTAGTGCGACAACTTCTGAACAGTATGAACATATACAGTCATATTGTACAGTTTTGTACAACCAAAAATAATTTTGGAACGGCATAGAAAAAAAGTTATAACATAAACTAAAACCACAGTAAAGGTAAATGACCTGTAGTTCATAGAGCTAAGAGGTTTTTGGAAGCTACCCAACTGATTACACTTATTTTGTACAGTTTTGTTTAGGTAAAAAGTAACTTTGGAACACCTTAAAACCCCTAAAAAACCCTCATAGTGTGCACTACAGGTAAATGCTGTAGTGCATGTCACAGAATCGCTCTAAAACCCTATGAATATTGTTAAACTCTTTTGTAAACTCATTTTTGTTAAACAGTTTTGTACAATCAACAGATATTTTTGGAACACACTGTATAACTCCAGGAGAGTGTAAAGTGTGCACTCCAGGTGAACAAGCAAGCATGTCACAGAATCGGTCTAAAAGTGAAATCAGTCGTAAATCTTTGGATACTATTAAACTCGTTGTGTACAATTTTGCACAACCAAAAGATAATTTTGGAACGCACTACATAAGCTAAGTGCAGGTGTAAAGTTAGCATAGTAATAGTTCCATATATAGCATATTTCCAATACTACCATGTTTACGCATGGGGTTTTACCTGTAATGCACACTTTACACCCTCCTGAAGGCTTGGTCCAAAAGTGTACAACATGACTGTATATTTTCATACTGTTCTGGAGATGTCACACTACAGGTAAATGCAGGTGTTTTACAAGAAAAAAGAAATTAATTTGAGCTCGAGTGAAAATCGTAAATTTCTTGAAATTTATCAAAATGGCGGACCTCTCACTAGTAACTTAGATTATATTAGGCAACTATGAATTTAATGAAGAATGATGTCTTTAGACTCTTAATTTGAAACGTGTTAAGGGAAATACGGAGGTATGGCTTTAGTTATATGGATGTTGGGGGAGAGGGGAGGGGTGTGATATCGGTCGATACTCTCCCCCCCCCCTTCCAACTGCAAACAGATGTAAACATTCAAGTCCTCAGGTAGTGGTGAACCATATGTCACTGTTACAGGCATGTGTTGGGAACTTGTACTGCTGAATGGAGTGCATTTACAAGGGAAACGCATTAACATCTGTACTCAGTTTGTCGTTAGAAATCAAGTTTAATCTTGAGCAAACAGTTATTTGTGGCTCTTTTATTTGTAACTTCAAAGGTGTTGTTATCAAACTGACAGGGTTTGGCATAATTATACGTGTGTACAACAAATAATCAAGCGACTTCTGTTTGATACTGATAGTCTCGGCAATAAGGTTCACAACCCTGATGGGGTTGATGTTTTTGACGTACATGAAAATATAAAATATAACGTTTCCATGACACCAACGATGTTAGTCAGCCTCCCCATCATGAGAACAAGGATTAACTTAGAAAGCACCTTGATCGAGGGTTGACTTGGAATACTCACGTAGACCACGTTTGCTCAAAACTATCCTCAGGAATTTATGTTTCAGAAAACTGTCCGAATACTGCCCAACTCAGGTACTGATAACGGCGTATTACGGAGAAATCTACCCAAACTTTATCCTACGGATTGACTTTGTGGGAAGATCGGACGAAAAACCATCTTATACAGGGTGTTTCACGACAACCCTGCCATACTTCAGGAACTTGTTACCGGGGTCCGTACGACCAAACAAGTCCAATATAAGATGGTCTTTAAATCATCAGGTGAGGAGATATGACAAAACTACTTTTTTAAAGTTACCTTGTCTTATCGCCAGATTCTAAATTTTTACGTTTGCAAAAATTAACATATAAACGTATTTTTTAATAGATTTAGAGACAGATAAATTTCAAACAAGTACGCCAATTTTTATTTATTTTTATACTGGTTAAGACATACTTTTGCCACTTCAAAACAAAATAATTGTCAAAAAACACGTATTTAAAAGTTTTTGTTCGTTTTCAAAACGCTCTCACGTCGTAATTACCCAGCAAATCTGGCTGCAAGTATACCAAAAGTTGTAAAATTTGTTCTTAAATAAAGCAGTAACAAAAAGTTGGGGATAGACAAAATATAAGTTTATTTTATAGGCTAAAATTTAGCAAACTAACAAAAACAGTGAAAAATTAAAAATATTTAAAATTTATCTTTTGCCATATAACCGTAATTTATTTTCGTAACTATATGATTATAAATATCACATTTAAGTAGTATGTGATACATTTAACATTCATAACCAATTATCGTTGTTGTGACAGAGCAGACGTTAATGCGTTTTGGATTCATGACCTGAGGGTTTGCTGGTGGAATCTCCGTTCGTTCTAAAGCCGCCACTTTACCCGCTTCATAAGACCACCATACAAGCAAAAAAGAACGTATGGTGATGGGGAGTTAAAGTAAAAAAGTCCAAATTGATAATAAAATGTAAAAAGTAGTTTTTCATGATATCTTCTCACCTGATGATTTAAAGACCATCTTATATTGGACTTGTTTGGTCGTACGGACCCCGGTAACAAGTTCCTGAAGTATGGCAGGGTTGTCGTGAAACACCCTGTATAGGAATTTTATTCTTAAAAAACGAGCAGTCAGAATAATTGCCAAATTGCGATGGAGAGAGTCGCGTACGGAAGCATTCAAACACCTAAACCGGTTGACCCTACCTTGCCTCTACATTCTGGAGACGTGTATCTTTCTCAAATCAAAAGTAATCCATAAGAAGTACAGACGTACACTCTTATGAAACTAGAGCTAGGGACAACTACCGAACTGGGAGACACAGAACGGTAGTTCATGAACGTTTACCTTCCCAGGCAAGAGTTCATTTCGACAACAGACTACCAAATTCGTTCAAAAACCCCTGAGCCTAAGGCATTCAAAACTTGTCTTAAATTATTGTGATTTCTCAAGCAGTTTATGATACAGACGAGTGTATGGCATTCAGTTGGAAGACCCTATGATTGGGTGACTGACTACGGAATAGAGTGGTTACATTCGAATGTGTGGCAGAAAGTGAGTGTAATATCAGTTTGTTTGAATGGGATTTAGATGTAAGAATGAGGGGAAAATTTTAGGCACACAAACAATAACGATTGCGATACATTTACAATATAATGCAATAAAATATTTATCTAGCATCATGCCCGGTTCGGGATTCGAACCCTGGCCGACAGGGCGGCTTGCGCACTCTACCACCCAGACTAAGCTGGTAAGTGTGTACACAATCGCGAGAAGGGAACATGTGATTCAGAAGGCGTGAAGTAAAGGTAAGGTCGGATATTGATCGGATGGACAAGTCCACTGTTTACTCGCCCTCTACCAAGCCGCTACCATTTCTCAACATGTTTCCTCAATCAACCGCCACCTCTTCAAATAAACAAATTAAATTAAAATTTAGCCGGCGCTTAGCCACAAGCGCTACTGTGAATTATAGCGGATTCCCACAATGGGTATAAATGATTCCGGAACTGTTTTATGGGATGGGGAGAAGGGGGTGTTTCTCCGAAAATAGAGTTTTATGCTGTGAACACTGTGTTCATGAACCAGTTTCTATGAAACGTGGTATAAACATGTATGACACTGTACTTAATATAGGCACAAAACAAACAAAATCCAATCAGCTAAACCAAGCTCAAGTATTTGGGTGTACATAACCTATTTGGACATCAAGAAAGGAAGTCCATTTTGAAAAGCCAGTGTCAAATTGTATGAAAAAATTCAGAGGCTTTGTTTCAAGTATCGAGTAAGTATCAAGCTGGTAGAACCGAATGCTACGAATTTCATCTTCATAGGTTGATCTTGATGGGGACGAACAAAATTGCGTTTGAAAGGTGTAAACTTTGAAATGCTACCATCTTAATAATAGAAATTTACATGCCATAAAAGCTCTTAGACAAGAAATAATTTTCAACGTTCAAAAAAAAATTAAATACACTTAAATTATAAAATTGACAACAAACCAGAGATAACAAAATACGTTTTATTTTTACTTGATATCAGCTGCATTACTTTTAGAACATGTATGTGGCTTTTTCACCCTATCAATAGATTTTTCTAATGTAAGAACTCTTCTGTAAGTATTCCAACTTGGGAAAATTTACTTGAAACAAATTCAAAGTTGTGCTACGGAGCCGAACAACAATAGAAAAGCAGATTGACTGGGCTCTCAGATTTCTTATCAAAGTAATTTAAATAATATATAGTCGTATCAATAACAATATTAATAAAAAATAGACGTAGTAATAAAAAGAGCATCGTACACTTTTTAAGCATTAAAAACCCCCTAAAATAAATCCATTTTAGTTTAGATAAAAATCTACTACGATGACAACCCTTCTTTTTCTTTAGAACTCCACAAAAAAAGTCAACAGACGAAAAGCAATTAGAAATGTCTCAAAAAGCTCTAATTACGTGTACACTAGTTGTAGTTGTGCCCTCGACGTAACCAAGGTGGCGTTGGGGTGGATAAGCCCCTCGTGTTTGGGCGAGTTCATTGCACCACTCTGACAGTGACCTAGTTGCCTTGGGGGGAGGGGGGTGTTGCCCCCTACACCCAAACACACCCTCCCACACCACCCCTACTGCAGTCTCATTTTCGCTGCAACACCGCCAGCCTTGTCGTGACCTTATTTTATCGATGCGATTGCGATAAAGATGAACAATGTCTCTTCTCTTGATAACCTCATCGTGGCTGAGTCGGTAGCGTGCGAGACTGTGGATCCGGAGTTCACAGGTTCGAGCACCTCCTCAGCCAACGGTCGGTAGTTAATTCACCGCTAAGGTCACCGCACAGGCTGCATAGGCACATGGTGACTAGCGGATTCACTATTAAGCAGAGTAGCAGAGAACATCGGAAATAATTGCATAAACAACAAATTTGTTCTAAATGGACTGATTCACTTGAATTTATTGTAGTGTTCAACGTAATTTTCTCTGTACTAAGTGTATTGCTGCCTGAATATTTCAAACAATATATAATTCATTTACAATATCATCGATTTGGCTTATATATAACTGATATTTTAACTTTAGACTTTCGATGTTTTTCTGATAGAAGTTGAAGATATCTACAAAAGAAGAGTTTATTAGCAAACTTCCTTTGTAAAATTCACGCATTCACCATGGTAATACCCAGATCCGGAACCATGAAATGAGCACCGAGCCTGACCCCCGAACACATTTAGAGCTTTTTTTTCAAAACTTTACATGTATATTTTGTGAGGTTTCTACGGATCGTACTTTTGTCCAACTTTCATAAAATTGGTACACATTTTCTTGTTGTAAAAATCTCGGTCAAGTTGGTTAGCCGGAAAATCGGACTGCCGGAAGTCTCCTTTTGAAGAGGGGATTTCATCAAAAAGCGGTTCAATGGTCTTAAACAGTTACTTAAACGATTTTGTTGCAATGTTTAAAAATATGTATTTTAATGTTACCTATCAATATACCAAAATTATGTAACCCATTCAGCTGTTTTGAAAATAAGGGTAAACAAGTGGGGGTACGCTATAACTGTGGAATGAGTTTGTTTTGTGAAATTTGACGTGCATTTTCCCAAAATGATAAATTACCTAACTTTAAGTTAAACTTGCAGTAAAAGATCGCGTACGTCGAGGCTGAAGGCCAAAGCGAGGCTGTAAACGGAGCGAACAAGAGTAACGAATTGCGTTGTTAGTTGTTGTTGTTGTAGTTGTTAGCTGCGTGTTGGTCTGGTTTGGCTTAACCGATTGATAAAGTCATCTTTCGTATACTAACCTCAAATAGTACTGTGTTTTTTAACACTATAACGAGTGTGAAATAAAACAATACACCAACTCGGGAACTGAAGGCTGATGAATCAGCTCCTTCATTTCTGTTCCCGTTATACCCGCAGCACACATATGTAGGCACATTGCTTTCAACGCCGTGCGAACTAGTTTCCAGTGCTCCTCAAATTGCCTCTTCCACTACTGTCTACAAAAGACAGAGGATATTATAATAAATATATACTTTAGTGGTATTATCAATTGTAGTTCTTAACAGCCTCATGAGGTAGTACTGACCTTGAAACCTGCCCTTAAGAGCCCATAATAAATCAGGGCGTATTTAACTGCATACGTTCACGCGCGAGCATATGAGGTTTATCCTTCTCGTACATCGTGATAAAACATTGTTCGGAACTAAGAAAGAATCTTCAACTAATATTAATTTTTCCATGTTGTCAAAAGGTATTAACAATTACAATTCAATTACTCTTAACGATAACTTCAATATACGGAATGTAGCTTGTACACCAGTTTTAAGAATTTAAATTCGATAGCAAATTTCCTCCTTAAAATTGTTGTATTTGAATTTCTTATCCTGAAGAATTCCATGTGAAAGTACTTTTGGTCGATTTTAGAAAGGATGTGTTCTCTTAAAACCCCGAAGTGGTACAGTGCGTGCCTCGCACCAAAACAGCCCGGGTTCGATTCCCCGGGGATAAAATTTCACTCCCCGTGGTTCGGAAGTCACGTTAAGCCGTTGGTCCATTCCATTGGTCTTTGGGCTATTAATCAATGACCCAATCTGGGAAAAGTCAGCCCTAGTTTGTAACAAGACTACACCTCATCATCCATCAAGAACAATCAACAACCCTTCATTCCATATTCACCTTAAAATACCCTCTAGGAGTGGTCGGTGTCTCAAATCAAAGTATCAAAGTATCAAAGTATGCAAAGCGGGGGTATTTTGCCGAAGTTTTGTTGGAATACGGAGCAGAATCCGAAGTACTTTATTTAAATTATTTCACCAGGCATTAGAATAACGGTTTGTTGTTAGTGATGCAACCATTGTTATTCTTTAGCGGTGTGCTTGAAACAGGATTATATTATTTATCCTATGGGGCTAGGTATTTACGATAAACAAGGCGTATCTAAAATATATGTATAATAAACCTCTATATTAAACCCTAGTTATCTTGATGAAAATAGCTCGGACAACAATCCGCTTATAAAAAACGGAAGGTGGAGTTGTTTTGACAATATTTGAAGAGAACAAACCTTGACATAAACTCGAAGAATTTTGAAATATTGAACTGTAGGAGTTTGAAAATAAATTATATTATATACCTAACCTAACCTAACCTACCTTACGGACCTAAGTGCAGAGTTCGTATAGTTTATTCAGTCAAAAGATGTTTTTTATATACAAAAATAATTAAACAAACGTCCTTGTTGAGACCAATCATATTTTTACAAAATGTTCCATTTTAATACATGCACAGATATTGATCTTCTCCTATGCATTTCAATTGCTATTCATTTTACACAGTACTACAATAAAATTGGCCATCGTGTTTGCGTGCAGTAGTTGGCACTATTGGCAATCTCACACAGTTGTAGGTTGGCACTTCTGCTCTCCCACTCTCGACCCCTCCCCAAGTCTTCTGGGAATGTTTATTCTGGGGAACAATGGGGAATACACTCATCCATTATTGCATCGTTAAATCAAGTAGATGCGTTTTATTCGTGAAACAATTGGCGAGAGGTTTTCCCGAGGTCGGGTCTGCCTTTCGTGACACATTGTGATAGAATTTTTGGCCGAATATTTCGTGTGTGGAACCTGCTTTATCAAGATGTTTTTATAGTATCGCGTGTAACAGTTAGGCCTACACTCTAGGGTAAAACATGTCAATCGATTTTAATTTGATAACGTTATTACCTTTGTATAGTAGTCTTCTGTGTTTATGGAACACTTTAACATTAATGTTCTTGTTACCGAATTTCCTGTAGAAAAATGAGATATTCATGCCGTCCTCAATCATGTTCGCTGCGCTCACGGCCTCGTTACGCTGAGGAAGGCCAAGCAGAGGCCGAAAGCAGAAGCGAGGCTGTGCTCGTAGCGAACAACCTCGTAACGTCCGTGATCATACGCCTTGGTCCAAGCTGAGGCCCAAGGTGTTTAAGTAACAAGTTTAAGTAACAAATTGCAAAGGAAATTCGATTCACTCATGCCAGCGGTGCTTTAGCACTCAGCTGCGTGGCGGCCTGGTTTTTTATTAAAAATTCACATTTATGGTTAATTTATCCAAAAAACAACTCTAAGGGACTAACTTTGTATGGATTTTTCAAGTAGTGTTATATGTATTGTTAATTGTGAAGAGAAAACACGAATTTTACGAGGCGGTCAAGCTTAAATTTTAAATAAAAACATTTAGTTGGGCATCTGAGTTACCGGTACTAAACATTATTCTGTGTTTGTTTTGGCGATTTAAAAAACTAGACATTCTACCCCGAACCGACCGTTTTCAAGTAAATGCTACTTTATACTTGCTGGTCGTCATCTACTTGCGCGCAAGAAAGCTTAGCTTTTATTAGCCACTGCAAGCATTATCTTGAATCGTACAATATCATCTGCTACAATTGGCGGAGTATTCCTGATTTTTGCTATTCAAACAGTTCCAATACGAGTATAATTAGAAGTGTGTTTTCATACATGCAAAAACACATTCCCACATGCAAAACCCACAAAGACGCAAAATGACAAGTTTCCGCACACAAACACACAGAATAACTACACAAATCGTGAGACCTTCTACAAACAAACACAAAGATATTTACCTCCATCTGCGTAGGTCTCAGATCCGTAGCCGTCTTGGAGTCCGTTGGCCCAGGTACCCTCGTACTTGGCGTTGGAGGTAGCAGACTGTCGCACCCCGTAGCGTCCCTTGAACCCTTGTGTCCACTCGCCCCGGTACAGCCAGCGCCCCCTGGTCTCCACCCCCAGGCCATGGCGCTTGCCGTTCTGCCACTGGCCCTCGAATGCGCTCCCGCTGCAACAACATCACGTACACGTCATGAACATTGCTGTCAGCAAATATTATAATTAAAAGTAAAAAATGATGGTGTATGTTGGATTATTGACGAGAAAGAAGGGGCTAGTGGAAAGAGCTAAAGAGGTTTGGGTTTACAATATACAGCCACCACATCCGCAAGCAGAAAGGACCAAAACATACATGGAGGTGAACCACTGAGAAAGACCTTGATA
Organism: Matsumurasca onukii; assembly: GCA_018831715.1. Lineage (NCBI taxonomy): Eukaryota > Metazoa > Arthropoda > Insecta > Hemiptera > Cicadellidae > Matsumurasca > Matsumurasca onukii. The sequence continues at coordinate 36,115,293 of CM032065.1, forward strand.
CTAGCGTGGAGAGAAGCCGACACTTTCAGCGGATCGGGATGGGTGCAGAACTTCGCCAAGGTCCTATGTTTCACTTAGAAATCAACGGACACAACTCAAAAGACATCCGTTTAGGCCTTTGTATGTGATTCAAGACGATTGTCACATTTTGATTGGACACCAGATATCATGATTACCACACAAAAAGGCGAGACCATTATTCCACGAGTCTTGCTGAGCCAAACCTTTCCAACTTGTGTCTTCCCAATACCGATCCTTTAATTCTTTTAGTGTGAGACCACGAGATTCTTATTTCGGCTTTAAAGCTTTTTGTTACCGTCGTCCAGTTTACCTTTTACACGAGTACCTTGACAACAACCCACATTGATACCCGCATACCCATCGGGGGGTACCCCTCATAAGTACCCTCATTGATCATCGGGATCTTATTGTGAAGCGATAACATTGAAAACGCCATCTAAGTAACGAATTGTAGTGGCGTTTTAAATCAAAACATTTGACCCATCTATTTATTCCTTTCATGGTCAACAAATGGAGGATGACAAACATACCAAAGTTTAAAGCGCTCGTTCGACCTAATTGTTCACGAAATCGATAGGAGGGGTTTATCTTTGATAGTTGCTTTCGTGGCAAAACAATGACAAATTATTTTAAAAATTTATCAAAGTTTAATTTTAGTCTAAACTGTAGCAAACAATCTAAATATTTTTGATTATTTGAGAAGTCAATATATCTCCGTGTCAGTTAAGTTAATTTTTTGGAAACCCAAAACCCAGTCGTATTTAAAAATTTAAAAACTTATAATGTCAACCTAGCACTAATCGGTCAATAAAGTATACAATTCGAAAAACGTGCTCAATATTTTTGTTTTAATATATATTTTTTGTTTTGGATTTTGAAAAGTCTTTTTTATAGTGCGTTGTTATTGTATTAGCCTATGAATAAGCAACGAAAGTATATATAGTTTTTCGTAGACTTGTTTTATGTTTTGTATAGGTAATACATATATATTAATACATAACTGATTGAGATCAATAGACACAAACGCAAGGCCACACACGCACGCACACACACGTGCGTTGTTGCCAGGTCTTGCGGCGGCCACCAAACCAATGGTGTCAGGAATGCTGGCACAAAGCTGGTACATTGTCGGCCAGAAATAGTGGCCGCTCCTCGGCCGGTACATTACATAGTATCTCAGTCTCATAACCCACACACGCAGTCGAACACCACCTCAGGGTAGCAGTGAATGTGCTATTGATAAGGAGCTCCAAACAAGAACGTTAAGTCATTTTCTGGAATCAAAAGAGCTGTAGGCTATTATAGTGGCAGCCCATTAAAAATAATTTAAAGGGTTTATGAGATCAACAGAGAAAAATATTCATTCGTTTCAAAACTATTTTCTGAGGGAAGCCACTAGCCACTAAAAAGGTAGTGAAACCACCGTCACAACAGAATCCGTACACTGATAGCAGATGAATTTAGAAAAGCAAACAGCTTGAAGTGTACGAAGAAGTAACGGCAGTGGCCAATGAAGGTTCCATCCGGAGAAGTGATATAATTGTGCTGGACAGGAAAAAGAATAAAGGCTTAATTTTAGATCCAACGATACGTTTCGAAATTTTAGAAAATCAATCAAAATTAGTAAATGAAGAAAAGCAGAACATATATAACCAAACAACAAATTATTATTCGGAAAAATTCAACATACAAAATTTTGAAGTGATTGGTTTACTCATCGGAGCAAGAGGAACTTTGCCAAAACTGTTTCAAGATTTTTGGAAGAAACAAAATTTTTCTAATATAGTTTTATATCAAATTTCTCTTATAAGTATTCAAACATCAATTCAAATATTACGACAACATTTATACAACCATGTAAACTAAATTTATAATTTGCAATGGTATTCTTTGTTATCAAGCAACCTACGTTGGTGGGAAGAAGTAAATTTTAATAAAGTTTTCATTATATATATAATTCCATTTTCACCACCAAGAAAGACATATCGCCGAATTTTGAGACAAAATAGCAATATTTTGTGAAATAAGGAACCGTGTCACCAGCGTATTGAAGAGACGTCCTTGTTATCGACACAAGAATGAACCTAATTTATAGAATTAAAGAAAAGCATGTGGGACCCTGTGTAATAGTACTTCATGTGTGACCTTGCGGCTAAATTTGTCTTCTAATTTTAATTTATGTATTTATATGTAAGGCACTAGAGGGCAAAAGATGTTATAAGAGCGAATTTCCTTTGGAAAAATAATAGTTATATTTATGGCTAGGTCCTGGCTCGGGACCATGAAATGAGCTTCGATCCTGACCCCCAGAACACCTTTTGAGGACTTTTCGAAACTTTACGTATATATATGTAAGTTCTCTAGAGGTCATTTTTGTCCGATTGTCATAACAAGGGTGACAAGTGTTCCTTCTGTAAATACTTTGGTCAAGTTCATCAACAAAAATCGAAATACCGGAAGTCCCCTTTTGATGGGAGTAGTGTTCACCAAATTATCTTTATTTTAGGAACTACTGATGAAATACACTTGTTGAAAATATAGAGTAGATAAAACGTAATGGTCAAATTAGGCTTAAATTACTTTTAATTACTTAAATTACTTAACCCTGCGTCGGGCGCTTCACGGAGGTTTCCTCCGTGTCTTTTTTCCTTTGTATTAAAATTCAGGTTTTTTGTGTGTCGGCGGTCTAAGGTCGGGTGTACCTCACGTGCCTCTTCCTAGGAACCCCCAGATACGCCATTTTCTTAGTTTTAACAAAAGGGGTCAATGTGAGAAGCGAATTAGTAGCGTACACGGACGTTTCGTCCGTGAGCGCCCGATCACGAACTACAGTTGCTGGATGAAACCTCCGTGTGCGCCCTTCTGAGTGATGGTTTATGCTAGTTTGAAAATCAGATTGTTGTTTCGTTATGGTGCTTAATTTTTAGTTCTATAAGATGGAGAGGGAAGAATATCGAATTTCAAGACTTTTGGACATTGTGGAGCGAGAGGAACAGTACGAAATTGTGAATAGACCGAGAGAAGAGTTAGTGCATGCGTTGTTTCCTGATGAGTTAGTTCCATATTAATATCGTTGCCTTTGTCTTACAATTACCTTAAAAAATAATTATTCAAACCCATTCATTGAACGTTGGTACCTTGTATTGATTTACTATTTAATTTTTACTTTGTAATATTTGCAAACGGTATGTTGTTTTTTGTAGGGCTCTTCATCTTAATTTACATTTGTTTAAACTAAATTTTATAGTAAACGATAAATAATAATTTCTTATATGTACTCTTATTCAAGTTTGATATCAATAAACTTGGTTTTCAAAGAAAAAAGACGTTTTTTTCACACCTGGAGGAAACCTCCGTGAGCGCCCAATGGCGTTTTAAATTTTAAGCGCCCGACGCAGGGTTAAATTACTACTAATATTCACTACGCTCACAGCCTAGCTTCGACCTTCAGCCTTAGACTTACGTGATCTTTCACTGCAAATTTTATCACGTATCGTGAAGGTAAAACGTAATTTAAATTGTATCGAAATTGAACTTATAATAACGCTGTTATAGCGGAAAACCACCTTCTAGCCGCCATTTTGAAACGACCCAATGAATGTTCATAAATGCTCAAAACGTGTCCTGGGGTCAGGATCGGTGCTCATTTCACGGTCCTGGGTCTAGGTCTTACCATGCTGACGGCATGAATATCTCGTGTTTACAAAGGTAATTCGATAAACATAACATAAATATAACCTGGGTACATGCACCTATACAGTTATGTAGAAGGAAATAGAAGCTGACTTAAAGATTTAGTCATGTCAACAAATACACAAAGACATCTTACAAGTTTGTTGTGGTAACTAAAGACACACATAACGGCTTCTGGCTTCTTCTCACATTGCAGCAGTTTAACATTGAGTGACCCGCGAAATTATGTAAACCTATTCCAGAACATTTCATTTCTCAAATAATTAATTTTACAGCTCAAATAATTTGTTGTAAGTCTCTGACTCGTCACAAAGTCTATGTGCTTATCTATTAGTTCCGGAGGAATATAACTTATATAAGATTGATTAAAGACAACTTATCATTATATTTTTGAATACAATAAAATGTCTAAGAAGGTGTTGCTCATGAGAATCGAGTACACAGTACGATCAAGTAAATTACGAGTAAACACAATAAAAGTAGCTGTAATAGAATCGTTGAGAAAGTCGTTTGCATCCTAATTTCGAAATGGTTAGAACAATACAGTTTCAAAGATAGTTTTGAGAGAAGACTATTGATGTGATCATTCAAATCATTTGAAACTATCAATAGCAGCTTCTAAAATGTGAATGTGTATGATACTTCATTTAGTCAGCAGTAAGAATAAATTTGGTTTGTATTTGGTTCGATCTTCGGTTGTTGTTAATCTACGGTTGGTTTTGTCGTAGATAGCATTAGATTTTATTTAAATATAGTATGTTAAAAGGTAATGTTTTACTAAATCACTAATAAAATGAACCAGTGTTGAGCTTGGGTGAAGGAAATGAAATGAAATGAAAATCGTCTTTATTGGTGGCGAAGTTAGAACTGTAAAGTCCTCTCTTCCACTTAACCACATTACAAAGATATTAACAATTATATATATATACAAACAATTGAAATATTTACATACAATTTCAAACAAATATATACTATGCAAACAACTGAAATTAAAACTACAAATAAACTACGAACAATAATATTACTAAAGCTATGGTTTCCTAGAAAGCGGTGACCGCTACATTACGGCCGTAATATGACGGCGAGTTTTGTTTTCAATACAATCAGATGAGAGTGGTTTCCTAGAAAAAGGTGGACGTAAAGTTAGCGGTGAAAACTAGTTGAGGTTTTTCTCACCAGGTGACACATTTTGTTTTGTAAACAAAAGTCTAGCTTGTCCACTACTACATACGTAAATAAACTTTGACAACTAAAAAAACAACATGTCAAAAGTTGTTTTTGTCTACATCTGTTGTTTAAATATTGTGTTACGTCCACTGTCGTCCGTTACGTTCACCGCTACAATAACGGCCGTAATTTAGCGGTGAACTTTTTTCTAGGAAACCATAGCTTAAAGCACTGTGTCACGCTCAGCCGGCATCTATCCCTGTTTAGGTTGCTACCACTTCTCAAAATTCTTCCATGGATTTCATCTCTCCTTGGGAACTCTTCCACATTTGACTTGATGTGGATTAGGCTATTTAGGATATATTGGTTTGCGACAGTAAGAATTTGGAGTCTTTTAAAGAGGGGACGACAGTGTTCTCTACCCATAGCTCCACTCAGAGTACGAACTGCCGCTTTTTGGAGTAGTAGTATTTTTTTTTTTTTTTTTAACAAACACAATACATACAAAACATCGAGCCGGCTCACGAACAAACTCCCGTCACGGCATGCGAAAACTACACTGAGGCTTGCATCTACGTATTCCCCTTCCCACTTCCTCCTAGCTGGACTGATAACAGATGATCAGCTGATACTGGTTGTCTTGAACTATTGATAAGGTGGTTAAAGAGATGGTGTGATTTTTATTGCAATTTTTCGTTTAAAAGTGGATGATAGTTTTAAAGGATTTGTATATTTCAAATTCTTCTATGGAGTTGAGAAAACTTGATTTTTGGGAGTAGTGGAGGATTTGGAGACTTTCGTTTACAGGCAACAGTGAAAGGTTCATGTCAACAAGATGCTGCGCGACGTTTGAGCGTTGTTTTTCACGCTTAGAGTCTGGAATATGCTCTTTAAATCTCTCCTTAAAGGAGCGTCCTGTTTGTCCTATGTACGTGCTAGGGCAATCCGCGCATGTTATCATGTATACAGCTGATTTGTCCATGTTGTTCTCTGTATTCTTCTTAGGGTTGAATAGTTTTTGGGATTTATTTGATGTTTTGAAGGATAGTTCGATATTATGTTTTTTGAGTTCTTTCTTTAAAGCATGTTCTAAATCATGTTTAAAGCATGTTTAAAGGAAGTGGGGAAGGGAATACGTAGATGCAAGCCTCAGTGTAGTCCTCGCATGCCGTGACAGGAGTTTGTTCGTGAGCCGGCTCGATGTTTTGTATTTATTGTGTTTGTTTTAATTCATTTCGTTTATTCGTCGTCGTTCGTGTGTGTTATGTACTTTTTGTGGAAGCTTTAATGTGAAGACGAAGCCAACTGGCGGATGAAGACATGATTATGACCTAGTTAGGTAGAACAACGCGTCGTCCTTCCACAAAAGAGGATAGCAACAAAGGTAATGTCCATTAGTTGTAATACCATCCTGGGGCTAATATGAATGATATTTTAAGTGTAGCCTGTATGTTTTATACAAAAAAAACGCAATTGAAGAATGGAAGAAGCTGGGAAGCATGAACCTAACTGCACAAGTTTATAGATAAGCATTATCACATATGTACGAGTATAACAAATATGCTGTAGCACGATTTGAACTAGATCTAAATTAAATCCAACGTTTGAAGTTCTTGTAAGTACGCTATCAGAATCAGAATATTTAATACGTGGAAACCTTTTGAACAACATGTTCTATATGAATTGGAGTTGAGAAATTCAAATTGTAAACCTACATTCAAGGAGGATCCATTGAACTGTAAACTAATAATGGTCATCACCACCTACCCATTATCCAACTTCAACGAGATGTCTTTTGGTCCAGCATGAGATGGCTTCCTATTTTTTTTTATCTACAACACTTCTTACAAATATTATAGAAACTAAGAAAATAAAGCACAAGCTTAAAAAGTATTTATTTGAAAAAGAATACTATAGTGTAAAGGATTTTTTAAAAGATAGTTTTCTTTTGAGTAAACTAATGACTGTGTTTAGTTTGTTCTTTACACTGTAACCTTGTGTGTTTTATGTGTATGTAACCTTGTGACGTTTGTCTATGCAGTTGATGTTTTTGGCAATAAAAACCTTCACTTTGACTCCAGTTTCTTAGTAATATTGATTTTACTCACTTTTAATTTCGACTAAATCTTGTTATTTAAGGTACTGCTAATTTAATTGAAAGCACAGTAGTCTCAGTGGTAGACCCAGGTGAAACCTCATCAAGTTGCATCCTATTTGATTGTGCGGTTGCATGTTTACAGTTGTGTGACAATGAGACCCCCCGGGTACTGTGGTCTGGCAGATAGCCAAACACCTCACACGGTCACCAGAGAGCTCATTGGGTTTCAAAACCTCGATTGTGTGTTTCTTTCTCAAAAGTTGGACATGATCTTAAATAGGCTGTATTTGAGGGGGTTGCGTTTTAATTAGCAATCAGCTAAGATAGACGGATGTGTTAATTGGAATTTTCCAAAGACACTAATTTTTATGGCTGATGATTTTCTAATTGCCAATCCAGCGGGGATGACTTATATGAAGAAGATGAAGGAGGTACGAGTACATTTATTACAGCTTTAAGCTATGGTTTCCTGGAAAGGGGATGGTCCCCATTTTACAAACATCTGTTCATTTTATGCACTCATATGAAGGAGGCCACCTTCCTGAAGGAAAACACTCATAAACACGTTAATGCTATTTTATAATGTAAAATAGGTTTCTCGTTTCGCCGTAATGAATATTTAGGTCTTCCATTTAAAAGTTTAAACCTCTCAGTGACACTCTGTATCGTCACTTTTTCTTTTCGTTCTTTAAGGTTTACAGGCGTATTATGACTATTCCTATACCCTGTCATCAAACATAGTCACGACACTGAGGCAGACTTAAGTTTAAGTTGATACTTTAATTACCCTTTTAACCTACATTCATGTGATACATAAAAGACTTGAGCTATTAGTATATTTCATCTGCGTAAAAACAACACTTCAGCCTCATTTACGCGTAACAACTGGTGAATTAGAAAAGAAGAGAGAGAAATAGAATGTCAAGTAATTGGTGGCCGCTAGAGTCACAAATAGTCGCGGAGAGCGAGGCACGTTGCTAAAATTACTGAGCCAACGACCGCGAGTGAGCTAGACTGATGCTGTGACAGCTGGCATTTTAGGGGACAGGGGGCCTAAATACCCCCACGCTTAGGTGGCAGGGGACTTGATCCCTCCCCTTGAGGAAAAGGGGGATTAAATACTTCCACACTTTCGAGGCAAAGGACTTGAGCCCTCCCTCTTAAGGAAAAAGAGGCTTAATACACCTACACTTAGGGGGCAGGGAACTTGACTCCTCCCCCTTAAGGAAAAATGGGGCTTAAATACCCTCACACTTAGGGAGCAGGGGACTTGATCCCTTTCTCCTTAGGGAAAAGAGTGCTTAAATACTCCCCACACTTGAGGGGCAGGGGACTTGATCCCTCCCTGCTTAGGGAAAAGAACTTTTAAATATCCCCATCTTTGGGGAACAGAGGGACTTAAATATCCTGTACTCGGCCTTTGGCGGAACCCTAATTAGCGGGAAAACGTGGATATCCGGGACTCGAATACCCTCCCCTTGAGAGATATTGACGGTTTGAAACCTACCCTTTTCGAAGCAAGGACTTAAAGTATCCACAAATGAATGAATCCTCTAAGCTTAGATGAATAAGGGGCTTAAATGCCCTCCACCCTAGTAGACAGGAACTAAGCACAGGGTCTACGCATAGGGCTTAAATACACTCCATTTACAGGGGACAAGTTCATTAAACCCCGTCACCTTAATGTTTAAATTAAGTTCAAGGTAAAATGAAATGAAAGCACGTAAAAAAGTCTTTATTTACGTGGAGATGTTAGGCGGTCAAGGTATTAATATATTTTTGAAACGATTAATCGTATTTAATTAATTAAATATGTCTACCAGTTTTATATGCACAGGAGTTTTAACTCACTATAAATGTTTATTTATTTATTTATTCACGGTTTACACCAATTTACAATCGTTTTACAATCATTGATCTGAATACATTATATGACAAATAAATTACTAGTAAACAGAGAAAATGGCCAAGATGGTTAAAGAGAAACTATAACTAAGATAAAGATAACAGAATGTTTCAGCTGGTGTTGATATTAATGGTGTTGAAATAATTTATTTGTGCCTTAATTATAAAACATGTTTGTATTTGACGTTGACATGCATAATTTGGTAATTGACAATAAAGATCTTGAGTATGAGTTTAAATTTCAGTTCAGAAAGCTAATACTTTATTTTTTACGTGGTACTTCAGAGGCTACGCAACAACTTGTCGCCCTTTCTCCTTCGGAGCCTAGCTAGTTGATAGGTCAGTTTGTTTGTAACTGTTTGTACATTTAAATAAATAATAACAATATATTTCCTTATCTTGACACGCTCAAGATTATTTGGTCAAACAATATTGCTTGATCACAAAGTCATATTCTTTGTCTCCTGATCGATTGAACACTCAGACGTAACATTTGTTGTTGGTTGTTGACCATCCTAAACCAATCAGGTTTCATCCTGCTTTTGCCATTCGATTGCTTGCTCACCAATCATGTTCACGTATTCCTTGTCTGCCTATTGGCTGAGCATGGACAGGCCACATCTGTGATTGGTTGTTGCCCACCTTTCACCAATCGTGTTTTATTCCTCTTTGGTTAGTTGCTTCTAAATAATGTTCACCTGCTCATTGTCTCCCTATTGGTCGAGCATAAAGAGGTTATATTTTAACTCATCTTAGACTAATCACGTACAGTAGTAAAATGTCATATAGCGTGTTTTCCAAGAGAACGCTTACACACGTCACCTCAATACTACGGCCGTTAGGAAGCGGCCACCATCGGACCCCATATCTTTACGAGTTTATTTCTGAATATAAACGAAGGGAGAAGGTTTTGGTTTGTGGTTTAATCAGACTGGTTTAATGCCGAACATCAGATTGTGATTGCTAACACCAAAATAGCAACTGATCGACAACAGCCAATCCACATGCGGTAAGCACTTGCTCAAAACATACCAGTTTCCATTTCAAACATTGGCCATAATGAGCCCCCTTTCCATCAGTCTATTCCATCATCAATAACAGGCAAAGTTTGCCCAGTTTAGTGAGAGAAGCTAGGACTACAAAGCACCGCACAACCTCGACCTTTACCTAGCGTCACTGTATGGCCTAATTACTAGTGGCTATGACCTAAACCAGCTGAACACTAGAGCAATTAACATCCTTGAGGAAGAAAATATATGGTTTGTTGATAATAAACTGAAAATCAATGAGGAAAAGACACAACAGCTGATCTGCAGTCTGAAAATGTTGCCCTCAGAACAGGCACCAGTAAAGTTGTTGGGCTTTTGGCTGGATAGCAGGTTAATATGGAATAAGCATGTCTCTGAAGTTAGCATCAGACTTTCAAGAACAATTTTCCTCATTAGAAAATTAAAAAATGTAGTAACTACAGACTATTCAAAAACAGCATACTTTGGCTTATTTCTCAGTGTGATGACCTATGGAATGATATTATGATATCCAGAGAGTAAAAATATACTACAAAAATAAGTCATTAGAATCATTACCTTCAGCGAAGATCTAGCACATTGCCGACCCCTTTTTAAACAGCTTAACATAATGAAATTCTACAGCCAATATACTTTTTACTGCATAGTCCACATTAAACGCAATATGACAGATTTCGCCTGCAGAGATCAAGTTCAACATTACAACACTCGAAGGAGAACATACTTGGACACTCCTTTCTGTAGGCTGTCCAAGCAAAATATCCAGTTCTAGCCATCAGACTGTATAATAACCTGGATGAAGACGTTTAAAGTCTTCCAATGAAGACATTCGCAACGAAAATAAAAGAACAGCTCATGGCGAGACCACTCTATTCAATCAAAGAATTTTTCACCAATGATGACTCTGAGTGGGTATCTTAATCCACCGCCATGCATTGCGTTTTAAGTATTAGTGTCTATTATTGTTTTTTTTTCTATCTTTTTGACGAAGTCTACCTACTCGTAGCTAGGTCATTGATGGATATATGGTATAAGATATTGTCACTTTACAAATTATTAGTTGTGACTGCGGGAATCGAATTCCGAGTCGAATTCACACCATCAGAGCGATAAGTGAATTTCCATTTTCTCATTTATCAAAATGTGACATACATCCAAAAATTAAAGAAGCGTTATATTTGAATGTATTGTTTTTACTATTAAACTAATAACATTTTCAAAACAGTGGTCAGTTGAGACACTTCAGCGCCACCTTTAAAATAAAGCTTATTTCAAAAAGATCTGATGAAGATTGGCGGTGTGAAGAGTTTCAAGAAATGCTTGTTTTACATTGTTCTTATTTGTAGACATTATTAGGCTACGTCTGTGGTAATAAAAATGTATGAATTTAAAATTCAATATATTTCGATACCGAAATTTTCTGGTATCTTCATCAGTCAACAAGAAAAATAAAATATTTTTATTTTTCTTGTTGACTGATAATTCTGAAAATATTTTTATTTTTCTTGTTGACTGATGAAGATACCAGAAAATTTCGGTATCGAAATATATTGAATTTTAAATTCATACATTTTTATTACCACAGATGTAGCCTAATAATGTCTACAAATGATCATAATCCGTCTGTAAACACCTTTAAGTTTCAAATTGTTCTTATGAGACAAAAACAAAATGGCTGACAAGTACTGTGCACTCTTAAGGAGTCCTGTAATGTTTATAGAGTAGATTGTGTACAACAATATGTATTTACTTACACATACACTCCCTTACTTGGTGTGGACTGTGGGGGCACGTAGGCTACTTCAGATAGAGTTGTCGACTACGTTTATAAAGCAACTGTGTTTATTTCTCTGTGGTGGTAAAGGGGGAAATTGCATCCTGCATAGACTAATAGGTTGCCTCAACTACAGTGTGTATAATACTGTACTGCTGGCCGACTGCAATGCACCACTCTATATACAGTGTGACCCAGAAACTAGTGCTTAGAAACAACCATTAGAGGCCAACTACTGTGTACGAAATAGCTTGTCTGAACGTAATTTGAAAACACAATATTTCAAAAGTTTCTAATGATAAAATAATTTTTGCAAAAATTAGGATTTAGGGTTTGCGTTAATGCGTATAGTTTAATATGATGAACTTTATTCAAGGGAACATTTAAAACCAAATTCAAAGATAATCACAAACTTGATTTAAAAACTTATTTTAACTAAGTAAATGTATTTGTTTGTTGTTTATTTTAGGTTATAAGCTGCGCAACTTTGTGGTTGATTGAAAAATTTCATTTTAGGATGCAGCTATCGGAAAATTTGTCTTTAAGTCACCTTTTAAAACTATCGATGCGTAAGTTTATAGATGTGGGTAATTTACTCCGTAATACGCCGTCACCAAGACTTGGACCGTTTCATTAAAAACATAATCCCTGAGGGTAGTTTTAAGAAAACATGGTCTATGTGCTCGGCCTAGCCAACTCTCGATCTAAGAACTCCAAGAGGCTTTGGGGAGTCAACGCTTTTCAATCCCAGTCTCGTCAACCATTCCTTTTGAACAGTCTGCGAAATATTATCAGAACGTGCGAACTGTATCATTCTTCTTTGTTTGAAGTTGATTGTTAACAATGGTGGAATTCCTGAGGTTGAAATATTATTACGGACGCTTCGTGGTCTGGAATCTGATCACGTCGTCTGGTATTATAGGCTACTTTTCCCCTGAAGACGGGATCAGATTCCAGATACCGAAACGTCGTGTTCTTCTTATTCACTGAAAACGATGGAAATCGTACTTAATAATATTTCAACCTCAGAAGTCTTACTGTAACAAGGCCACGCGGTGGCAGTGTGGCACTTTCATTTAAGTAGTCTATATAAAGAATGTTGTGTTTTATGCCTCTAGAATTATTGTAGGATTTTCATTGATACGTCAATGGTTGGCACTCGTCGATAAACCTGCCTTGACTAAATTGGCAGTTCATCATTTGGCATATTTGCTTAAAGTGGCGCCGCACTTCCTGTATACAGGGTGCTCCAGCACGCTGCTCGCCCGTCCCAACCATGAAGTTATGTGGTCTCATGTACCTTTTTCTAGTACAGTCGAATAATATACAGTCACTTAGAAAGTGGTGACTTATAGGCTGACCAAACAATCCGGAAATTATTCTAAGCGGTCATAGAAATAAAATATAGCTAAGGACTTTAAGAAAAGTGTTGTTGTGATAAATTTCAATATGTTTATTTGTGTATGTGAAGTTTTTAGCTTTGTGAATTTACGTGGTACTTAGGAGCCTCATGTTCAATAACATTTTAAGAATACTTCACTTAACCGTACTTTCACGATTTTTCATCGATAGTTTATTAGTAAAAGTTTACGATTCGAAGCTGAATAATCATATTTTAAGCCTTTACAATAATTATACAACATTTCAGCTACTATTTCACGAAATACAACATCTGCACTGTCACTTTTTATACTCCCGTTTGGGGATATTTTTCATGCCCCTCAATTTGAACCGGATTGCGATATTTCAAACATCAATTACTAGCTCAGTAATAAGAACGAATACGAGTTTATTATTCTGATGGAATAATAATTTGCTTACTTTACATCTGACGTAAATCCTCAACCAGCTAGCCTTGTCTGAACTATTGTTGCAAAAACTAGTCAATTAGTACAATTAATATAGTGCAATTAGTGTGCAAATAACTCGGTAAAATGTCCGGTTGAGACGCGGAAAAAACATTGTGTCCGGTTTGGGTAGAATTTGATAGCTCGCTCAAAGAGTTCTAAGGCGGTAGAAAAAGAGCTATGGATTTTTTTATAATTAAAGGATGACATTACTTGTGGAGTCTTTTGGCTGTAGTATCATGGTTATATATTATTATATATAATCAGTATATGCCACTCTAGTATAGTAAAAATAAAACAACAATTATTATTTGAAACAGGTCACTAAAAAAGATTCATGCACTAATCAAAAATATTTTGAACGGTTTATAGTTATCAGCGTCATAATTTGACGTGCATGATTGACCGATCGAAGGTCTCTGTTACATAACGTGAATTTACCTGAACCTCTAGAAGAAATAGAGGTACAGGACATCAAATATCTATATCACGTTTGGACCTTCAATACAAAGTCCAAAACAACCAGACAGACCAGGGCTACTGCACGTAACGTCATTAAAAGCAGGGAGGTACCGATAGGTGCGTCGGAATCGGGGCTCCCCAGAATAGCCATGAAAGTTTGTTTGGATTACAATCGCAGAGTAGGCTATAACAATGGCAAGGCGTTGAGCTATATATAGGTGAGCGACAGTGGCGCGGCGAGCGTCGGCCACCAGCAACTATTCGCTCACCCATCCATCCACGTCCCCGACTCCTCCCCCCGTCGTGGCTCCGTGTCCACAGATTCACTTGAGACGTTCTTCCGGTCTCCCTTTCAAGTGATTGTCAAGAAAGCAGGGCGTAGCCAAGGGGGGAGGGTTTCTGTGTCAGGACCCCCTTGACCCTTGCTTGATGAAGGCCCCAACTTGAGACGTTTTTCTGGTCTCCCTTTCAAGTGAATGTCAAGAAAGCAGGGGCGTAGCTAAGGGGAGGGTTTCTGTGTCAGGACCCCCCTTGACCCTTGCTTGATGAAGGCCCCAACTTGAGACGTTTTTCTGGTCTCCCTTTCAAGTGAATGTCAAGAAAGCAGGGGCGTAGCTAAGGAGGGTTTCTGTGTCAGGACCCCCCTTGACCCTTGATGAAGGCCCCAACTTAAGACGTTTTTCTGGTCTCCCTTTCAAGTGAATGTCAAGAAAGCAAGGGCGTAGCCAATGGGGAAAGGTTTCTGAGTCGGGACTCCCCATGATTCTTGCTTGTTAAAGGCCCCAACTTGAGACGTTTTTCCGGTTTTCCTTCTTAGTTCAAATACAAATATATTAGTAAAATTAAGAGAATGTTGTGATATGCAATAAAAAAAAATAAAAAAAATAATTTCGGGGTGACCATAGCTCAGTGGTATAGCACGTGCTTCGCACCAAATCAGCCTGGGTTAGATTCTCGGGCGCAGTGATAACTTTTCACGATGGCCACTCCCCGTGGTTCGGAAGTCACGTTAAGCCGTTGGTCCATTCCATTGGTCGTCGGGCTATTAATTAATGACCCAATCCGTAGAACAGTCGGCCCTAGTTTGTAACAAGACTACACCTCATCACCCATCAAAAACACTCAACAAACTCACCCTTCATCCCATATTCACCTTAAAATACCCTCTAGGAGTGGTCGGTGTCTCAAATCAAAGTATCAAAGTGAATGTCAAAAAAGCAGGGGCGTAGGCAAAAAGGGATTTCTGAGTCGGGATCCCCATGAACCTTGCTTGATGAAGGCCCAAACTTAAGAAGTTTTTCCGTTCTCCCTTTCAAGTGAATGTCGAGAAATCAGCAAAGGAGGGTGTCCGGGTCGTGACCCCCCTCAAATCCTCGATAAAGACCCCAAAACGGCTTAAAAGTTTAGTTTAACTTGAAAACCATCAACACACTCATCAAACTCACTATTCATCGCATATTCACCTTAACGAGACCGGACACCCTCTAGGAGTAAGTAGTCGGTGTCGCAAATCAAAGTTTGTTTTAGGGAAGTTTTGTTAAACTTAATTCCCACCACACAAAACCACTATTTATATTATTTTATAAGCAAAATAAACATACAAATGTTTTGACGCAAAGCTCGGAACTTTAGGAGTAACTACGACACTTGCAAATGAGCCAGTCAGCGAAAAACATCGATCTGGTTTGCTTATTTGATGGCCAACAGTAGATTTGCGACCAGTGATGTAGCTATCGCGTGTCCATCTAAAGTATAGAGGTTACCACCAACAATGTATATAGCATATTTCAAGAGTAGATGCATCAAAACGTATCAAATTTTCCGCAAAAGATCCCGTGACCTCTTTTTGGCTAAATGTTATATTTTCATACTCCCAGTTAAAATTTGCCATAGGATGATACTAGTAGTCATGTGACGTAGATACGCCCAACTTCCTTTTCAACACACAATTTAATTTTTAAATAAAAAACATTTATCGCCTACCATTGGCTAACTCATTTTCTACCATTTTGTGTTACATTTTAGATAACATTTCACTTGAAGACGGGATCAGATTCCAGATCCCGAAACGTCGGGTTCTCCTGGTTCACTAAAAAACGATAGAAAACCTCCATTGTAATATTCCAACCTCAGAAATTCTACCATGAGTAACACTCAATTTCGAACAAAGGAGTTCAGGAGATTTCAATACCTTTCTCTTCGTGAACATGAGCATGTTTGCCTGTACCGGCGACCGGAAGTGAGCATGTCTGGCAAGGGATTGTGGGAGTTCCGGAGACCCAACTCGGGTGGTGAGTCAGCCGTTGTATGAGTCGGTTCAGTTGTTTATTCGCTCAAGTGTATAATTCCAGTTGATGGCTCAACTTGTTCCGAGTAACGCCAAAAATATTCTAAGCGTAAGAGTTCCTTCTCATGGCACATTTACGAGATTTGATTTCAATCGCTCCAAAAGCTAAATATCGCAAGTCTTAAGGATGGGTTCTGTCCAATAACAAAAAGCTTCGAAATATTGTATTAGTGTAAAAAAAGGTCTGAATAAGACAAGTTTATTTTATTATAAAATTATCACTTTACTTGCCAATTGTCAATGTCTTATTTGGCATCCAACGATTTTTGAGACACCTACACTCATTATGCCAAAACAAAATTCAACATAATACAGTTTAAAATTGTTTATTGGTGTTAAACATAATTATCTACCCCGCCCACAGAACTCCATTCTTAGAAGAATTTCCAATTGTTCTCCAAGTTGAGATTAAGTATTTACCTAAGATTATTTACATGGGTATAGATCGTTTATTTTCCAATTTATACGTTTCAAAGGTGCACAATGGAGATAAAACACTAAAATTTGGACGATTCAAAGTTTTTTTGTGAAAATATTAAACCAATTATGAGAAATCGGGCTCTATAAACGTGTCGGTAATGTCCTCTAGTGTCCAAATGTATCGTGTTTATTAATGTAAAAATTATTTTGAAATTCGAAAACGTTTCCTCGTAAATATTTGCAAGCGCTCGGTTTGACAGTTAGGATGCATCAGTTGAAAGAAGGCCCGTTGTTTAGTAGTTGCTACGAGCGCCGTCTTGTGTATTCCTTGTGCGGACGAATTTAGCTTTTCTCTGAGGTGACCACTGAGGCGGACCTTTAAAAGGCAACTAAAAATATATTATGAAGGAACTTTGAAGAAAGCACAGCTATATGGCGAGCAAAACTTTATATCGAAATGCCTGTTTTTGGGCTTCACATGCGTGTCTTTAAGTGTTCCTATGAAAGTACCACAACACTCTTCAGATCGATGCGAATAAAAGATTCAAGGGCGCGTGCCGCGATAAACTCACAAATTGCCACATTGTCGTAACAAATGACGCGGTTTCGTGGCTTCTGTCGTGATGAATCATGCAGGAGTGACGTCACTGGAGTCCCCGAGGGAGTCCGCGAACATTATCACAATTAGAAGGAGGTACATTAAATTCGTGACGCATTAATGTTACAAAGAAATGAAATCAGTCTTAATTATGTGGCGAAGTTAGGACTATAACGTCCTCTCTACCTCTTAACCACCAAATGAGACTGTGGCTGGTTGTGAGTATGCCAAAATATTATTTACGCATACTGTTCGGAGTTATGCGCAAGTATTTCAACATTCCTACCCTAAGAAAGATGTGCCCAAAGGAAAGTCAAGCCTGAGTATCCTTTCCAAAGAAAAACCATATTATAGTGAAACTAAAACTAATTTTGGAAATTACCTGACTACTTGATGGGTGAACATCCGAGAACTTGACATTCAGAATGTTAGTAGAAAAGTTACTGTGAATTTTACATCAGAACTAAAGTCCTCTCGGGTATGGTCAAGATCAAACTAATTGTTTTAATAAAATCGTTTTAGGGAAATACAAATAGGCCAATAATTTCACTATTAATGGCCTATTTATATTTTTTCAAAATATAATTTTAAACAGAACTGTAGTAAAACGTGTAAATCAAATATTTCATAAACAAACTTATCGGTAGCTAACTGGATGGCGGATAAAAACAAATAAGTTTTTATTGTTTTTAGCGAGGTTAGTCTCGGTTACGTGTCATTTCGTCAAGTAGCGTTCCGTCCATCCCTAGAAAAGAGCTTAAATTTACCCAAAATTACTTTACGCACAAATGAACAAACTAATGAAGTGTCGTTTTGTCCAACCGAAATTTTGACGAGGGTCGGGAGTTACAACACAGGTAGCCGGCGGGGAGCAGGTAAGCGGTGATGTTACTGACCGGTGAAGGTACACAGTTGTTGAGGAAAATATAACTGTAAGTATTAAATTAAAATAAATTCCCTTTGGAATCATTTTAATTTGAGAGCTCAAGGAATATAAACATTATTCCACAGGATTCCCGTTTTTTTATATGACTTTTTCAGCAATCATTTCAAGTGTCTTTAATTGCCGGCACTTCAAGTTAATTTTAACGTACTTTTTATATATTATTCCTTATTTGAATTTATTTTCTATTTTGTTAAAGTTTGTTTGTACTTTGGTTAGTAATTTGGTTTATTATTGTGTAGCTTAGTGTTGCCTACGTATATTGTAAATCCTATGGACGGCCTAAATTTATGATTCGTATTATATTTGGAAAGGTTTTAAGTTTTGTGAACACACCTACTAGCGGATTTTTAAATATAGGCCCCACTTTGATGCTTAATAGGTTCTTTGAGAAAATTGTAAAAGTATCTAGTTTTCGGAATTATTTTATAATTTTTTAGAGCGAGTTATTAAACTTTTAAGTGAGCGAAACTACTTTAAAAATCCGATATTCGATTCTGGTGTGGTCTTTTGTACTAAACTTAAAAGTATTGTTATTTGTACTTTCACGTCGAAATTTCAGGATACCATTCCTGATTAGCCTCAAGCGCTTGTAAAGATACAGAATTAACATAAATATTATTAAAGAAAAACATTCAAAACTCTTCTTAACCTAAAAAAAAACGTCAAACCAATGAATTTCAATTCTGTTTGAAGTTATGTTGATAAAAGAGAACGAGATGGGCCAAATGCGAGAATAAAGAGAGGCAAGCGAAGCGAGCAATATGCTAGAACTTGGGTTTAATATAGCCTACTTCATGTAAATAAAATGCAACACATTACGCATAAAATGTAGCCGAAATGTAGGCTACACTCAGATTGCGTAGGATACTTGGTCAGACTTGTACGCAAAAGCTTCGATATTAGGAAAACTATGAGCAAAACAGATCCATTGGTTTAACAACGGGGTTTACTTCTTATCTGAACACCCAATTAGTTGTATTGTAGACCTGTCAAATGTTCGACTCGACGAAACGCCACGAGTGCGCAGGTAGGTAGGTAGATACTAATCCCCAATTCCACTAAATGTTACGGTTGAGTGGTTTTCCGAAACGACACTTGACGAAATAACACGACACGAGTCTCTCTTCCGTTTGACCATAGATGTGTTGTGAGATTTGTGAATTAAACAATTGTAGGTATTTTTAAGCAATTGTAGGTATATTATACTGTTGAAAAAAAATCAGACTTATAAATGTAAATAATAAAAATAATAATATAATCGTTCTTTGAACTGTCTTCTTTAAACACGGTTCAATTTGTAGTTGATTGAAAAACACAAAAAATCCAATACAACGTGTTTACAGTGGGTTAGGCCTTTCATGAAAAATACCTTTCAACTTTGCTCTTGAAAGGTTTAACAAACTATAAAAAGTGATATTGGCATCATTATGTTTTTTCAGTCAACTGCAACATTCGAAATCCATTTAGGAGCTCGTCGAGATGTACCATTTGTTACGAAACATACGTAAATAAAGAGTCAAACCAATAAAATGTCATTCATTTCAAATAAAACAAATGACGAGAAAGAACTGCCTACAAATGTACTCGTACTATAGGCTCTGAGTTCAGAGTCACCAATAATTGGTAAATGTCCAATCATGCCATTGTCCAATTTGGCACTTTAGCCTTTCGCAGTAATTGTTGCCTTAATTATCTGTTTTTGTACGTTTCTGGATCCATTTACAGAGCCAAACTCCTAACGTATTGGTGATGATGCTTAAATGTTTTATAACGATTGTTACCGTTGATGTAAGCAGAGTGGATTGAATCAAGCGTCAATTAAATTGTGGAAAAATGTTTCACTTATTAAAGTCGCATACAGTTGTTCCTCTTTAGTCGTGCTCAAAGAGTTAATTGAAGATCAATACTATTTAGTGTATGTGTTTACAGGTTGTGTCCTAAATCGAGGGTCACGAATCTAATCTAAGCTTTCCAAACGTAAACACTTAATGAATGGTACGGCATTATACATATTTACAGAACACTCTGCATCTCTCTTTGAACTAACAATAGAATCAGCATTTCAAACTGTACAAGATTTCCACCCCTTTATTTTTTATTAATGCTATTCATCTAGTTCCACATGATCAATCAACACAATTTGTGCACTTTTTATTTAGGCAAGGCTCTTTAAGGAAAAGAATTAACAGTACTATCTAACATTTGTAAAATGAAAAAACCAAAACCAACACTATGACGATTTAACTAACTTTGTATAGGCTTTCCAATACTATGGCTCACGTTCTCTACGATCTAACATGATGTTTCAAAATGGTGACCCCATTGTAACAATTATTACACACGTTGCAACTGGCTAAACAACGGGCCATGTTTCAACCGATGCGGCCTGTCAAACCTAGCGCATGCTAAGGTTTACGCGGATACGTTTATCACCTTTAACAGTAGTTTTAAACCAACAAACTTGACATTTTTTGAAACTAGCAGAGATATTTGACTCTTTTTTGCAGCCAGATGTTTGATAGTTATCATACTATTTTTTGATATTGACTATGAAAACGTTTGTAAAAACGATTGTAAAAAGCTTGTTAAACACAATTTCGAAAAATGCTTTCCATTCAAGTTTTGGTAATTTATTTGGCTTTTTGATGAGGGTAAATACTTAATGCTAGCTTTCAAAGTGTCTGCGTATTTTCGCCTCTCGCGGATGTTTGCTTCAGAATTCGTCTACTCTAGGAACACACGACACCGCGCACGTAATAACTGGCTAAACAACGGACCTTCTTTAAACTGATGCGGCCTAGCTGTCAAACCAAGCATTTGCAAGGGTTTCATAGATAGCTCTAATGTGAAGGTTAAATTCGGATATGTCAAGTTGTATGGAATTAGAAAGAGTTTATCTGTGTTCTCCTTTTTTCAGATTTGTTTGATTTTTAGCTTCTTAAATAGGGTATTTAAAAACATTACTTTTTTCTATCTTCAACCACTAATTGCATAAATATTAAGAGACCGCCGGAAAGAGCCCGAGTGGCCTCTATCCGGGATAGGGAATTTAACATGGGGAAATTTGCAAACAACGTTTTAGTAGATTAACGTACAAAATGGGAAACATGTTTCAATAGAAGCATAGAGCCACTAATGCTGCACCATAAGCATAAAAGCTTAACAACAAATTATACGAGTTCAGTGTTCTTATCAGAAAACCTAGTTTTAGTAAACGTAATAATTAATTTATTATTTGACGAAGGTACAATATTTAGAGTTTATACACAGCAGCTTTAGTACCTTTATGATTCTATTGAAACAGACCTTTTATTTAAGACGTACGTTAACCGGTTGAAACATCGTTTGCAGTTTTACTTCAAGTTAAAAGCGGTGCTTAGAGTGGGTCCCGTGGCCGCTCTATCCGGCCGCCTCTTGAAAGACACATTAAAAAATAAAAACATGCAAAACTAGATAATGTTATCTTTAATTCGAGAGATGTTCCGTCAAAACAGAACTAATAATAACGTCTCAATTTTATTTCGCGCAAACCTCTGCAACGACGCTCTCCCACGCTAGTGGAACGCCCTCTTAAGTACCTTTTGTCACTGACAACAGCCCCCCGCAAGATTAGTGTTAATAGTTTATTCAACAATTTGTCTATATTTATCCGCTGGAGCAGTGCGTGCTGCGAATGCGTGGCCCCACTCGGCCCGGCGCTCACTAAAAATACAAGCTTTGAAGCCATGGCTCAATATTACAGTGTTCACTAATTTTAGAGCGTGACGCTTCACCTTACACGTGGCTGTACACTTACACTGTACGACACCACTGTGTTTGCATCTGCTAGTAGTAATACACATTAGTAGAATACACTAGTAGTAGTGTCTCAGTATTAAACGTTATACTCGGTATCGAAATAAGGGCTGCGCTCTTCAAGAGCCGGACCCCGCGTCGGCTCTTGGAGGAACGTCGTATTTTTTGGGACATCGTTATAAAAATCCAATTAGCCAGACCTAAACTATTTTTTCGCTGCCCTCTTGTTTTGACTAATTGGATTTTAATGACTTTTAGTATTCTTGTTGGTTACGGTTCCAACAATGTTCATACTGATTTTAATAAATTCATATACACAGGAATAAAAACAAAATGAAAAAATGCCTTTGAAAGGTTTTGCTGGTTAACGAACTTAACCTAGAGATTTACAAAAGGAACATTTGTACTAAATTTCGTGAATATTTGGCTAAAATGTTATCTTTAGAGTGGTTACCCATGCCCTGTTTACGTTCGAATATATTCTTCGTGTGCTAAAAAATGAAGGAACATCCAAATCTACATAAAATATGGCTTATATTTCACCAATTACGAATCTATATACTGTACTTATAAAGTGTTGGAAGTTTTCTCAAAATGAGTTTTAAAAATTGAAAACAGCTTGTGCCTTTGACATTTTGTTCTATATAGATATATAAGTGAATAACTCTATTTGCTAGGAAGATTATTTTTGAAAAAGTATTGTTATTAATCTACAAAAGTGAATAAAATTAATGTATCGCAGTTTCTGATGGGATTTCCAGTGAAGTTCGCCATTTAAGCCTAAACAAAAGACGTTTGGCGCCGCTTTTTGGTTATCAGTTTTAAAGCGTGTTAACAATGACAGCCTATATATAATGTTAAGATAGTGACCAGTCGAGGAGTTTAAGTTTAATTGTTTATTATTCCATAGCTAGATTACAATGTATTAAGGTCTCCTATTGCACAAACAAGCCAGTGTTGTATGGTGTAATCCTAAAGTCTCCAAGAGACCTTTACTGACGGTAAAGAGTCTTATCATTTATCTATATATAAATGGAAAAAAGGTGCCCATAAGTCAGGGCATGATTCCTCACATCAAAAGAAGAAAAAAGTTCTAATTGTTTGAAAATCTTAGGTACCTTATACAGGGTAAGATGTTCTTCTGCTGAAATTAGCCTCTCATTGAGTTTGTTGTTGTTAATTAAGATACACGAAGGTGTCTTATAAGACCAAAATGACTAAAATTACGATTCGTAGTTACAGTAGTTTTTAAGATATGTGATGAATAGCAGAGTCCCGAAAACAAGTTATTATAGTTTGAAGCAGATTATTATGTTGTTCAATAAACACAAAATGCTTACAGAACTTGTAGAAAATTGAATTTCGAAGAGAAAGATGTAAAATAAGTCAATATTAGACAAACGCAACCTTTAAAAAATAATCCTTAATTACATACAAAAGCAATAAAAATAGACAAAATCTGTTAAGCTCTCTACAAATGTAATGTTTTTAAAGGTTGCGTTTGTCTAATATAGACTTATTTTACATCGTTCTCTTCGAAATGAAATTTTCTACAAGTTCAGTAAAAAATATTTTGTGTTTATTGAACATTTAACATAGTAAATCTGTTTCAAACCTTAAATGAACTTGTTGGACCAAGTTTCGCGTATTTCGTCATATATCAAAAATTACTAGCTACAGGTCTGGAAATGGTTTTAGTCAATTTTTCAGTTCATTTGACATAAGCAATTGTACATCTTAATTAACAGCCAACAAATACCCGTAGGGTTTCGTTTCAGCAGGGGAACTGAAATTCAGACGAAATCTTTCACCCTGTATAACTTGGTAACTAAGCATTTTCGGACCCGGAAGCATTTTTGATGTGAGGAATCATGCCTTGACTTATGGGCACCTTTTTTCAGAACACCCTGTATAAGTACAAATTAATGTGAGTTTTGAAAATCAAGGGCTGCGCGGTGGTTTACGGCGGCCCACTGGTGTTTCACCGTTCAAAATATTGTTTAAATTGATAAACATGATATAAAACATTGTAAAACATTCAGTACAATTCAATCATATTTTCCAAAAAAAAAAATCATTAAAAGAATTTCAAAATTCACAAAATTTAGATGCATACGAAACACTTTTTATTGAAAAATATCATCAAGACCTCGTGAACAATGAACCAGGCGTACTACACAACTCACCATTTTTATACTCGTACATATAACTTTAGAATTATTTATTTCATTTTCAAATTGTATTTTCCATATGTTCCTTTGTAAATATTATTATTTTTGTTATAACCTTCAGTTGGTGTATTGGTCTGAAGATAGAAACATCGTCTCTGAAAGGCCTCACCAAATAAAAAAAAAACATTTATTGGACAGTTTGTATTCCAACTTGTATTACAGTAGTTATAAATTCCAATAAGAAGCTGTCTCCTGATAATATATTTGGAAAATAGAGGAGCTTTTTGACACGCGTATAAGGAGTTTGTTTTCTAAATTGCGTGTTTTAAGTGTACAAAATAGAGTTGAAAAGCACTAAAACTTGGACAATTTTAAAGTTTATTTGTGAAACTATTGAACGACTTGTGAGAAATCAAGCTCTATACATGTGACGGGAAACTTACCTAGTTTCAAAATATATCATATTTATTGATGTAAAAGTTATTTCAAAAGGTGAAAACGGGCAGCCGTGAACCTTGTCAAGCGCTTCGTTTGACAGTTAGGCAGCATGCGTTGAAAGAAGACCTGCTGTTTAGCCAGTTGTTACGCGCGCGTGTTCCTTGGGCGGACGAATTCAGGCTTCCTCTGGAGTGACCACTAAGGCGGACTCTTAATACTTGTTTACAGCCAAATGTCAGTGTTCGAGTAGCTTGTGATTGATGTCTGTAGGAGTACAACTGGTTTATTTTTGATAGCTGGTCATTACAGTAGACTCTATTTACGAAATATTCAAAACAGTCCGGGGTTGATTCCGACAGAGTGCGGGCTGAACACAGAGAGCAAAAGTCTCAGTTGAATGGGCTTCTGTGTGTAAATTCAATGGTCTTACACACGATAAAGAAAAAAAGTAGTTGCTGTCATACCAAGTATTTTCGATAATAAAATTCTTTAGCGGTTTACCCAAAATTATTCCTTTCTTTATAATAAACGATTTAAACAATATACAGCCATTTAGATCAACGATGTGTTTAATGATTAATTCTCATTCTTAGACTTTGTCAAGTAGTTAATTAAGTAAAGCTGTTAAAGCCCGCGAATTTACACACACTCATTTCTTTTTAAATATTCCGATTATTATGACTAGGACTCGTGGCGTGGTCCTGTAATCCAGCTTCATGGAGGTCAGGTTTTGAGGATGATATAGGTCTAAAGCGGCTTAGATAGTCTCAGTGATCATCTGATGATACCCGCGTCAACTCTACCATCGTTTAGACATATCAGACCATTACCTGCGTGGTTCGAAGTCACGTTAAGCCGTTGGTCCTTGCATGGTGTAGAAAGTATAAGTACACCTTATTACCCCATGGGTCCTTGCATTTCCATTTCATTGGGCTATTAAATAATGACCCATTCTAAGGAAGAGTCGGCCTTAGTTTGTAACAAGATTACCCCATAAAGGCGGGCTATGTTTGTCACCGTCACGCGTCACGTCACGTCACGTCACGTCACGTCACGTCCACCTCCGTCCACCACCGTCAATTCCAGAGGTGTGGCTATACTACACCGTCACGTCACGTCACGTCACGTCCCGTCAAGTACTGAAGAAAGGTTCTTGAGTACTTCCGAATGGACTACGAAACATTTTGTGAACTTCACAATTTGATAGTGTCTCACATAATAATAATAAATTCTTTATTTGTACATGGTGAATTACAATGTGTACACTATACATAAACACAATTCTCATCCGTTACAGTGATACAATACTCTAGAGGTACAGTACAAAAGAAAATAGGGCCCCTAGGACAATTTTGTCCGATTAGGGGTTCCATCATAATATTAAACAAATGTAAAGAAAGAGCTCAGGAGCATACAAATAAACTAATTATATCCTAAAATTTCCTGTCAGCTGTTTGACCGTCCCCTCCCCCGCCCGCACCGACCTCCACACCCAGCCTAACTAGAACTGTATTAATGGTCGGTAATTTCGTTTGAAGCACTTCTGTTACACAATCAATTTCATTCTTGTTTAAAAATCTTACAAATACGTGATCAATGCAAGTTTTAGATAAATTAGTTACTCTGGTCGGTTCATTAACTAGAGATTCTAAACCAAGACAAGCCATTGATATTTTATAATTATCTATATCGGCATTGTTTTCTGCACATCAAATATATAAAAAAAATCCCCAGAATTGTTATAAAAGCTACGTTTATTCTCTACTTTTTGCATAATCATGCAATTCATTTACGAAAATATTTACCGTGAATTGGTGAAGCCTATAAACAGCTAACAGCTGAAACTCTCTTCATTATATAAAAATTTAATTTTAATGTATCTGTGAGGCAAAAGTTTGTTTCCTGTTCCAAAATATTAATATACAAAATAAAGAGAAAACATTCGCTTTCGGACACCTATTTCGACTCAAGAAAAACTAGCGGTCTGTTTAAGGTATAGTAATAATTACAATATTTTTCGTCTTAAAAAAGTTTATTATTAAAAACGCAATTAAAAAAAAATTACCCACAATTTTCTTTTTTTATTTTTGTTTATTTAACATGACAAATTGTTTAGTAGGTAATAACAAAATATACTATAAACAAAAATGAGTTATAACACAAAGTATAATCAAAACTTACACCGATTTACAATAATTACTACGAAGTAGACTAGGAAAAATGAACTAATGAATTAAAACAACTATTAAATCACACGATTAACAGTAATTACAACGAAATAAACTAGGAAAATACTAATGTCTTTGACATCCTTGTGCCTTGAAACCGGTTCCTACCCTCTCGGAAAGTCCTAG
The DNA here is from genome assembly GCA_018831715.1 of Matsumurasca onukii. NCBI lineage: Eukaryota > Metazoa > Arthropoda > Insecta > Hemiptera > Cicadellidae > Matsumurasca > Matsumurasca onukii. The sequence goes on from CM032065.1 coordinate 36,142,357, forward strand.
TTGCATCGATTTTGGCGAGTTTCATCAATTCTATGATACGCTGGACGTTGCTTGATTTGAGGGTGGCTATACTACACCGTCACGTCACGTCACGTCACGTCACGTCCACCGCCGTCATTCCATGCCTCAAAATGCGTACGCTAGAATTCCGGCAGTGACGTGACGTGACGTGACGTGACGTGACGGTGTAGTATAGCCGGTTCCATTTGACACAGGGAGCATACACCGCAGTGACGTGACGTGACGTGACGTGACGTGACGGTGTAGTATACGCGCCTTAACTCATTACTACCCCTCGCGACACCTATCCTTCACCACATATTTGGCCTTGTAAAATACCCTCATGAGAGTGGCCGCATTCAAATAGTGATTTAAGGCGCGGCTATACTACACCGTCACGTCACGTCACGTCACGTCACGTCACGTCACGTCACGTCCACCTCCGTCCACCACCGTCAATTCCAGAGGTGTGGCTATACTACACCGTCACGTCACGTCACGTCACGTCACGTCCCGTCAAGTACTGAAGAAAGGTTCTTCGAGTACCTGAATGGACTACGAAACATTTTGTGAACTTCACAATTTGATAGTGTCTCACATAATAATAATAAATTCTTTATTTGTACATGGTGAATTACAATGGTGTACACTATACATAAACACAATTCTCATCCGTTACAGTGATACAATACTCAGTAGAGGTTACAAAGTACAAAGAAAAAATAGGGCCCCTAGGACAATTTTGTCCGATTAGGGGTTCCATCATAATAATATTAAACAAATGTAAAGAAAGAGCTCAGGAGCATACAAATAAACTAATTATATCCTAAAATTTCCTGTCAGCTGTTTGACCGTCCCCTGCCCGCACCGACCTCCACACCCAGCCTAACTAGAACTGTATAATGGTCGGTAATTTCGTTTGAAGCACTTCTGTTACACAATCAATTTCATTCTTGTTTAAAAATCTTACAAATACGTGATCAATGCAAGTTTTAGATAAATTAGTTACTCTGGTCGGTTCATTAACTAGAGATTCTAAACCAAGACAAGCCATTGATATTTTATAATTATCTATATCGGCATTGTTTTCTGCACATCAAATATATGCGTTTAAATCCCCCAGAATCAACAAGTTATAAAAGCTACGTTTATTCTCTACTTTTGCAAATAATCATGCAATTCATTTACGAAAATATTTACCGTGAATTGGTGAAGCCTATAAACAGCTAACAGCTGAAACTCTCTTTCATTATATAAAAATTTAATTTTAATGTATCTGGAGGCAAAAGTTGGTGTTTCCTGTTCCAAAATATTAATATACAAAAATAAAGAGAAAACATGCCCGCTTTCGGACACCTATTTCTACTCAAGAAAAACTAGCGGTCTGTTTAAGGTATAGTAATAATTACAATATTTTTCGTCTTAAAAAAGTTTATTATTAAAAACGCAATTAAAAAAAATTACCCACAATTTTCTTTTTTTTTTTTTTATTTAACATGACAAATTGTTTAGTAGGTAATAACAAAATAGACTAGGTTAAACAAACTAATGAGTTATAACACAAAGTATAATCAAAACTTACACCGATTTACAATAATTACTACGAAGTAGACTAGGAAAAATGAACTAATGAATTAAAACAACTATTAAATCACACGATTAACAGTAATTACAACGAAATAAACTAGGAAAAATATACTAATGTCTTTTTACACATCCTTGTGCCTTGAAACCGGTTCCTACCCTCTCGGAAAGTCCTAGTTGCATCGATTTTGGCGAGTTTCATCAATTCTATGATACGCTGGACGTTGCTTGACGGTGAGGGTGGCTATACTACACCGTCACGTCACGTCACACGTCACGTCACGTCCACCGCCGTCATTCCATGCCTCAAAATGCGTACGCTAGAATTCCGGCAGTGACGTGACGTGACGTGACGTGACGTGACGGTGTAGTATAGCCGGTTCCATTTGATTACACAGGAGCATACAATTCCGGCAGTGATGACGTGACGTGACGTGACGTGATGGTGTATAGCCGCGCCTTTATGATATAACCAACCCAGAAGATTGTATCACGTTTACTTTGGCAATGCGTATTCAACTATCGTCGATGCGTTTTGTGGAGAGTAACAATTAAGTTTACGATGACCGAGCTTTTAGTTTAATGTGAAAGATAAGGGTTTACGATTGATAGACTGGAAAGAGTGAAAGAGAAACCGACAGAACTGAACTTGTATAAATAGCAGGTAAGTAGGCTCTGGTAGGATATAAACTCCATGAATAGCTATGGCCTGTGTACTTCAACAAGGAAGTGGTGCACGCTATTCCGTACTGTCAAGCTTCCACGAGAACACCCTTCACACAATTATTCAAAGGTGAAAGATACATTAAGAGCTAGGTAATAAATCATGTTAAATATTTAACAGCTGAAACAGGTGAAGTTTCGTTGTAATAAACTGGCCCTATGGAAATTAATGTTTAGAAAGTTGTAGTTAGACTGCTGAGAATTTTACTGTTGAGTGTTTTTAGGTGTTGACTTAAACTTAACAATACGTCTGTAAATCGGTTGCGGGGTTAACCTTTTGCACGGCGAAACGGGTTTTAAAAGTGTTTGCAAAAGTTAAAACCCCACAATATTCTGCAGAGTGTTCGTAAAAGGGTGTCACAAACTTTGGGGCTAGGTTTGTTGGGCTAAAATAAAGTGAACACCAAGAAAAACATTTGTTCTAAAAATGCTTAGTTTACTAGATATCCACCATTTTGTGTTTTCTATAATTATTTATTATCTCTCTCACCACTTATCGGGTTTGGCTCAAACTTAACATAAATTTATGTCTAAGTAAGACCATATAAGGAGAGAATTACCAGCATTGTCTAACTTACCATTTTAAAATGGTGGCTATCGTCTAGTGTTTTAAGGTATTTCTACTAGTAGTGTTATACCCTAGTTGGTGAATAAATAATTACATATTTTATTTCGTAAACAACATACATTGCATTGAAGTCGTCATGTTTTAAATATTTTGTAAGCTAAATTTTGTCACTCATACTTACATCGAGAACTCTTTCATACATACAATTTTTACATTCATTTGAATTCTCCTACTTAAGCATTCGTGGGATCCGTGTAAACGGTGAGGTTTACAATAAATGAAAAGAATAACGTTTTCAAGAAAATTGTGTTACCTGTCTACTGACATGACAATCATACAAATTGATTGGGAGTCAACAAAGTTACAGTGGAAACCGTGGCCTAAAACAAGGTAATAAAGTGGATAGACTGTTTTCAGTGAGAGTTTTCCTTATAGCTCTGTTATTTCTCAAAACTTTATTTTATATTTTATTGTAAACCTCATCATTTATTCGTTAATTAGGATGTAACACTAAAGACGTGCTAATAATTACCATGAAATAACTACCATTTTAATATGGTAAGTTAGACCATACTGGTAATTTTGTCCAAAGATGGTCTTTCTACGATACAAATTTAAATTAAGTTTAAGCTCAATCCCATAAGCGGTGAGGGAGAAAATAAATAACTAGGGAAAAACAAATTGGTGGATATCCGGTGGATGAAGCGTTTTTTGACGCGTTATTCTGAATTTTCTATATATTTTTACCCAAAAATCTAACCCCAAAGTTTGTGACACCCTTTTATGAACACCCTGTCTGTGCAAAATATTATTGGTTATCTGTCTACAACTCGTTAAATAACTTAACAAGATTTAGCAAACGTTTAGATTATAACGAGATTTATTTTGGAATATGCTATAGTCATTTACTAATGGTGAAATGGAAACAATTTCAACATTTTTCTGCGTTAAAAAGTCATCCTACACCTACCTGTTCGAGGACTTTTGGTAAAGTCATCCCCAAAAACACTTTCAAACAAAACCCTAAAACAACTCTATAAACCATCTCTTGAATTGAATATCAGGCTATTATATTTAGACAGGGATGTAATAATCGCAGAACTCGCAAATTTGTAAAACTTCGGAACGTATTTTCTTTGTACTATAAAAAGAGCATTTAATGCTAACGCTGTTATATTTAATATATGATAATCATTAATGAAAGATTTCTTTCTTCGTGTTGATGATAAACCCTCATGTTTTTACCATGAAGACATTGTTTTGATATTGTGTCTCTTGACACGTTTTCCACATTACACAGCAAGTGTCTTGTCTGATAAGGTTGGCAGCTTGATAACAAACTACAGTGCATTGCTTTCTCTGCTGCTGTTCAAGGTCAATAAACGTCAATAAAACCCTTCAGAGCAGAGTAATTCATGAAATTTCATGAGTAGATGAAATTATCATCAAATAATTATGACTCATTAACCACATGACAATAGACCGAAACCCCTTACAAATAAGCGTTGATATTTCATCAAGTTTGAAATGTTTGTTGTTTGTTAATTCATCTTAACATCATAGCATGGCTGAGTTACTTGAGATGTAATTGAGAAACAAAGGTTCAAAGTGGGAAGATATTTTTAAAAAGTAACCAGTTATATCGGTGATGATTTTTGTGAAGTTAGGAATTATAAACTACGGTGAAATTAATTATGAGTTGTTTCTCCGATGAGTGTGTTGACTGGTTCGAGTTCTACCATTCTGACCGCCTACAGATAAAAAAATCAACAAAAACAGAGCACTACGAGTCTAACACTTGGAGCACTGTCACAAGAGGAAGAGGGAAATGAGTTCCCCAGGGTTCCGTCGTGGGGCCATCGTTTTTCTTACTCTACATCATCAGCGTAACCGACTTTTTCCATTTTAGTTTCAGATGAATGCGGACGAATTAAAAATTTGCTACTACTTTCCTTCAAAAGCACTGTAATGCAGTGACTCTACTGACTGAAGGGTGGTACATTTTATACCATAAAACCTTTTTACACGTTTTAAAGTGGCAATATACCCATTCCCCCTCCTAAATGGCTGCCATATTGATTCAACTTTATAGTAAAATATCTAACCCGTATTCGTAACCGCTCTTGTTCGATACAATCGATTCGTTTTCAAATAAACCTTCTCTGATTTACCAATTTGCAAGCTTGGTAAGTCCAGCTTTATTTATATGTTTTGTAACAACGTTAAACAACGGAGCGTTTAATACTAAAGAACAAACCTTCAATCGCCTCAAGGTCAAGCACAGATAAATTGACACATTTTTAAATGTAGGTCAATGGCCAGCCTTTTAAAGCAATGTTTTTGAACGAATCCCAACAATTTGTTTTCATTTGTTGTGTGGCAATTTGGCGCATCTTTTTTTCTTCTCTTGATAAGATAAGACTGAGACCGGTCAACAGTACCGAGATGCACGTGGAACTTGGATGTTGTGTACAGAGATGATACCCTTTCCACGTATCAGCTTAATATTTAAGGTTAGTTTCAAATAAATGTTACTATTGTTCTATCATTTTCGGTATAATAAATGTTTGGCGTTAGTTTTTCATCCAGCTTGTGTCATAATAGATGCACTGTTCGCGTTTGGATACAAGGAGCATTTAAAACGAAAGCTAAGACGTTAGAAAAATAAATTTTAATATATTTACAACAGTTAAAACATAATCGCATCAATGTTTAGGTGACGTGAGCTAATCTATATAATTATTGTAATCTAATTAGCATTGCTGTAATAATAAAGAAATATAAAGGGTGGTAATCATATTACTGGCCATAGAGATTTTCATGGTAAATTTTGCCATGTCTAAAATCTATATAAAGTATTGACATAGAAACTTCAAACTTTATACAAATCCAAACGTTGGTATTTCGGTAAAAATACAAGCGTTTCGTTTTTTTGAACCATGAATAGTCTAAAACCATGGTAATGATTGACCATGTAAAATGTAAAAGAGTCACAGTTCCAAATGTGTACTTATTTAATGGTTTGTGTGTGATTAGTAAACGAATGTTCATAGTTAAAGTCATCATAGAGTGAAATTTAAGCTTCATAACTTAAATCTTTAAATTTTTTTATCTTCAACAGTATTTGTGCAAACTGCACTTGAAGTTTTAATTCTAGCCAGTTTCAATGATTAGACTGATTTTTGTCATCAGCTAAGCAAATAGTTTGTTTAATTCGTTAGTTATTTTTATGAAAAAGAATGGCTTACAATGATGTTCAAGCATCTTAACACCATTCTGTTTAGTCAACAGTACAGAAAATTAACAAATACGAGGGTTTTGTTTTACTAGCACAGTAGACAATATGACATAGTTGAAACTTACCCGAATCATTACTCAATGTTCTTTATAACAATAGAAGAGGGAAAATATGACAAAACCAACAGGTGTGGAAAATTTAACTCCGTACTAAAGAAAGATCCAGTCACTCGTTCACTAGCTGCATTCTAAATTTCCGAACTAGAACTTTTTTGATTGTACACAGTCACTTTTGATCATGCTTTTAGACGAAAAACGAAAACTCAAAATTTATTTTGTATCGATGGGCTAAATTCTAGCGGTAAGACGTCAAATTTTAGGTAAAATTTCACTGGACCCAAGGGGTGAGTGACATATTAAACTGAATGACTGTGTTAGTAGAGAAAGAGAACTTAATGCTACAAATTTCAGTAAAAAAGATCCGCTAAGAAAAAAAAAACTCTTTTGGTTTGAAAATTAAGAGTTTTGAGCTTTTAACTGGAATTTTAATTAAGGTACGAGTAAACGTTTTGAGGTCAGGTTTTCGGCGTCGCACTAAGTATGACATTTATACAACAAACCTTGTGCAAAATTATTTGTTGGAAAGGTCAAAGCACGTGGGAAACCCACGTTCTTAAAATTTCGAAACCAGTTTCTGAAAGGGTCTTGGTTGAGTTTGGAATAATATTAATTATTTGATTTAAAGTGGCAGTTTTGATATCAATTGGTTAATACTGTTAAAAATAACAGTCATCCAAAGTTCAAAACTCTTTAACTTTAAACCACCGCTATTTTACTACGGATCATCTTTTCGACAGAAATGTGTGAGTTATTTTTTTTTTGCTAGACTACCATTACCATAGTAGCATCGTCAATTTTCATACATGATTAAATGACGCAATCCGGAAAACAACAAAGAAAATTGCTATCTAATATCAAATAGAAATAATGATTGTTTTGAACATAAACACGTAACAAGTCGTAACTAACGTACTGATGTGTTATAAAGGTACACATTTATAACTTGGAATTACTATGACCGTGTAGATGTTTCAAGTTAGGTTTGGTAACGGACCAGCAAAAATATTATGTAATTCTGGCCAATCACAAAATGATAACATAAATGACTCTAAACTGATGACTCAACATGTTTACAGAAATCTTCACTTTGTCTGATTTATGTCTTTCCTGAATTCGAGTGACCTGTTTGGTTGTAGGTTCACACCAGGGGAAAAATATTTAAATATTTATTTACAATCTTCATTTTCAACGTTTACAACATTTACAAAAATTAGAAATGACATAATTATGTGCAGTTTTTAACCTAAAACGAGGAATTTATAGAAATGAAAATAAACCGTATACGTAATCAAATAACTAAACTAATGAAGATCTTCATATTTCCACAACACAATATTTAAGTTTACCAACTATCTCTCTCAAAAACAACACCGTTTGTTCATCTACCATCAAAGCCCAAGACCTAGGACGAACCAGCCGCGATCATCCTCTCCAAGCATTAACGCTTCAGTGACGCCACAAACCGGGAACGACTAGGAATAGATGTGATTACAAAAGGGAGGCAATTCCATAGGTGGCATGCTAATATGGAAAGGATGAAAGCTGTCCTATGGCGAGGAATCCGCAACAAATAGGACCTAGATCTTGTACTCCTTTGCGCTACATACCCATTACCCAAATTCATCAGGAAAACCCAACGATCCCCCCTCCCCACCAGAAATTCTGTGAAATAACAGTGAGCATGGTGCAAACTCTGTGCAAATACACATCAAAATGATGTACGAGTATTTGGATTACTTTGATCACTGCTCCGGGTTAAAGATTTCAAGTTTAAGATATAGACAGGACGTTTGTACTGTTACCTATTAGTACTCACCATTATTATTTGCTCCAATTGTTGGCGCTCAGTTTCTTACAAATTGTTCTATTTTTTAAGGTCATTTTATCTATAATAATAATAATTTAATGTCAATATGTACAATGTATTGTACAATTTGTAAATTGTTTTTGACATCAAAACTACAATACATAGACTAAAAAATAAAACCTATTACCACTGGTAAGACTGTAATGAAAGTTAAGCTTAAAGAATAAGTATGCTTATTTTGCTGTCAGTGAAATCCTGTACCTCGTAAAACGAATTTAGAAGCAAGTAATTTTTAATTTTTGTTTTAAATCCATATCTTTTACGTGGATTGGTAATTTATTATATAATTGCCTACCAGCTTATCACACATTTGTAGTCTGTGGTAGGTTGGCCGAATTGACTGATTTCTGGTAGTGTATGCATTATTCTGTTTTTCAAACAAACAATTGGATGTAAAAAAAATCAAAGTTTATAATATGTATAGGGATGATACTGGCAATATGGATAAATATTTGAATGCTTCTTTGCAGGATTCTCGGTGTTTATGCCTGGCTATTATTCTAATTGCTTTCTTTTGGAGTACAAACATTCTTTGAATTTTGGTTTCATAGCAGTTCCCCCATAAACATAATCCGTAGGAAAGATGGGGATAAATAATGCCATAATATGCCATTTTCAAAACATCTTGGTTGCAATGAGATGACAAACTTCTTAACAGAATTAGTCCTGTGGACACTCTGTTACATACCAAATCAATGTGGTGATCCCAAGACAGTTTTTTATCCATCAAAATGTCTAAGAATTTAACGCAATCGGCTTCTTGAAGGGAATAATTATTGATGGTAAAGTAAAACTTATCATTTTCGTTGTATTGATTTAACTCAAAGTTGATATAATCTATATTTCCACTTCCAAACAATAGGGTTGGTTACCGGTTAGTCTAGCTTTGCAGGTTTTGTAAAGGTTTTCAATGTTTAAGAGTTTATTGACCCTTCTCATATTTTCTTTTATATTCGCGTATCAATTTAGAAGTTTCCTTTTTGACATATTAAAACTGTTGTAAGTGTAGTTGGGTTTATTGCTATTTTATTGCAATGTCCAATTGAAACTACACCACAGATATTTACGTTCTTTTTGCGAGGGTAGTATAAGTTTTGAGCTGTTGATGATTTTGTCCTTTGTTGATGCCAATCTCCTGCTTTTTTATTTGGCAAGGTGAGCTATGAATGCCGGTGTTATTTTTTGCGTGTCAAACTTTGCGTCCAAAAACTTTCTTAAAGGTTTTTTGCAGTTTTTTTTTAGTTAGTATTTCGAATCAACATTAAAGGTTTTCGTGCCCGTTTGTTTAGAATTTCTTTATAGTTGGAATATGGTATTGTCACGTGATCGATTTGAAATTCCCCCAAGATTGTGTTAGGACATCTATATGTATTTTGTTCGAAGGGTGTTTGTTTTTATGTGTGTTGACATTATTTTTGATTAATTATTTTGCATGTTTCTACTAACCTCTGAACGTGTTGTTTCGTTCACTTATGGTCAAGCTTACTTTCTGCTTTTTTAAAACTTTTCTCAATCCTTACATTATTTTGGGGATTCTAAGAGTATTTATTTCAAGGTTTCTTAGGTTTTATTTACGTGTACTTTTTTAGTCTGACCTGTTGTCTTGGATTACTAGCTTGTGTAGGTTTATTAAAGTGTAATTTTTGTTTGCACACTTATGGGATACAGAAGTAAGTCTATCATTTATTGGTTTCAGAATGCTTTTAGATATCGCAAATGCGTGATTCTTTCATTAGTTTTACTTTTATTAGTTTTATAAATCCACAAGGTTTTCATCCGTCATTATTGTTTCTAGGAGTGCCAAAATTTGAAGTTTGTGTACTTTTAATGCATTTTCTAGTTTGAAAGATTATTCTAAGTACTATCTTTAGGTGTGGTAGAATATTCTTCCATAATACACAAAATTCCATGGATTATACTTTTTTAAATTTTCCGGGAGAGAGTTTTTACCCTCCCCAGACGCCGCCGTGTTGGGGGCCTTAGTTAATGAACCTGTATGTAAAGGTAACCACCATCAATATATATCGCTTATTAAAATAACAATGTATGATTTGTAACTTATATTAACTTATTACTTAATGTAACAACGTATCTATTGTAATTTATAACAATGTTTCTAATAGTATTGGCATGATCATCTTCCATTTATTTAAAACTAAACACATTCTAAATTTGAAAATATTAAGATATTTTGATTTTTAATATTAAGTTGAGTATGCCAAGACGATTAACTGAAAGAATGAGTCCATTATCTTTGCTATAAGTTAACACAAATAATAATACTGCACGTCCACGCCAATATTATGTTTGAAATAAATCCCAGAAAACTAATCTATCTGTGTTGTAAAATGCTTCGGTGGTCAAAACCTTTTTCAAACGAGTTTTAAAAGCCTTAAGCTCTGGGGCACTTTTAATAGAATTTGGCAACCTGTTGACTAGTACTATTAGTATTTCGGTTAGGGTTGTCCGGAGTGTTGAGATCTCGGAATCTGGCTGGGGTAATTCAGATTTTTTGAATAGACATGGTCCTTAGTGTGTGGAGGGTGTAAGAAACGAATAAAATTATATAGATTTTTTTTTTATGGGGTTTTGAAGTCCCCAATTCCCCATGTTTTATTTATTTTTTTACGTAGTAAATATTTATTAGTAAATATCAACGGATTTGTTTGAAACTCGACTTATAGTTGTATACCATTAACCCAAAGACCCTAATGATTTTGGGGTTCGGGGGCACAATATATGGATTTGGGGGTTAAAGGGGTGGCAAGAAATAAAAAATTATAAACATCGATGTGGGGTATCAAAAAAAGGGAATATTATGCTGATTTCAAAAATATATTGGTTGTCTACCAAATTGTTTGGGGAGTAAGGGGTTAAAAGTGGGGTAAAACATTAAAAATCCATGAGATAGGCCGGCGGGATGGCCGAGTTTTACAAAGCGGGCACCGAGGCCGTAGGCCGAGGTGCTTCGCTCGCGAGGGAAGCGAGCGAGCGTGCTAGGGGGTCTGGGGGCGAAGCCAGCTGGCGCAGCTAGTATTTCCTTAAAATTATCAATGAAGACTGATTATTTGCGGATTTATAGAACAAGGTTAGTTAAATCGATTAACGGTATTAAAAATACAGTATCGTAATGTACTCTTGCGACTCTATACAAACATAAATCTAAAACTACAAATTTTGTTAATGGGAAATTCATTTTAGCTTGAAGCGGAGAATCGGTAAGACTGCAAATAACAAAGTCAAACGTCGAATTATTAAATTTAAGTGCCATTTGGTCAGAGGGACCTTTTTGCGCATTACGACCATTCAAGGAAAGAGTGGTGCTGACCCCACTCGTATGGTGTGTGGTGTGAAAAGTGTGAATCTTATTAAGTTGACCATCTGTGTAAAAATTAAATAAATATAATTCACCAAAACTTTACCTTTCTACAGCTTGCATCAACTCAATTTAAGAAACAAAACTACAAAACACGTGTAACACTAAGCATAAAGCATGCTAACCAGTTAAGCACAAGGTAACGATCAGGTACAATGGAACAATGTGTACAATGGGTGGTAAATAATGATGACAAAACCTGATATTGTTTGCCACGTAAAGATGAGCGTTCTAAAAATAACCCAGCCTATCGCTTACAATGGGCCCAGCCATCTAGATTTTATACTTAGAGCTGTACGTCGTAACTACGATACTCTGTGGTTTTAGATCTAAACAAGCAATAGTTTTGGACTTTAGGGCTGTTTTACGGTCGGGGTTGACTGAGAAGCGCGTATAAACTTATGAGAATTCTGAAAGTTGTTAACGTAAATCTTGCCGAAAATAAATAAAGTTCGGGGTTTGGTTCGTAATAAATATTGGTTTATTTGAATAGGTGAGTTCTAGTGTTTGGTTTAGAACTCGGGGTTAAAATGTCTTATGTATGGACATTTCGTGTTACAATTGATGGATTGATAGTTGTATGGTCAACGCCACTGGAGCTGGAGCTACAAATGTACAGTAGGTAACAGCTTGGACAGAACGAACGTTTCATAGTTTCATTATGAATACTGTGGACGACACTAGGTTCTGTGGAATAACAACGACATAACCTATTTTATACCGTGTTTTATCGAGCCGCGAGATGGACTCTTCCTGCGCTACAATTATTTATAGCTCTGCGAGTTAGGTTAGGTTAAGGTACCTGGGCCAGGTGTAGATACCGGAGACCTCGAACCCGTAGTGCCAGGAGCCCGAGTAGGCCCCTTGGCCCTTGGGTCCCGTGCAGACCCCGTGCCCGTGGGCCTTGCCGTCCTCCCAGCCGCCACAGTATGTGCCGCCGTCGTCGAAGTCGAATCGTCCGCCGTTGACCTGAGCCTTGCTGGTGGCGGTGCCCGTAGCCCCTGTGCTCGCGGGACTCGGCGGCTCCTGTTGGTGCATTTCTCGATCGTCACTCGCTCATCACTCGCGCACTCCGCACACTCGACCGATCAGCTGACCATCACTCACACTGAGAGAACGGCGACCAGTGTCTCCCCTCCCCGCACTCGCTCTTGGCCGTAACTCAACGCATTCCTCAGCCCCTGCCGGACTATTTCTGTATCAGTTCCGGACCGGCCCGCTCAGCGTGTGCGGCAGCACCGGTCGACCACACCACCACCCACCCCGTATCGACCCCCCACCACAAGTAGGCATACATGATTTGATAAGCGACAACACAAACCAGGCAGCATTACATAAGTCTGGTGACTTTCTCTTTCGAGGGTTGTGGGATATCTACCAAAGGTCAGAGGACTGATAACATATTTCAAACAGTCATCGTCATACTCGAGCCTAGAAAGAAGGACTGAAAAGCATAACAAAAGCTACTGATAAGGAAGACAATCGTAATCTTATGATGCACACGACCACGTTTGGATTAAGTACATAAACTGCTCTCTATGAGAGCAAATTGATTACTCAGTCATAGTTAGAAGCGAACTTTTAAAAGACGTCCCCGGTAACATTGGTGACTTGATGATCGTGAGCCACGACAACGGTACGGACACGGGTAGCGACGGGTAATGGACGAAGATCGCCGTCATTGTGTTATCGGCTTGGTGACCACGATAACGGCCAACGGCTACCTGTCACATTTAGTATCATCTTCTTAAGTTCATTATGTTACCTGCTTGGTCACCATGAGCTCAAGCAAGAATATAGGTGCTTCGCTTCATTCCTGTAATATTACGCCTATTAGGAGTTGAACGACGTTTTAAGTAGATTAACGTACCAAGGTGGGGAAAGTGTTTCAATAGACGCGTAGATCCATTAGCACTACGATATATAAAACTAAAAACAACTTTCTTGCTAAACAAAATATTTATTGCGAGATTCGAGTTCTATGTTCTTATGGGCAAATCAAGTTTTAATCAACATAATCAGTAATTTATTTTGTGACGAAATTACATGTTTTAGAGTTTATTTGCAGTAGCCTCAACAGCGTTGTGCTTCTATTGCAAACATATTTTAGATTTAAGTACGTTAACAAGTTTAAAACATCGTTTGCAGTTTTACTCCATGTTATAAGTGATGCCCAGAGTAGGTCCCCCGGCCGCTCTATCTGGCGGCCTCTTAATAAAGTAAACCAAGTCATACATAATAATTTTAGATATTTTACATGATTTATTTCATTCTACCGAAATGAACTGTTATCAGTAGTATAGTACTGGTCGGGAATGACTGACGGAATGTGGTCTATAGACTTACGGTTCACATTACGTAATGACTAATAGCAGATCGTAGGGCTTCCCTCCAGCGAGCCGGCAGTGGACAACTCATTGGAACTGCGGCGGCCGGCATGGTGAGTAATGTGAACAGTAGACCTTGTTTCGTGTAGGCGTTTTGGTCTTTAAGTAAATAACTAATATCTTTCTACTTTCTAAAGAACTGTCCTCTTGCAGGCATAACAGAGTAATTAATGACAGTTCTCCAGTGAGTAGAATATAGCAATGTAGAGCGTTAAGGCTTTTAGAATGGAACTTGTAATATCTAATTGGTTTGACAGATTGCAGTTTTGCAGAAGTATAAACAAATAACAAAAATAACAAATGAAATAAGAAAATAAATAAAAATTAATAGCTTCGGAAAATTCTCCTATCGAGTAATATGATTTTCGAACACAAAATTTAAAAATTCAAATGTTGATTTATTAATGATACGAATTTTTTTTTAAATTTCTTAAGTAAATGATTAATTACTCGTAGTGTTACTGATTTATATTCACAAATCTGTAATCACAAAGTTGTTCTCGAAAAAATGAGGTACTAAGATTCGAAATACAGCATATTTAAAAAAGGTAAAAGTTTGAGTATTTATAAAAATTTGTATTTAAAAAGGATAGTTATTACAAAATATAAACAGAAGGAAGGGTTAAAATATTACGGTATTATTACTAAAAAATCGACATGGGAATAATGTAGTTATGTTATGTAGGATTGATACAAGAATGACGTTTAATATACGCGTCAGAGCTTCCTCAAATTGATGTTTCAAAAGATAATTTAGATAAAACTACCTCTTCAAAATTGTGCATATTCCGTACCAATATTGGGATAGCTACTAGAAAGTTGATCTATACTAATTGAGAATTGATTTGTCGGAGCCTATTGTTGAACTTTCCGAATTTTATGATTTGACCAGGACATTTATAAACATAATATCAACACAAATAATTGAAATCGATTAAAGCAGGTGGCATTGGATAAAGGAAATTCGCTCAAATTGGTAATAGTACCAATGTACCAATGTAATTACCAATGTAATTTGGCTTTTTAAAGTTTGCTTGAATAAATCGTGATATGTGTTACTTAATTTGTGTTTGGTCATGTTTTGATCGATTATTGAAATCATAGGTTGAGTTTATTGACTGCTTAACCTTGACTTTCAACTTGCAAGTTTTCCTCGCTTATCAATAAGCCAAGGTCAGTGAATATCAATGGCTTCTTTACCACAGAACTTTGCTTGGAAGTGAGTCAAACGACGGGATCCCTGCAGTAACGTCATAAGTGTACAAGAAGTTTTTGATAATTATTTGTATCAAGCAGTTTTAAAGTAAAACTCGAGTGTACGTATAGCATGAAAGCAGATTTCCATAAATCAGAAATCTGCATTCTTTATTTCACAATCACCAAGACTAAAAATAGAGTCACATAAGACATAGGTAAATATTTAGGAATATCCTTGATCCTGCCAGGAGAAGAACTCCACCAGGCTGTAGCTGTCGGCCAAACAAGGTTTCAGCTTCGACTTCAGCATCTTCGGCTCCGGTATCTTCAAGCTAGGGGGGAGAGCATTGAACAACTTGACACCTGCATATTTGGTTCTTCTTCGAAGATTGTTCTGTGGTGCATGGTAAATTGTAGTTGATCGAGTTCCTCTTCTGGCATCCATGCACGTCCTGGTGCCTCTGGGCGTGCTTATGTTGTCAAGACTACAGTTTGCAGAATATACAGGCTGGTAATTGTCAGGATCTTCCACTGTTTGAAGAGTTCTCTGCAGCTGTCCCGTTTGTTCAAGCCAGTAATGGTCCGAAGCGCTTTCTTTTTTAGAAGGCTCGTTGAAGGCTCGTTGCAAATTATGCGCTGACGATGCAAAACCCTTTCCTCTGTTCAAAAGTATTTACTAAATTGTATCCGCACAGGACCTTAAGTCGGAATCTGACTGGTATTTTTACCTGTGCAGAAAACCTGATACCAGAGCACAGCACAGAGAGATCATGGATTTTGGAAACTCAGTACATTTCCTTTCTATGGGTCAAGAGAGGAACTAACTGGAAATGCGCTAAAGAAGGTCATTCGTGAGAGTCAATTGGTAGAAAGAGACTCTGAAGAGAGAGTGAACATTATTGGTTACCTCCGGGTTGGATCTAGAAGACCCCTGTGAAGCAGTTTGGAGACGGCTGGTTTAGGTGGATAAGGAAAAACCCAACCTCTCTCCTATCCTAGTCGAAGGCCTAATCAGTCGCCCAAGCATGATGCTAGCTGACCCATTCCCTTCCTTGTTCCATATCCTTCCCACTCTGTTGGCTAGCACAACAAGTCTTAAGGCTGAGTTTGCCAGCTAAGCAGTTCCTTAGCTATCGACCCATGTGGGCAAACCCATTGTTAAAAAAAATTCGCACAGACTTTTTTTATCAACCATGCAACAAATCCAAAGAAATTAGTTTATTTTGAAGCACCCTGCAACAACTAAATACTGACAGCTTTATCTTTGGTCTTACTGCATTTGATATTTCAGAGTGGTCGCATCCTAAGCAGCACTTGTCAGGCGGTCGCCAAGGTTCTCTCAGCCGGGCCGTCGCGCAAACCGCACTACTTCACTCTCGAAGAAGTCACCTTCCACGACAACATTGACGATTGTTGGATCGTGCTGTTCGACAAGGTCTATGACGTCACAGATTTCATCCTGTTGGTGAGTGATTTACTAAGACGAAAGGATGAATCATGCCTGGGCACAAAGAAACTCTAAGTTTTCAAGACAGCGTTAACGAACTTTGCGTGGACTTTCGTCCATCTGGGCCTATATATGTGAATAACAATAACAAAGGCAAGTTCCTATGTAATATTATGAACTAAAGACTATATTAATATAATTATATTTGTTATAACCAGCTGTTATTATGTAGAAGTACAAACTTGTTGTGTTGTATATTACAGATATTTTAAGGAGTGTTATACCGTGTTACGTAGCAGGAGGCGTATTTGATTTTAAAGATTTGTTTTGTCAATAACTATTTTTAAAGGTTTAATTAATAACAAGGTATATAAAATACATGTTCACAGCCTCCTTTTAGCTCAACTGTCACAACACAAATGGGTTATTTGTTTAATTTTTTATTTTACAGCACAAACTTATGCCAATACCAAAGTACAAGATTCCGATTGTTGCACTAGTAACAGTAAATTTTTAGTTGAATCATCAAAGTTAAGCTTGACACGCTCAGAAAATAAGATATAAATATGTACAATTCAAGTTAGTATACATGAAAGTTAAAACACACAAAATGAATGTTAAACAAAACAATTGTAATAAAATACAAAACTAGTGATGGGTTAAATCTGAACATTCGTCAAATCGAATTCAGAATCGAATTTAGCCTCTTCTAAACTTGAATTTGAAGCCAAATTGAAATTTACTTTGCTGTGTACACTGCCAAATATAAATGCAAGGGGTTTTCTGTACTTAAATCATTCATTTCAACGTTACAGTTTCTATTGTGAACAAAAACAAAGTTTTCTATTTGTGAACGCGATAAGACAAGCTCTTATTCCAATAAAAAAAAACTAGGCCCATTAAAATTATTATTCTAATCATATATATTCGAAGTATTCTATTCGTATCATATGTAGAATATTCGCATACAAAACCAATGTATAGTTGTATGCCGTATAATTAGGTAAACTCGAATATAGAAATTCAACATGAACCAACCGAATCTCGAATTTGAAGTTTTACGGTAGATTTGGGATTCGAATTTGACCCATCACCTACACAAAACCCACAACTCCATAGACGCCAATACCTACTATCCTGTATAATGGAAGTTACATGTATAATTTAATTTTAAAAGTCCCAAAACCAATCATTCTAATTTCTTTTTATTATTTTGCACCTTGTTAACAAACCCTTAAGTTTTCCGACAGTTGAAGCATGGTTAATTTGTACATAGGAAGTACAAATTTTAGAAAAATTAGGCCACAAATGTAATTTTATACAACAAAGAACAACAAATATCCCAATAAATGGAACTGCTGACCGAAACAAAATACTATTTATCAAAAAGATACATTTTATATTTTTAGTGAAAAGAAGGGTTAGTGTAACTAAAAAGCTGAAAGGAATGGATTTTAGAAAGTGCTATTTCTTAGCGGTAAATGTCTTTACTTGATCAGTGATTTAAGAGACTTTATTTCAAAATTAATTTAAAATTATAGTGTTAAAAATTGTTAAGAAAAATTAATAACGCCGTAAAGTTTACACTTATTGTTGAAGTAAGTTTATTTATTGTTTAATTAGCTTGTAGGCTACCATTTTATTGGTAGGTTTTGGGTATTATGATACAACTTTACTTTAGTCTATATAGTGTTAGAATTATTCGGTTATTACTAAATTATATTTATTTATTTATATTACTCAGGTAATAAACATTGATATTCAAATGTACCATGGTGTTTTGAATTTCTTCCAACTAGTACCAATTTCATTACAAACAAAGAAAATTGTCTGTTATTTTAAAGAGAAATGTGAAACTTCCTTAACCAAGTTTTCTGAATTCTGCTTTGTATCTCAGAAAACCAGATCGGCTTTAGTGTCAATCAATTTGTTACCAGTTTTGACGAATCAGTAAATCAAAATCTTTGGAACATGCAAAATTATTTTTGTGCTTAAAATTAAGGCTTGTTACGCAGCTAAAAAAACCATTTTTTTATTATTGCAGCAGTGGCGGCTTGTCAGGTGAAGGGAGTGCAGGGTCACTTCACCTATGTTTTAGAGGGGAAAAAATTAAAGTTTAACATTTAATTAATCTGTTTCCAATGTTTGTCGGATCACATATAAACGACAACAAGCGATACAAGCTCAAAAGCAACAATCGGTGGTTGCCTCGATAACCGCCACAGAAAGTTAGTATGCCTCTATGGTTGCCAATGGCTGCTTCGTAGAAGATCGGAATACTTTGTTAGGTGTTAGGTACTTTGTTCCTTCAGGTTTTCATCTGACGCTTATCTACGTGGTAGGGATACACATTGAGAGGAAAGAAAAGGGGCTGAGTTGCTATAGCAATGGCTAATGAGTGACCCTAGAAGTGTATATTGAAAGCCTGTCACTGGCTTTGTTGTACAAAAATATGTTGTTCTCAAAAATATGTTTCACTATAAATTAGTTGTATAATTTGTATATTTTGCTATCTAAAAATGTTTGACGAAACCTATTGTACATATGTATTTAATGGTCAATAAAGTTCTTGATTCTTGGACAGCCAGGCATGAGACAGTAGACCAGTTGTCCAGCTGTTATTAGACTGTGCGCAACTACTCTGTTTTATGCCTACTTTCACTAAATCACTATTTGAGATGCCGATCACTCTCATGAGGGTTTTTTAAGGCAAATATGTGGTGATGGATGAGTGGTAGTAATGAGTTATGAGGTGTAGTCTTGTTACAAACTAAGGCAGACTCTTCCTTAGAATGGTTCATTAATTAGCCCAATGACAAATGGTAATACAAGGACCAACACCTTAACGTGACTTCCGAACCACGCAGGTGATGGTTTGATATGTCTATACGATGGTGGGAGTAGATGCGGGTATCATCAGGTGATCACTGAGACTATCTGAGCCGCTTTAGACCTGTATCATCCTCAAAACCTGACCTCCATGAAGCTGGATTACAGGACCACGCCACGAGTCCCAGTCAATGTTTTGCAATCACATGACCTGACTATGTACATTTTTAGACTAATTTTAAATAGTTTTATGTTATTTTACTAATACTGTTATAAACCAATACTACAAAACAACCTTAAGCAACGATTTAAGTGTTCCAATTAGTACGGTAGTAGTTTAATGTTTCAATTCAACATATTATTTTTTGCAACATTAACTTTTAAGTCCCCACTAGAACTTGCAAGCTAAAATAACTACAATTTGAATTACTTACATAGTTTCCTAGAGATGTAATCACATTATCGACTGACAATGTGACTTGAATCGTCTGTCCACGTGTTAAGAATCAATATTTTAACATGTTTTTCCTGTTAAATAGTGGAGTACAGCTGATTTGCACTTCACCTTCCTCTACAATCACAAGCCGCCACTGCATTGCAGTATTAAAAATATTTTCTAGGCTGATTTAAGAATTGACATTTCTTTTCACATATCCGTAAGAAAATTCATAAGTGATCAAAGTAATGTTAAATGTACAATTAAAATTATGTAAGTGTGTCAGCTACATAACTTAAATAAATTTTGAAAATTTGTCTACGCTATTGAATATTTAGTATCCCAGAAAAGAAGTTGTTGGTCCATTCCATTGGCCTATTAGTTACTTGCCTAATCTGGGGATCAGTCAGCCCCAGTTTGTCATAAGACTACAGCTCATCATCCATCAAAATACTCTAAACTCATACCATGTTCGCTTAAAATACCCTCTAGTTGTGGACGGTGTCTCAAATCATAGTATAAAAGTAAAGTAAACAAAGGGATTTGTAATACAAATACATTAACTATTGTTTGAAGAAAAGATTTATTTACAGTTTTCACAGACAATTTGTATGTCAATTTAGAGTTAATTTAAAACCTAGGTTTGACTTTTTGGCACATAAATTACAAAATATTAAACATATTTACACATAAAACTTAGAAATTACCAGCACATACAAGATAGGGGATTCTTTTTAGGCAGTGAACACTTTTTCTTGTTAGACTTTCAAGACATTTGTTGGTGGGATTAAAAGCTACTTTAAATATTAATACTCTTAGATAAAACATTTAACAATTTAAATTTAATTTACAATAGGATTCCAACACTTGCCATTTCAATTGTGATTTATAACAAAATTTGTGTATAGGACAACTAATTTAGATACAATTTTATATTAAAGTACAAATTATCAGTTGTTATTGAGGCTGTTGAGGTCCTAATTGCAAACTTTTTATATTTAAGAATTATAAATTTCAATAGACAACAGATTCAAACAAAAAATTCGGTTCAATAAAATATAACAGTCATTTATAAAAAATCTAAAGCAAAAATTAAACAATTGATAAAATCTGGTTTATAAAATCAAACCATACTTACACATTTGATTTGTCATTTAATAGCTTTGTTGTATTTTCTACATTCTAACCACTACTTCCACATGTCTCCCCTCCCCTCCCCCCCCCACACATTGCGGACCAGAGTTGACTAGGACACCTGAGTATAAATCTAAAGGATAGTCAATTTTTATAGATTTGGATCACAATTAAAGTAAACCTCATATCAGAACTCAACATTTAAATGTCAAGAGTTTGGCTTTCAGAGTTTTCACAAATATTTCTTAGCAGTCAACTCCCTTATAGGATGTAGGTGGATCCTGTACAAATTATTCAACATTGTTTTCATACATTCACAAAGTGACAAAACATATTGCAAGAAGAGCAAACTGCTGACAAGCTCAGTGTATTTTAAGGTCAAAAGCGTTTGTCTTAGTATTATATTAATATAGTGCAGTTAAAAAAATATATTATGACACACAGATAATGACTTAAAACACATTACAATACAGTAGTGTTGTAGCTTCTCATATAAATTTAATTTCAGTAATCTGAGTTTTGAGGGGAAGTTTTGTGCAGTTGCAAAAGGAAGACTAAATCATTACCATGATTAACTTCATATTTTGCTATTTTTAATAATACAGATTAAACATACAGTCAACTCCCGATTAACGATAAAATCGGGTTGAGGCTTCCCGGATAAACAAATTTGCGGTTAGTCCGCAAACACTCAAAATTATTGTACAATGAGGTATATAAAGACGTAAACAACTAAAATTGAGGATATCAGACTCCAGTAAGCAGTGCATCTGGAATCTAGTCATTAGTTCTCATGTATTTTAGCACCGCGGTTGGGCGCGCGTGTCACGGTAGCCTTGGTTCCAAGGGTTTAGTTAGCTACTGAGCAATCAGCAGCGCTAGCATCAAACTCTTGACAGGTCACGTGACTTGGTTACCACAGCAACCAGAAAATGGCGACAGAGTATTGTTAGTGTTTATGTTGTTATTGTTATCTTACTTTCGTACATCATTGTGATACCGTTATATCGCCAATGCTCAATGTTTTACTGGTTGCACAATTGTTTACTGTTGAACCACGATCAATGTTTTGCATCGTGTCGAGTTTTGCACGCGGCCCGCGGAACACTATTATCGTATGTTTTGTGAGGGATGGCGGCATTGTAATTTTTCCAGTTGGTGTCGCAGTTAATCCGCAACATGGTTAATCCGATTACAGTTAATCGGGAGTTGACTGTAACTATGAAATTTACTACAACTATGAGACAACTGAACAAACTTAACATATCAATAACAAACTATCTTTCCTAAAAATGTTTTTCTTACGATTATAGCTCTCAAAAAACTTACGAATACTAATTCATTCGTTAACCCGTAAAGCTTTGGTATAAAATCTAAATAGTCAAAAATTAAAAATACAAACTTTTTCAGATACTTTAGTGTTAAGATTGTGTACAAACTAAGTTCAGATTGAGAAAATGTTCAACTCATTTAACGTTAGATAGAGTCAAGGTTGTTGATATTCAAAATAGACATAGAAAAATATGAACTTTACACAGCTAATTTGTTTTTGAATAGATCACACTAATAACATGTTCTTTAATAAATCTTCAGCATCCTAATCCATTCTATGCGCTACAAAGGTACGTGTAGTGATTTGCTTTTTATCAGTGTAATACAATGAGAGAACAAAGGTGGACAAGACTATATATTTAAAAATGTTATTTTTAAGTAGTGACAAATTTGTTCCTGCCTGAACTACATTTAATCAACCACATTCCTCTCTCTCTCTCTCTTTCTCAGTCTTTACCTTCCTCTTCTGTGCCAAAGAAATTCTGTTTGAAGAAACAGGAATTAATTGTCCCATGATTTCCCCCCTTTTCCAGGGTTGGGTAAACTAATTTTAAAAATAGCTCAATAACAGAGAAAGTAGCTAGTTAGGTTAGGTTGTTCTGATCTGATTTTGGAATTTAGATTTCCACACTCATTTTTCTGTGGCACAACATTTGGGATACCCCTTACTTCACTTAGCGGCACTTTTGTATCATGTAAGCGATGCTTATATTTTATTATTGGGTATTGACTACTGGCAGATTAGTATCGCTCGAGACTTTGAAGCTAATCACTTGTGTGACTTTGGAGCAGATTCAAGCCCCACAGTCACAGTAACACTAGGTAAAGGTCGAGATTGAGTGGTAGAGAGGACTTTGCAGTCCTAATTTTGTTTCAAACTTTTTTTACTTGTCGGCCACCCACCTTACACCTTATACTTCTCGTGGAATTGAGTTTAACGTTAGCCACTTGGTATAAAAAATTTAAAATTCTAAAAACTTAATTCTAACTCTTAACCAATAAATTTAATTACAATATCTTTCTTAAAATGTTCTTAATTTTTAGAAAAACAGTAGATTTGTTGTCAGGTTTAATTTTGCCCATCTAATGGGATTTAAAGAGCCTCGCCCGACGGCAGTGTTTCCTGTACATGATCACTCCGTAGATGAAGATCACCGGAACACCTAGCAGGTACAGCTTGATAACAGTGGTCTCTTGAGGCATGTAGCACTTGCTCATGGCGAAGTTATTGGGTGTAAAAATAGCCTGGAACATCAAGGACAAGTTGTACACTAACAACTTTTCCTAGATTTAACGCTAAAAATGTGGTACAGTAGACTCTCGATAATTCGAGCCTTGGTAATCCAAGCTTCCGTGTAATCCGAGGTACCCTTAAAAAAAAATTATTACTGTACTGTACTCATAAATTTTTAAAGATTTTATGAGTTCGATAACGCTTTCAATTTACGTAGTGCCTGCATATTTGTTAGTTGCACGCTGTTTACAAGACAGCTGTTTGTGTAAGTACAGTATTAGTCTGCAAAACACGTTCTTATTGAATGCGAGTCCCTCGAGGCCAGGAGAAGGGGTCTTCTGGGGTCTCGTGAGTGGCAGGAGTTACACCCATCAGAATTGGGTAGCGCGATCCTCGAGCTTTGTAAGCAAGCGGGGTGGGGCTGCCTGATTAGGAGAACAGGGAGCCAGCACAATAAACCAAAGGGTTGACGTGCGCGTGGTCTTGAACCACATTTTTCCCCAGCCAATCTAATCTAAGTACAGTATTGATTTTTCTGAGTCAAGGTCAATGGAACCTGTCTCACGCTCTTCACTAAAAAATGATAGATGATACAATGTCGCTCTTCCTGTCACTGTCTCCGGTAATAACTGTCGGTGTTAAGGTTTCCAGAGTAGTAAAGAGCGATCGGAAAGTGTCATGGTAATAAACGGCTCTCAAAATGTATCGGGGTTTAAAAGGCGAACGGAACGCATCACGAGCGTAAAGGCGATCGGACAAACCGGTCTGAAAACGCATCGCTGGATAAAACCGCGATCGGAAGGGTCGACTTTAAACGAGGATTGGTGCAGACTGAGGGCATAAACGGTCCTCTGCTACAGTGGAAGTGCACCAGGAAAATGTGTATATTGCCGAAAACCGTAAATATGCATGAAATTTATCAAGCTACTTCTGAGGCCACCCTGTATTATGTATACGTACTTGTAATACTTATTTAAATTAAATATGACTTATTAATACATTGAAAACTCTTTCTGTCTCTGTTTTCCGTGTAATCCGAGTTTTTCAAAATCCGAGGTACCATCAGCTCCAATTACCTCGGATTATCGAGACTCTACTGTATACTCAAAGCATTGTGTGACTTTTGTTGTAATGTTCACTTTGACTTGTTACTTTGTGATGATTGGCGGTCATGACTCATGATTCCAGTTTTATGAACTAAGTTTTGAGAGAGTGCAGCTCAATAATAATATGAGTGTAGGCAATAACTTCTTTTAGCAATGTAACACTTTTCTGCCGTGGCGTTTTAATACAATTTGTGTTCAACACAAGATTTCTAGGAACTCAATTCAGGTGCAAACAGGACATGACATGAGTTATCACTGAAATAGCGGCAGAAATATCAGCTCTCAACCGTCCTAACCTAATCTTAGCCTTACAGTTGAGAACTCACCAACATGAAGCTTGGATTGTCTTTGTTTCGCCAACTGAAGGAAGGCAGTGTGTATTCGTGTGCTTTGTTCTCCCTGTGCTCGACATGGCAGCCGTGGTGCGTGTGACCCGTCAGAATCACTCGCGGGTTCAGGCTGTCAAACAACTGCAACATCAACAACAACATTTCGTTTTCCATCAAAAACACTCACCATACTTCCCTCATTTACCCTAAAATACCCTCTAGGAGTAATTGGGGTCTCAAACAAAGTATCAAAGCACTGGCCAAAAACACTTGATTCAGTATCGTTAGCTCATTTTTGTGATTAAGTAGCATTACCAATACTGAATATTAATAGCAAAACCAGTAGCAAAGACCCAAAAGTCGATATCAATGCTTACGCTTTACATTTCACTTCTTGCAATGTTTTGTTTCCTTGTTATTTTCACAAAAATGTTTCTTACCAACTCCGAGCTCTCTCTGGAGAGGCACTCCCAGCGCTCTCGGAACTTGTTTGTTTTCTCGTCCTCGGCGCTTCGTCAGGCTCGTTACACCCCGCGTCCGACTCGATACATGGGGAAATGCTGCAATCATTCGGAACATTGTACTGTTGGATATATCACATCGGGTTTGTTCAGGAGAGCAGGCTGACACTTGAAATAGATTCAAAACTTAACAGAAGGGAACATAGACTAATAAAAATCAAATTAAATCATATGTTTTTTTTATTATTGACTGTTCCATCAACAAACAGAAGAGTAGAACCAATGGAAGTTTCACCAACTGCACGGTGGACTCATGCTTTTAGAGCATAAAGGGTTTAAACATTTAATATTTTATGAACAACTATTAAGAGGATTAGTCAACCGAGCAAGAACCAATGTTTACCACTGAAATCTTTTATCTGATGTACTTCTTTGTTATTTTGAAATTCCAATAAGAAGCTGTTTCCAGATGAGATACTAAAATTTGTTTAGTAAAATATGAAACTTGAAGTTAAGAAAAAATATTTGATCTTGCAAGGACATTTTACGTTTTACTTGCTTTTTTGTTTTTATGTAATACAGCATTAATAGCTCGATGCTTCTAGAGAAAAACATTTTAGTACATTAACTCATTTAAAAAGTTGATTGAAATACCTATCTCGTCAAAACGCCCTCAGGCTGCCTTTTAAGTTTAAGGACGATTAGAACTCACCTGTAATAATATAGGTCTACTGTATTGTTTTAGAGCCACCCCTTTTCTACACCTTCCTATTCCTTTTGTGCATTGAAGTCTTGCTGGAAAAATTCAATATTATATAGCATATAATTTCCTCATTTTCAAGTACAAAAGAAACAGGATTTTTATTATAACAAGTGTATGTAATTTTGCTTACAATTTAGATGCCCTTATAGTATTGGGTGTGGCCATAGCTCAGTTCTATAGTATGTGCCTCACACCAAATCAGCTTGAGTTCAATTCTCGGGCGCAGTGATAACTTCTCCCACGTGGCCACTCCCCGTTCAGAAGTCATGTTGAGCCATTGGTCCATTCCATTGGTCGTTATGCTATTATTTCACGACCCAATCTAAGGAACAGTCGGCCCTAGTTCGTAGCAAAACTACATCTCATTATCCATCAAAACACTCACCATTATTCCATATTCACCTTAAATGACCCTCTAGAGTCGTTAGTGTCTCAAAGCAAAAATTTCAAAGTATGTCGTTTTATATCCCAATGCAAATTTAATGATACCCCCCAGTTGTAGGAATTATTTTCAAATAAAAAAAATACAATCCATTTAGGTTCAATGATTTTACATTAGATGATTGATAGTATGAGCAAATATATTTTGCCTGTGGTATCACCAGCATTCTTTGTATTTAGGTAAACTAAAAATAATTATTTCTAGAAGGCATTTGTAAAATGTATCACTGTTAAATTACGAGGGGGTACCCAAAAGTATCGGGAATCTGTCCATGGCGAGGTGGGGAGCTCATAGTTCACATTTTGGCCGATAGGGGATGAAAGCCCAAATCTTCCTGAGTTCAGTGCACTCTGTGTGGCCAGTCCGAGAGACTGTGAAGAGGAGCTGTGTGCGTGTTTCTAAAAGTAGTTTTTGTTCTGCCTCGTTTTGTTTTAATGGTTTAATTAAATAAACAAAGTTCAGCAATGAGGTTTTTGCTTTTTTCTCGGTAAGAACACGTCAGAAACGGTTGCAGTTATCAAACAAGCTTACAAAGACGATGTTTTGAGCAAAACGATAATGAAACGAGTATTTTTCGCAAATTCAAGATGGCGCCATGTCGATTGAAGACAAGCCTCGTCCCGGACAACCTTCAAATTCTCGGACCAGTGAAATTGTTCATAAAAAATCATCAATATTGCAAGAAGACCGTCGGAGGACCATTGGGAATGCTTCTTTGCAGTCTGGAGTGTGTTAAAATACAGTTTAGCAAATTTCAACACACTCCAGGCCTAAATTTTGGCGATATGGAGACTGGTTCTTTCATCATGACAATGTGCCTGCCTACGTAGCCATCTCAGTGCACTAGTTTTTGGTAAATGCCAGCATGACCACCCTTCCCCACGACCTATACTCGCCAAATCTTGTCCCACGCGACTTTTTTATGTTCCCCTTAGTGAAAAATTACATAAAAAGATCACCGTTATGACAAAAATGAAGGAGTGAAAAGGCAAACGAGGATGGAGCGTGCAGCCATTCAGACTAAGGGGTATGAGGGGTGCTTAAAACCATGGGAGCATCGAATGAACAAATGCATCACACTAAATGGGGAGTACACTGAAGGTATACATGTAAATTAGTAAAAAAAATAATAGAACATGGTTTTTATAATGAAATTCCCGTTATTTTTGGGTACCTATCTAACCATTTCAAGTTATTATACACAGTATAATTGAATTTTACGTAACAACTTTACAACAATTTATCCTGTATGCAATCAGGCACTCAAAGTAGTTAACTTCGTATGATTATAAAATTTTAAAGCTCATCCTGTTAAAAGGTTGAAAATTGCAAATCAGCTATTGAAAACCGTTCATAGATGAATGATACATATTTTAGATACTCTGACAGGTAGACGGTAGACAAACAAAAAGATACAGAGCAAACCTTCATGCTCCCGAAGGAAGGTTAAGAAAAAACCAAACTTGCTTTAAGAGAGACATACTTGATATCTTGCCGATCTGAAGCTCTGCCGGTCTACACAGAAAGCACCCGTCACCCTCCATGGCCATGCTGTTGATCAACACAAAGTGATTGCCAGCGATGCTCAACAAACGTACAGATGGAGCGTTGAACGCTTGAGAGAACCTTTCGCGCAAGTACGGGCTGATCCTGTAAGAGAACATACCTTAGTTGTAGATAATCAAGAATCAATATGTGTTACCCGTTTATATAGATTTTGGTTTCTAGAGTCATTAATAAGATCGCTTCAAGTGCAAACAGAGATCAGTAAAAAAGAAACGGATCTTTGTTAGAGTGGCAAGAAACAGGAAAAAGAAGAAAATAACAAGCATAATGGTTTGAACAAGTAGGGTCTTTGAATTAATTTGACTTGGGATCAGTCAATGTTACGTCTCGTTTGGTAGCAATTATTGACTGATAATCCTGAAATTTGACACAAAGGACTTGGCTTAAATTTAAAAATATAGATTACCCGTAATGGAAGCCGATATCATGATTACCGACAACGACGAATAGTTGTGTTTCCGCGGGGACTTGGAAGAGACTGTGAAAGCGCTGGACATAACTATTGAACTCAGCATCACTGCACCACAGGCCTTCGTCAAAAATATCACCTGAAACAAATGCCTTTGTCACACTTTTATCTCAGGTGCCCCATACACGTAGCGACTTTCCATTGTTCTTCACAGATAAATTGCTGAAATATGAGGTGATCTTAAAATGTACCAAGAGATTTATCGAAGGATCTGGAGTGCTAAAAGGTTTGATAGACGGATCTTTGGTGTTAAGTCAAGTCATTTTATTCTATCTGCCATCTAGTGGCTTCTTTACACATCTCTCGTCATCAACGTTACACATCCACAACTACGTCATTGACCGCAACTACTTGACTCAAGGTAAATTGCCTCGACAAACCTGAGCATGTGAGAGGAAAGCTTGAATTCAACCAAATTCATCCCAAGATCAGATTTTCAAAAAAATTGTGTATTGACATTATGGAAACTACTGATGTTCTCCCTTAATGCCTTGCGTGACGGTAGGTTGCGAAACTTAACTATTTCTGAAATTAGTTTAATCCCATCATACAAGTAGTTTAAATTATTTAGCAAGTTGGAAATCTTTGTTTGTTAGATATTTTAAGATACCCATTGTATCTAAAAGCCAAATACTACATTATATGGAGATTCACTAAAGTGAGTTTGGTAATGCTCTCCAAATGCCCTATTTATAGTTGCTCCAGATAAGAAATTTCATTTGATGTACAACACGCTATCTTATCAATGGATATGGCTGAATGGTTTTGGAGATAAACTGACATAGTGAAGAGGAAGGTGATAAGATTAGAACTCTTGTCTTTACTTAAATCTTTGTTCAAAGAGTATCAAATGTGTTCCAGGCTCATGTCAACAAGAAAACAGACTTAATATTTGTCACTTTGGACACTAGTCTACTAAGCTAATTTGGTGAAACAAAAAAAAATCACTTATCACCAACACTATTAAGCTTGATAAAGTTTTCTTACCGAGAATAAACACAATGTCAGGCTTATGAATGGTAACAGCTGTCTGGAAAGCTCTGTACATTTGCCATTCCCTGTAAAAAGACCAATGACTTATTATAAACAGAAGCAAAAAATAATGTCACAACAATGGTCAATCAAATTACCAAATAAAGGTTACAGTCAAACAGAAAAGTTGAGAAAGTTGAAAGAAAATGGAGCAATTTGAAACGGCTTTCAATGGTGAGGATAGGAGCAAGCAGGATACTACGGTATCACTGACTATTAAGTCAGGCCCTAATTAATGGTCAGGAGTTTGGCTGGCACTGGAGGGTTAAAACATCTTTACGGTTAATTGAAAAGACCCAACAGTTCCACAAACCTACAGATTTCCCCTATAAGTACCCCTTAATTGATATTCTGTGACCAAGATTTACTTAATTTACTAAAACGAATGTTGCAGATTCAAACCTCCTCAGTTTGTCGAACCAGTGCCCCTTCTTAGAGCCGAGGAGATGGGTGTCGGCAAGTAACATAACTCGCACTTCTCCGCCTTCCCCGACAGATATGTTTGGCTCAGCGTTGCTCTCTTGAAGTATTGGCCATTGGCACTACAACACAAGTGCACAGACGACTTTTGATACCCTGTTTTGTCGACTACATATTACTATTAGTTTATTTTCAACTAATTGCACACTTTGGTGAATGAACTTCAACAAGCTTTAAAATATTTCAGGTGGTTATAAAAAGTATTTTGAAGTATTGAAACAGAACTGTATACAGTAGTTTTAAGTAAACTTTTACTGACTATAACTTAGCATTTTCACTTCATAGATTCTGTGCCTAACTTAATACTGCAACTACAAATTTATTATATTAACTTAATTGACATTATATAGCTTTTATTAGAGGCAAGAAACCGTGTTTGAATTAAAATCATATAACTATTGGTGCTGCAATTCTTTTTCTTCTTTATAAAAACCGTAGAAATATAAATGTTGAGGACTGATTGATGCCAAACGTATATACCACTTACTCCTTGTTATTAAATACAGTAAGTTGATGAATGATGATATTTCCCCATATACCTTCCAAGCTCGCTACCGGGTGCCACCGACTACTTACAGCCTTGAAATTTAACATACAGACTCAAAATTTAATTACAGTCTTAAGAACTGTGCTTTGTTCCAAGCTCACCACCGATTATCTAGAGGTCTTTAGATCTATTTTTGCACAGATAATTTTCAAACTCAAACTGCTTGTAGAATATTACTAGACAAGTCTGTGTGTAAACCTCGAGGCTCTAGGTAGTCGGTGACACCCGGTGGCGAACTTGGAACGTAGATCCTTAACCCTGCGACGGGCGCTTAAAATTTAAAACGCCATAGGGCGCTCACGGAGGTTTCCTCCAGGTGTGAAAAAACGTCTTTTTTCTTTGAAAACCAAGTTTATTGATATCAAACTTGAATGAGAGTACATATAAAAAATTATTATTTATCGTTTTACTACAAAATTTAGTTTAAAAAAATGTAAATTAAGATGAAGAGCCCTACAAAAGACAACATACCGTTAGCAAATATTACAAAGTAAAAATTAAATAGTAAATCAATACAAGGTTGCAACATTCAATGAATGGGTTTGAATGATTATTTTTAAAGACAATTGCAACGATATCAATATGGAACTAACTCATCAGGAAACAATTACGCCGCTAACTTCTCTCGGTCTATTCACAATTTCGTACTGTTCCTCTCGCTCCACAATGTCCAAAAGTCTTGAAATACGATATTCTTCCCTCTCCATCTTATAAAACTAAAAACTAAGCACTATAACGAAACAACAAGTTGATTTTCAAACTAGCATAAACCATCACTCAGAAGGGCGCACACGGAGGTTTCATCCAGCAACTGTAGGTGATCGGGCGCCACGACTAAACGCCGCGGTAACGCTACTAATTCGCTTATCACACTGGCCCCTTTTGTTAAAACTAAGAAAATTGCGTAGCTGGGGGTTCCTAGGAAGAGGCACGTAAGGTACACCCGACCTTAGACCGCCGACACACAAAAAACCTGAATTTTAATACAAAAGGAAAAAGACACGGAGGAAACCTCCGTGAAGCGTCCGACGCAGGGTTAAGAACAGTTCATAAGACCTTTTTTTGCACGGATAATTTTCAAACTCATACCACTTGTAGAATATTACTAGAAGAGTATGTATGTTAAATTTCAAGGTTCTAAGTAGTCGGTGGCACCTGGTGGGGAACCTGGAATGTATATGAGGAAATAACATTGGTCAGTCAGTCAGCGTTTTAGTCTGTCCCTTAAAGTTGGGACTATATCCAGGTTAGATTAGTTTAGGTTAAGGTTGCCTTTCTCACCTTTTTTGCTTGTTTTAAAATCAGCCACTTTCGGTCTGATTACAGGGTTCTGACTACAAAAAGTGTCTTCACCACAAGTCGTTAACTGGAACTTTATCTGGGGGAAAAAAGAAAAATCGGTAAATGATGAGCCAAATCGTTAAACACACGACCTTACCTGCAGTATTACTGTGTAATAGACTAAGTATTCACAGAAGACTAGCAGAACAAAAATTGGTAGTATAAGCTTGAAAACAAACTTTGGTTTGCCATATCTTGATGCCATCCCTAATTTCGATATCCCTAGATTCCTCGCATATAACACGTTCGTGTCACGTTGTTCGTTGCAAAATACATTCAAACGTCAAACTAAGCACTTCTCAGGATAAATGGAGTTGATTGCGGGCTGGAGAGCTGTAGGTTTTGTTTTATAATAACAATACAAGGAACAGTGACAACAAACAACTGCAGACTACACTACTCTTGACAGTTTACTTGACTGTTGGGCAGTGTTGCCAAAATCTTTCAATTTTTACCCTGAAGGACTACAAGAATTTCCCAGCTCCAGTTCCACGTAACAGCTTAATTACCCTGATTCTCATTTTTAAAGAATTATAACTCATATAAGAAATTATTGTGTGTAAACTACAACCACTCCAATAGTATAAAGGTTTAATTGGTAACTTCTTTTACAAGCGATGGTGCAACCCTTATCGGCTTTGATGTCTCAAGCTAATGCTAAACAGAAAGAAAAATAAGCGAACAAAGCAAGTAGACCAAAAAAAGAAAAACTGTTTTAACGACTTATGGGATATGGCCCAAGTCTTTATTCTGGAGTTTGTTGTTACCTTGTTAGGTTATATTAAAATAAACAAGCCAGATACTATTTACACATTTTAAATTTCGCTAAGGCTATTTACCTCTGAAGTGTTAATTTTTAACCTCCAACTTAGTGCACAGCACCTTTATTAATTATTTTGTGTTGATTGCTATATAACTTAAGACCCAACACCTTTTTTATTAGGGCATAGGGTTATAATGGCAGAAACGGAATCATCGTAAGTATAAAATATATAATAAAAATAGTAATTAGTTGTTCAACTGTCAAGATAGAGAATTACCAATAGTTTTGTGTGAACAAGGCATGGCCTTCTTAAAAGTTGGAGTGATCTTTGCTATTTTTAGAGAGGCTAGACATACATTTCGGGTGAGAAGAGAGATTGATGGAAGGAATAAATAGTGCAATACCTTTTAAGTTTTTGGGAAAGTTCTTTGGACACAGAGGCAAACCTGACCCAAATCATGCAATCACATATGGATTTCTATTAGATCTAGAAACAGTGGAAAACTTTCCTTTATCTGGCCCTAGGAAGGCCTGGATTTACAATAATCTTCTAGTCGCGAAAATGAACTGGGTTTTGCTGGTTTACGACATTGACAAGACAACTATGAAGAGGCTAGAACTGAAAGCCACTTTAGCCCTAAAGCGTTGGTTGGGACTCCGAAAATGTATGGACACTAGTATCTTGTACAGGGCAGAAAATAACTTTGGGTTTGGTCTGAAGAAGCTGACTACAGTCAAGAAACAATTTTCAGTCACAATGAGTCACATTTTGAATTCTTCAAGAGATCCCTTTGTGAAGGAAGCTACAATACTGTCTCGGCAAGATTTAGGACCACTTCAGCGAGAAATTGAATTCAACGACAAGTTTTTGAAAGGAGCAAGGGCAAACCGCCAAGGTCTGGGATGGTCAAAGGAGGAGGAGAAGAGTGAAGTGGAAAAAATGAGAGTGGTTATTGGAAGACAAGAAGAATCTTTGGCTGTCGTTCATGCTGAAGGCCTGCAGATGCAGCATGATTGGCTTATTTTAGGGGAAACTTGCATACCACCAAAAGTTATGTGGAACGCTTTCCTTTATGACTGGTCCCTGGAAATGTTAAAATATTACGCCAATGCAATGTAGAGTATGCTCTCGGATCCAGCAAATTTAAAGAGGTGGGGTCTTGCGGATATGAGTGAGTGTCCTTTATGTTCCAGAACTCCTGTGAATGCCAGTCACATCTTAGCAGGCTGCCCAATAGCTTTGCACGAAGGACGTTATACATGGAGGCATGACAAGGTACTTTGCATCATACAAGAAGCTTTGAGTCTGGCAATTGCCTTGGCGAAGAAAAATCCAGAAAAAGGACCCGGCATTTGGTTTGTCAGAAGTGGAGAACAGGTGCAAAATATCAAGTCTATACAACAACCTTCTATAATTAAGAAAAGTGATGATAGGACCATTCTCATGGATAAAGGGAATCGTCATTATGAATTCCCTTCAGATATTGTAGTTACATCAAAGTGTCCCGATATAACTGCTATCTCTAGAAAAATTAAAACAATAATTCTGATAGAACTGACAGTCTCCTGGGATACCAACATCCCAAACCAACATGAAGCCAAATTGAATAAATACTCTGATTTGTGTTCTGGGATCAGACAAAAGGGGTTTAAATGTCACTGTTATGCAGTTTAGGTGGGAGCTAGATGACTTCCGCCAAATCATTATATGGTTTGTTTAAAGAACTTGGCCTTAGCAGAAGGCAAACGAACCTATTCTTACAAAGAGTTTCCAAGGCAGCACTTGAAGCATCTTATAGGTTGTGGTTGAGAAGATCCGAGCAGTGGTTGCCCGGTGAGGGGAGAGTTGCGGCCGCACAAAGCGTTTTAACCCTCCAAGCCAGGTCTCAAGTCCTGGGCCGGGCAAAATAAGTAATTCTGATCAGGAATCAACATCTTGGTGGGCCTCTTAGGAGTGAGACCACTTTATGCTCTGCTAAATTAAAAAAAAAAAAAATGGGATGGTACCGAGTTGGTTCCCAAGGATTAAGAGATAGTGCCTAATTGGTTCCCGTTTAGTTTCTGACTTTCTGATCGAATTTGATCCCAGACTGGCTCAGGTACCTATAAACATTGCATCGTATGCAGTAGCCTATCATGAACTTGCCTTTAGCTACTGATACCAAATGTAACACATTCAAATTGACGTTAATAGATCAGTAACAGACTCCAAGTATTGTTAGGGTATTATTCCAATATAGTGACTTGTCTTCTAATGAGCTAAAACTGATTTAGCACAATGAGGAGTATATCCCTTTACAAATAAAAAATTGTTTTGACGCGCGGAACACATTTAAAATTGGCTTTAAAGTTGGGACTATTTTACGAGTGGAAGACGCGGTGCACGCGGTACCGAGACTCTCTGTGACAGACGACAGTATTTGTCACCCACTTCAAATAACCTAAAGGCTGAATAAGGTATTATCGTGAAGTTAGATTAGGTTAGTTTTTTTGTGTGTAAAAACATTGTTTTTAATAGTTTCCAAAACTTTCTCGAATTTAAAAACATTGTTTTTTGGATTTTTTGGAAGGTTTTAACTTAGATAAGTGCCTGTCAGAGAGTGTCTCGGTGCCACTCGTACGCCTCTGCTCGTAAAATAATCCCAACTTTAAAGCAATTTTTAAATATGTTCCACGCCTTTAAAAATTGTTTGGTTTGTATAGGGGTCAACTCCTCATTGTGCTAAATCAGTTTATGTTAGTTAGAAGACAATTCACTATATCGGAATTTTACCATTGTTAGTAGGGATAAACTAATCGGGAATGATTTATAAAGAGTCCGAAGAAACCAAAATGCAGAGGAGTTGAGAACAATATTCTAATACTTCCTAAAATACTTTCAGAGATGCATGAATGAATTAAAAAGTATTCTTTAGTAAAACATATAATGTTGTTTGTATCATGATCGATTACTCAAATAACATTATTACCAGAGCACATTTGTGAAAAAAGTTAGCTTTAAGTTTAAATTAACTTTAAATCTATAAATTAGTACCGGTATGGCAAATGTAGTAATTCAATTGTATG
Source organism: Matsumurasca onukii (assembly GCA_018831715.1). Taxonomy (NCBI): domain Eukaryota; kingdom Metazoa; phylum Arthropoda; class Insecta; order Hemiptera; family Cicadellidae; genus Matsumurasca; species Matsumurasca onukii. Next base: position 36,178,193 of record CM032065.1, read on the forward strand.
TATAGCCATGATGACATACAGCCCAGGAACGCATGGGTGCCTTGGTCGGGGAAGGGGGGCTCGAGGGGTGTTAAGGATGGGCAATATGTATGAGGCGTGTCCGATCTAAGATTGTTTTTTTGCTGTAAACATATTCATCATATGTATTATATTTGTAATTTATTAATCATATTTATTACATGTATTATATTTGTAACTAATGAACATTTATTATATTTATATATGACTATGACAGTTAATTTGCTGTACTATTGGCATTGTCTATGTATGTATATTACCAAAAGACAAATAAATTCATATTACGTATTAAATTAATAAAACTAAATTTTGGTTTAATTTACCATAATTTAAACTCAAAATTTATTAATCATATTTATTACAATCATGTATTGTATTTGTAACTAATTAAAATTTATTATATTTATATATGACTATGACAGTTAATTTGCCGTACAATTGACATTGTCTGTGCATGTATATTACCAAAAGACAAATAAATTCATATTATTATTAATACAACTAAATTTCGGTTTAATTTACCTAACCAAATAACCTAAGGACAGGAACAGTTGTGAAAGAACAACACTTATAAAGGAACCAATTCAGAACTGACCTAAAATTATTCGTGTTTTGCCAGGGAACCAATTCGGTAACTCCCATGAAATGATTCATTAGTCTCAATTTGTGTTTTGAACACTGTTTGTAAGCCACATCAAATCGGCCTGATCGTATTACTTACGCCCAATGGCAACTGAGTCCCACATCGAGCGAACTAAAATAGTCTAGTCCGACCCATCGCTTATTGCATATAGGGCAAACGATAGGCTAGGACTACACTACACTAACGGCCTAGCAGACAACACGGACACTACCACTCCCCCGACGCCAACTCGCGGCGAGTTTGACAGCCCACGACAAACAGCCCGTGGTTTAGTGGTTATAGTTCCGGGTGCAAGGGCCACAATGACCCGCTGAGGATCACTGAAGAGAAAATGGCTCATCAAATCCAGTGAGGTGGAGAGTGGCACTTTTGAGCTTAGGAGGCGCTAAACCCCGCGCTAGAGGAGTGATTCAATGATTGGTAATGCACCGTACCAGAGAGCGATTTTGCTTACAGGGGACTGGAGAACCCCATACGGGAGGGTTTTTTTGAAAATTTATAAAATAAATTAGAGCACAAAGGGTTAAAAAGTGATTTTAGCACTACATGTCTCAGGCATCTTTGTTAGTGTGTTGTAAAAATAATCCAATTTTGTTTTATATGTATGGCTTACTTAATTTGCAGGCTTAAACGATGGGTAACCAAATTCTTTGGTTAATAGTTTAACTTTTTTTTCAGAAAATCTGAAGAGAAGAAGATGGACTGGATGTACAGAGATTCTTCACAGGTAGTGGATAGAGAAGAGTATTTGTTAGGGAGAAAAGTTGATAAACAGTTTGAAAAGAGTGTCCTTCCTCCAAGCAGAGATCAAGGTTTGTTAAAACTTGTTTAGGATGTTTTTAAAATGAAAGTGTTCGACATAAATGGGTGTATAGTTACAAGTTAACATTTTCAATTGTAACATTTTCAACTTTTATTTTTGACCTTGTGGTATTTTAATTTATTTTTAGAATGCCTACCCTCATCTATTTTCTCAACATCCGAGAGCCAAGTTGACATTGCTAGAAAGCTTCAGGAGGATCCTTTGTACCTGATCAAACAGAAAGAAATTGAATCCAGAAAACAACTTCTGAAAAATCCTAGAAAAATGAAACAACTACAAGAAATGGTATGTTATGTGGTAAATCTTTTGCAATAAACATTCATATACACCAAAAAGTTTGCTTTAAAAAATTTACTTTCCCAAATTTGAAATTTAGGTGTATTTGGTTTGTATCTAAAATAGTCTATTTGTTTTTGTGCTGTAAACATATATTTTATTATATTTGTAACTTATTAATCATATTTACGAGTATTATATGTACTATATTTGTAACTTGTTAACATATTTATTATATTTGTATATGACCATGGCAGTTCATTTGATGTACAATTGACATTGTCCATGTATGTATGTTATTACCACTCATCAAATAAATGCATATTATTATCATTAATAGCTATCTTTCAAGCCTTAAGGTTGAGACTGATTTCATTCCTAACAGTGACTACAAATAAATCAAATTATTATATGATTTAAAAATTGTGTTTATTTTTAACAGGTTGCAATGCAACAAGCTGCTGCTGAAAGACTGAAGAAGAAGCAACTGAAAAAAAGTAAAAAGTCAAAGAAAAATAAAGAACTTGACGAACTTTTAGCACAGAAATACAAAAAGGTATTTGGGGAATTTGATGCTAAAAAGCTAAAAGAAATGGAACAAAGTGACAGTTCTTCAGAGAGTGAAATAGATAATTATAAGTCTATAAAGAAGAAAAGTAGCAAGACTATGGATAAGTTTATTGCTGCTAAGTATAAGAAACTATTAGGTGATTTGAACGCAAAGAAATTAGCGGAGATGAATAGTGGCAGTAGTGACTCCGAGAGTGATAGTGACTCAGAAGAAGAGGTTCAAAAAAAGAAAGAAACAAAGACCAAATTAAAAAAGGAAAAATCTTCCAAGAGGAGGAGTAGTTCTAGTGAAAGTCAGAGAAGCTCGCATGGTAAAAACAACCTTAAGAAAAAGGAGAAACTGACAGAAAAAAAATCATCAAGGAAGTCTAGAAAAAAACCAAAAAGTTCTAGTTCCTCCAGTAGTGATAGTGATTCTTCTTCAGAAAGAGATGACAGTGTTAGAAGAAAAATCAACAATCAAGGGAAGAACTATGATAAATATAGTTCAAGAACAAGTAGAGAAGAAAGATCAAAAAAGAAAAGTAGAAAATCTTCGGACTCTTGTAGCTCTGATGATAGTTCACCGAAAAGAAACCAAAAGAATATATGAAACCCAAAGAGTACAAGCCTTGGGATACAACAAACAGTAGCAAATATCTTAAGCATAGTGAAATTGGAAGGAGGAAAAGAGACAAATCTAACAGTAGAGATAAAGAATCTACAGGTAATGGTGTTGAAAGGAGAAATGATGTCAAGAGAAGTAGAAATAACTCTAAAAGAAGCAAAACACCATCTGATAGCTCTAGTGATGAAAAGCAGAAAGAGAGTAACGAAAATAGTAGAAAGCAGAAAGACAGTAGGAAAACTACACAAAAAAGCAGACGAGGTTCCTCTTCATCTCAAGAAAGGCACATCACCAAAAAAGAACACTCCCATAAACAAACTAACAAAAATCCAAAATATCTGATAGTAGCTCAAGCTCATCATCTCCTTCTGACAACTCAGATGAGGAAAAACCAGAGCCCAGGAAACAGTATGGATTAGTGGTGGGTATTCTTAACTCTTAAGCTTTAGCCGGTGTCATCACTAAGATCTAAGGTTTCCGGTATACACGGTAAACCGGAAGCCTTAGATCTTAGTGATGAGTAGTTTTTGATATCTAGACATTTGGTCAACTATGATTCATCATAGTTTTTCAATTCATTCTTAGTTTCTTATTAACGCCATAATTCTCATTAAGGTTAATCTTAGTTGTTATGTCAAAGCTGTCTTTTCTCTTTCACTTTACAAAATTCAGCCTGAGACAGCTGAGATTTAAAAATGGCATTGCAAAGTGAAACAAAAGTATTTACAACGTAAATTATTGAATTAAAATAAACACATTAGTTGTTTAATATTTAGTGTTTTTTGTCAGTACAAATAAACAAATATTTCCTGTATTACAAATTTTATGTTAATCAAAAATAAACATTTTAAGGGCTAAGTACTAAAAACGCTTTTAAATTTTCTCAACCAAGCAACGAAATTCAACTTTGCTTTTTTGGCTTGTTGCGTATGATTCTTTAAAACTAATTATTGAAACGTTTACTATAAGTTCTGATATGACTTCAATCCAGTTTTTACTTAGAACAAGTATAATAATTTAACTTTTGCAATGACCAATGCAAGATGTTCATGATAAGACTTCATGAATTAAGTAAAGTCATAACAATATATTTCACATTTGCGTATACTCTTTAAGAGTTTTAAGTATATTTTTAAGGGTTTTGGAACAGTTATTTTTAAACAGAGGAGAAAGAATATTGAAAGAAACATGTAAACACCAGTAAATAGCAAAATGTGAGTTATTTATTTTGTTCTATTCAAGTTTTGTATTCCATAGATCAGTGGAAGTGTGAAGCCCTTTTGAAGAGAGATGGGAAATGTTCCATTTCATCACAGGCTCAGTTGTGAATTTTTTAACTAATACTCTTAGACTATAGTTTAAAAAAATGAAACTTGACAAACATGATTCATTAGGATGAAATCTAAGACCTGCGCCAATCATTACATAAATCATATTTTCAGCTTCCCAAAAATTATGTACCTAAAGAAAAAATCAAAGAGGAAAAGAAAACCACTCCAAAGGCAGAGGATAAAAAACCTATCAAAAGAGAAGTGAACCGCAAACTAACAGAAGAAGAAAAGGAGGAACGTTTGAAAGAAATGTTAGACAATGCCAAATGGAGAGACGATTTACGCGATCAAAATATCAAAGCTTATAACAAGAAGTTGAAAGAGGAAAAAGATAATTATGTATACAACGAAGACTTTATGAGGTAAGTTAAGGTCAATATAGAACTATAGATAAAAAATATTAGTACTATGTGCACAATGTTTGCGACTAATTGAATTTTGAAATCAAGTGGATGGATTTCGTTAGTGGTGTCGTTTTCTAGTTTCTTCTGGTAAATTTAGCATTTGTTATATCATCAAGGTAATTTACGAGTGTTTTGCTTTTATTTTCAGGAACCAACTGGCTCATGCGATGTCGAAGGAGACGGTGGAGTCGCGAGTGAAGGCCAACTTAAACAGCATTCAGAGAGGTCACAGCACCATGAATGAGCACTTTGCTCGAAGACATTAGCTTACTTTCTTCTTGTAAAATGTGTAAATAGATTAAAAGATTTATTAATTAGTAAATGTACTTTTATACAAAATGAATGTTTTGAATTATTGGATATTTTAATGTACGGCAAACAATATCCTGTCCCATCTTTCTAATTCTGATATAAAATAACTCAACCCGGTTGTCCTACAGTAGAAACTAGATAGTTAACCCTTCAGCATCGTAAATTGTTTTGCGGCTAGTGATTCCCACATAGGACGGTCTGTTACAGTAACGCGCCGGGTCTGCCAGGTAGATGCTGCTATCTAGCGGCATCTAGCAGAGAACTTCGCTACTACCACCCCTCCTTCCCCACCAACGCCAACTCAAGTGTGAATTTGACTGTCCAGGGAAAACAGCCCGGTGTTTTAGTGGTTATAAACACGGACAGTTGGCCCTGTCTCAGAGTGAGGTTCGATTCTTACCTGGGCCCGCTCTAGTACGGTGCAGTGCTAGTCATTGAATCACTCTGGGCGTGGAAGCCACAATGACACGCTGAGGATCACTGCAGAGAAAATGGCTCATCAAATCTAGTAAAGCGACAAGTAGTACTTTTTCAGCTTAGGGAGGCACCCCGCTTTAGGAGAGTCCCCGTACCAGAGAATCAGTTTTGCTAAAATTTTGTTCACAAGAACAAGGGCAACACCGTAGTAATGATGCATGCTAGACAAAAAGACTCTTCCCATTTTCACATTATCAATCCTTTGATTTTGTGTGTCGATTCCCCAACGTTGTGCCGATTTGAGGGTCATTAACACAAAGTACTATACAAAAACTGTTTTAGGTGTATCAGTGCAAATTTATAAATGCAACCTAGAAGGGTACTTAGGAAATATAAAATGTAGAATTAAGTATTACTTTGTTATGTAATAAAAAAAGTTGTACAGTTATGTAATAGGATGATGAACTTGAAAGTAAGTGTTTACTTACAAGATAAAGAATTCTGCTTACATAGCTAGTCAGATTTGCTTGTAGTTTTAATCTAATTGAGTTGAGTACTTGGGTAAAATCAAAGCCTCTCAGCACAACCTTTTAGTTGAAATGTAAGTGTAAAATTCTTTCTACTATTTTAAAAGTGTGTGTATTTAAATAAAAAACTTGAAAAGAATAATAATTAACTGTACATGAACTATTAGGTAGTTAATCGAATATGTTAAAAAAGGTTTATAGTCATACATGATGCTTTTAAACTTGGGGCCCAGCAAACTCAACCGTCACAATACTCTTTGTCTACAGCCATAGTTTTGTTTCTCACTTACCTAATATTTTTTATTTCAGAGTTGAACCACCTATACACATAGGCGTAACCAGGATGATCAAATGGTGGGGGTTTCAACAACCGGTGAGGTTATTCTAACAATGTCCAAGCCCCGGAAAATGTACACAAATTTTATACCGAATAATAGGTTTTAGGATTTTAAAAACACTTTCAACTGAAGTCAAAATGTGAAATTAGGCTTTTTATTATAAACCTTATTAACCTGTTTTGAGATTCAACCGAGACTTTGGTAACGTCACTTTAATTTCCTCTCCGCCACAGTCTAGATACCAAATCATGGGTTTTAGGCTTCTAAAAAGAACTGGTATCAAAATGTACTTTTGCTGTATATTATAACCTTATTTATAAGGTTGTAGAAATATTGTAATCAGACAACTACAACTCAAGTCGGGACTTGTCACCTTGACCCGTTCTACGGATACACCGGCCCGCCGGACTAAAGACCGATTATCACGGTACTAGAGGGTTCGCACGGCAGAGCTGGAATGTATTGGGTTTAATCACAGGAAAGCTACAAAATAAAATAAATGTTTACTACTCAATCTCAATATAGGTTTATAATATCATGTGGGCCCCTACGTAATAATGTGTTAAGAAATATTATTTCTGTAATCACCCATAAAGTCTATTTTAAATAAATGTTCAAATTAGAATTTTTGCAATGGGGGTATACAAGTTTATCTTGTGTCAAGTTTTATGATGTTAATTTATTATTTGGTTGAAAAACTCTGTTCTAGTTGATATTGTTTTGTTATCAAGTGCTTATAAAAACATACCCACTTGCCAACCTTTCTCAGTCCCAAATCATAAAAAATGTTTACAAAATTATCCCTCTTTTATTCCCTTCTAAAAAAGCTGCTCCTGCATAGCACTAATTTTAAGATTAAAATTAGGTAAATGCCTCTGGTCAAACAGTTCACATTTTAGTAGTTGTCTATGGTGGCTACATGTTTCAACTGATTGTCTTAATATTTATTTAATTTTTTTTGTGATGTGTGTCAATATGTCTATAAGACAAAGTCCACAAGGATAATTCTCCAAGAAGATTGTCACTTTCTGATAATTACAATCAGTCGAAACATGTAGCCCCCATAGACAACTACTAAAATGTGAACGGTTTGACGGAGGCATTTACCTAATTTTACTCATAAATACACAGTTCAGAGGCTATTTGAAATGAATTTTTAACTAATTTAAAGAGTATTCAAAACCATATAAATTATAACGTCACTAACCTCCTGACTCCAAAACTTGGAAGCTGCTTTTGCTTGGTGGTATGACTATGATCTGATTGAATCTCAAATCAAATCTAAATCTTGCATTGTTTACAGGTAAGATAAATAAAGAGCAAGATAATTGAATTAAAGATAACCCAGTTAGAAGGATCTGATGTGGCCTGCTTGTTGGTTAAGTAATAAAAAAATCCAAATGACAAATATTTTCTAGTGTATTATATTCATAGACAAAAGTAAGAAAGAAAGGTGAATTACAGTCCCAGAATGGGAGAAAGGTACAGAAATCAGGAACTAGTATTTTTAATGAGCTTACTCTACTGTTAGTCAAATAACTGATATTTTGAACAAGTAAATCTTTTGCAGGTTTCGCGTTCTGGCAAGTTTGCTATTTCTAGCTCTTCTGTCACACTGCGGTGACGCTTGGCACTTGCCTCATTTTGGAAAATGCCCCAAAATTGATGTGAAACAAAACTTTTCCCTTGAAAATGTGAGAGTATAAAAAGTGGATGTTTTGTGTAACGTTATGAAAATGTTACCTACACATATGTTTGTGCTTTTAAACGCCAAATGTTTGGTACCATATAGTACTGATCTTTAAAGTCAAAGTATTTGTATTACAATTTCTTTATTGCTGAATCAGAGCTGACTTTATGTGTTTTTAAACTGATGTGTTATTCTTGCAGTATCTCGGCACCTGGTACCAGCAAGCAAGTGTGAACACCGAGTTCGAAGGCAAGGGTCGCTGCGTTTCCGCTTCCTACTCCAAGAACTCAACAAGCGACACCATCGATCTGGTCAATCAGATTATTCGACCGTAAGTCTAACCCTAACGCACAGGGTGTTAATGATATTGATCACCTCGTACTTTAAATGTAAATATTTGCCTCATTCTAATAGCCTATGTTGGTTTTTATGATTTAAGGTCTAATGATGTGTTCAAAATGCAAGGAAGAGCAGTCCTGCAAGACCCATCGAAAAACGAAGGGAAATTAACGGTCACTCTTTTTTCTAAAAGTAAGTGTATTTGTGTCAAAGCACCATTTTATTTATACATCTTCTTACACTTTGTCAATCAAGCCTTTAAAATAAGGAAATTGACATCTGTAGAGAATTTCTTTGCTGTGCTCAAATTATTTCTACACTAAAGTACAAACCGCAGCTGCTTTTAACGGCAAATTTCATGGATCTTTTTCCTTATAGTACTCTGGTGGCAAGTGAAGTTCTCAGGCCCCTACTGGATCCTAGACACAGATTATGAGTCCTACTCAGTCGTCTACAACTGCTATGAGATCCTTGGACTTCTCCACGGTTGTAAGTTTTAGTTTTAATTAGTTTTACGGGTTATTTTGTTAATTTAGTGAATTGGTATTAGCTTCTCAGCACTGGTAATATTTATAATATATATGGTGCTTTCCGATTATTATACTTTAACGCTGCTTTAGTACATTTTTATGCTGTACCGTTTAAGAACATACAAGTAAGAGACGTAAAATCCTGCCTGTCTTTTGGTTTGATGTGTAATTTTAATGTACTACCTTATGCTTTACCATGGAGAAATGTTTTAGTTTGAAATTGCCAATTGTCTCTGTAAAACTGACTATTGGTAAAATAACTTGAATGAAAGAAATCCTTATTCACACCTGTCAGAAGATTAATATTTTATAATCACATGTTTGAATTGTATTGTTATGTTTTGTTATTATTTACTTCAACATTATAGTTTTGTTTGTCTAAACCTATCTTAGACCAATTAATTTAAACATGGTGCCGAAACGAAATAAGAACAAGGGACAGGGACGTCAACAGTCGCCTGAGAGTCACAAAGAAGATGACTCAAGCTCAAAAACAAATCAAGAACATCGAATCAATATAAAACATCCCAATCCACTGACAGTCAACAGTGATGGAGAAATGGGTAAACGATGGACACAATGGATCAAACATTTTGAGTGGTATGCTATTGCAACTAATTTTATGATTTCAGCATGGAAAAGCAAATTGCCATATTTATGACAATCATTGGGGATGACGCTTTGGAAATATTTGAGTCATTTGATGTTGATGAAAAACTACTGATTTAAATACCATAAAAGCTAAGTTTTTTCTTTTTTCTCAAAGCAAAGCAACACAATCTATGAGCGTTTTCTATTCAACAAAATGGATCAAGAGACAGGAGAAACTTTTAATGAGTTTTTCAGAAGAGTAGTCCAACAATCTAACAAATGTGATTATGGCTCTATGAAAGATGTATTAGTACGCGACCGAATAGTGTGTGGGATAAGCAAAAATGAGGTAAGACAAAAACTTCTTAACATGGATGAGTTATCTCTTGATCAAACAGTAAAGATTTGTAGATCAGCAGAGGAAGTAGATCATCAATTAAATGCAATGTCGAATAAAAGTCCGGAAATAAATCATATCAAACATTCTAAACCAGAGTTTAACCAAAATTCACATACCGCTCCTTACGATTGCTACAGGTGTGGTTCTAGTCACGGGTTACAAGCATGTCCAGCTTACCAAAAGAAATGTTTAAAGTGTGGGAAAATAGGACATTTTTCTAAAATGTGTCGTTCAAGACAACAACCTAAACCTCAAGTAAAACTCTTAGCAGAAGAGGCTAACAACACAGAACCAACTGTGGATATAGTCCATACCTCTGCAGATCAGTCACTATTTGTCAGCTCCATTGACACTAATAAACACAATGATCTAAGAAGCAATGATGACTGGAGGAAATTTTAGCTTTACCACATGGCCAAAATGTTTCATTCAAACTAGATACAGGAGCCCAATGCAATGTGATAAGTGATGCTATAGCTAAAGCTAGCAGTCTCACTATCAGAGCTTCTCCAACCAAGTACCTTGTATCGTACACTAATACTAGACTTCCAGTACTTGGAGAGTGTGAAACAGAAGTCGTAACAAAAGCCAATAAAATCTATACTCTAGTTTCTAGTAGCAAATAATTACATGCCAATTTTAGGTAAATCATCATGCCAGGTATTAAACTTGATCCGAAGAGTTCAAGACCTGCAATTTGAAAATAATGAGCAAAAAATCTTCGACGGAATAGGTTGTATGAAGGATTTTGAGTATGAAATTGATATTGTTGATAATCCTAATCTAAAAATTCATCCTCCAAGGCGTATCCCATTCTCTCTAAGAGATCAAGTTAAACAAGAATTGGACAGTATGGTTGAACTTGGAATAATAAAACATACTACTGAACCTACTCCATCAGTCTCACCTATGGTAGTTGTTCGTCAAAAGGACAAAATTCGTATTTGTATGGACCCAACTGACCTGAATAAAAACATAAGAAGGAGACACTATCCTCTCCAAACTCTTGAAGAAATTGCTGCAAAGTTAAACGGATCTAAATTTTTTACCTTACTTGATTGCAGAAAAGGATTCTGGCAAATAAGAGTTACACAAAATACATCGAAATATTTGACGTTTTCTACGCCATGGGGCAGGTATTCTTATCTTAGGATGCCTTTTGGAATCGCATCCGCACCGGAAATCTTCCAGGAGAGAATGAGTTCTATACTTAGCGGAATAGATGGTGTCGAAGTTGCAATGGATGACATTTTAATTCACGCAACAACAAAAGATACTTTAGAAGATCGTACGAATAAAGTAATGAACGCTTTGAACGCGGCCAACCTAAAGCTAAACAAAGACAAATGCATTTTTGGAGTAACTGAAATCAAATTTTTAGGACATATAATTAAAAGTGAAGGTCTCTTACCAGATCCTTCTAAAATAGAAGCAATCAAAAACTTGAAGACTCCTACAAACGCAACTGAATTGCATAGATTTCTAGGGATGATCACATATCTTGGAAAATTTATTCCCAATCTGTCAGAAATAACAGCTCCACTACGAAAGCTTTTAACAAAAGATTCACAATGGTTTTGGGACTTCAATCAGGATACTTCTTTCAAACGGTTAAAGGAAATCATTTCTTCCTCTCCTCTTTTAAAACTGTATGATCGAAAGCTACCCATAACTTTGTCCGTTGATTCAAGTTGTCATTCAGTCGGAGCATGTTTACTTCAGGAAAATCAGCCCGTAGCTTACTCATCAAAGTCTCTAACACAGACTCAACAAAACTATAGTCAACTTGAAAAGGAAGCACTAGCTATCTCAATAGCTTGTAAAAAGTTTCATGAATACATATGGGGATCAATTGATTTAATCATCGAATCAGATCATAAGCCCCTTGAATCTATCTTTAGGAAACCTTGTACGATGTTCCTCCTAGGCTGAGAAGAATAATCATGGAGATCATTCCTTATCAGCCCAAAATCATTTACAAAAAGGAAAAGATTTGTTTATTGCGGATACACTAAGCCGTGATTGTAAAAACGTTGAAGCTAAAGAAGAAGAACTATCTTTCAATGTTGATTTAGTGGTTGTTTTGTCAAAACAACGTTTTGAAGAGGCTCAAGAAATGACTTCAAATAACAATGAACTATCAGAATTGCGAGAAGTTATAATAAAGGGATGGCCTGACAATAGAAAGACCCTTCCAGATATGCTACAAAAATACTGGTGTTACAGGGACGAGTTGGCTGTTCATGACGATTTAATATTTAAAGGCCAAAGAGTTCTCATACCTCCTGCACTGCGACCACTCACTTTGACTCATATTCATCTAGCCCACAGAGGTATAGAAGCTTCATTGAATGTCGCAAGGGAACATGTGTTTTGGCCAAATATGACAAACGACATTAAAATATACATCAACAATTGTAAAACTTGCAACAAACTGAAAAGAGACAGTCCCGAAGATCAGCTTATACAAAAAACAGTCCCAACAAGACCCTGGATGGAAGTGGGAACTGATTTATACCACTTAGCCGGTAAAGATTATTTAATAATCGCTGATTCGTATTCTGGATTTTTCGACTTTGTAGCTGTTAAGTCTACTACATCTGAAACAATAATAGGTGAACTTAAGAAGTGGTTCTCTGTACACGGTATTCCTGAGACGTCTGACGGCGGAACCCAGTTCAATTCATTTGAATTTAAGAAGTTTGAAAAGAATTGGCAATTCAATCAGCACATATCAAGTCCACATTTTTCAAGATCCAATGGGCTAGTAGAGCGTTATGTGCAAGAAGCAAAGCTACTCTTAAAAAAATGTTGCGAAGAAAATTCAGATCTTTATCTTGCTTTGTTACATCAACGTAACACCCCACGCAGTTCATTAGGATCACCAGCTCAAAGAATGTTCAGTCGTAGAACCAAGACTCTTCTACCAACTACAGACCAGCAACTGATGCCCAAAATCATAGAAAATGTGTCTAAAAACCTTCAACAACAACGGGATGTCCAAAGGTTTTATTCCAACAGGAACAAAAAACCGTGCGCACAATTTAAAGAAGGAGAAAAAATTCTGTACAGAAAGGAAAGAAGAAACTGGCAACCTGCAACTGTAGTTAGACGGGGTCCAGAACCAAGATCATATATCATTGAAACATCAGAAGGACAATGGCTCAGAAGAAACTCTTGGTTCCTGCGAAAAGTCGTATCTTCTACTAATACTGAAATTGAACCAATTCAGAGAAACTGCATCACTCCCAGAAGATCTGAGAGACTAGTAGTTAAACCTAAGAAACTCGACCTTTAAGAGAAAAAGAGAGATGTCAGAAGATTAATATTTTATAATCACATGTTTGAATTGTATTGTTATGTTTTGTTATTATTTACTTCAACATTATAGTTTTGTTTGTCTAAACCTATCTTAGACCAATTAATTTAAACAACACCAGAAGCTGAGTGGTTAGTGAACTCCTTCAAGAGGTAAAATGCTGTAAAAGGTGAGAGAGGCTAAAGATGACTTAATTTGATTTTTGACATGTAAGTTAGCATTGCTCGTATTAAGGCACTCAGCACTATTTTTTTATAGTACATTGCATAAACATTTTACAATGCATGGCAATCGTCATTTAGGATGTGTAACTAAAAATTTTCCATTCACTCAAACATCGATAACTCTTTCAAACATACATTGTGTGCACTCATTCATCTTCATTCATACGAATTGTTCCTCCCTATCTCTTTGATCAGATTTCCCAATTGTGTGCCAAAAACTCCTTGACGCTGTAAAACGCTTCTGCTACCCCTCCAATCCCCATTTTGAAAACTGGGGCAAAGTGTCAGTATGCATTAAAAGATACTTTTGATCATTTTAATAATATGTACCAAGTTCGGTTGCTCTGGAAAAACTGGTTAAAAACTTATAAAGGCGTTTTCACACTTTCGCATAATACAAATCTGTGTAACTTAAAATGGACGCCATTTCTTTTTGGGTTAAGATTGAGACGTCTAGTTTTCAGGATGCATCTACATTTTCTAGGATCTTCAAAATGAGGTCTCACTCGATGGGGCTTTCCTATGAAAATTATGTTGCTACCTCCCCCAATCACCCATTTTGAAAACTGGGGCAAAGTGTCAGTAGGCATTAAAAGGTACTTTTGGCTCCTCTTATAAAATGTACCGAGTTCGGTTGCGCTGAAAAAACTGGTTAAAAAGTTATAAAGGCGTTTCCACACTTTTGCCTGACCCTGTATAGAACTGAAATTCACAGAACAAATATTTTTCAAAAGTTACCCCGTCAAACTGGAGTTAAATTATACAATAAACTGCCAGATAATTTAAAAAGAATACAAAATATGAACACCTTTAAAGCCAGGTTAAAATCCTTTTTGGTCCAACATGCTTTTTGTAATGTAGATGAACTTATGGACCTATAATACATCTCAAAAATTATTATTTGTCTATGTTGAATTAATACTATTATTTGGTTGTCAGCAAACTTTATTTGTTCAGCTTTTAAGGTGAATATACCTTACTTCTTTTATATATATTTTTTTATTGTTAGCTACTGTTTTTGTTGTTGTTGTTTAATGTCACACAATAAATTATTGTATTGACGATAAAGATTATGTTATGTAGGTAGATGGCGTAAGATGGACTTAAAGGTTGAAACCGGTCCATGTTAATTAAATAATATTTACAGGGTACTTTGTATTTTCTTTTTCATATAACTGTATAAAAGTACCTATCAGTGAATATTTTCAAAAACAATTTAGTTTTAATTAATGGCGACAGACAACAAATATAATTTTAGTTTAGAATTTAGATACTGTACTCAAACACACTTATTATGCTTGGACTTACTCATCTTGTATAGCTCGAGTTGTAGTTATTTTGTAGCTGAGTGTTTCACTGAATGTTTCAGATAGCACGATTCTATTCAACAGAGTTCAAGATATGAGCAATGACGAGGAGTTGAGAAACAAGTTTTACAATCAAACTTCTCAAGTTCTTAAAGATCACAACTTGAACCCAGCAGTATTTCGTCCTTCTTCCAATGTAAACTGTTCTTCACATAACTAAAACAGAGATGTGTGTTCTTTAATCATCTTGAAAGTGAAACAGTATTGTATTAATTACAGCTTTGAATACCACTTTTGTCTTAATAAATGCACCTATGTTTTCCTCCCGAACTTGTTCCTCAATGCCAAGTTTGGTAATGCGTATTCAAAAGAAATTAGCAACATAATCTTGTTTGTCAAGCAGAGTTGTATCAGAAGAAACAGTATGCTCTCAATATATTTATTATACACAATGTAGTTCTAGCTAACGGTAGTGTAATATGTTTGTTTTGAGACAAATAAAAATCCAACTAACCAATATGTTAAATTTTAATATGAGGCGCCTAACAACCAGCAAATCTTCTTTGTCAAACAACCTAAAAAAATGTTCACTATAATCTTGGTGCAGTTGTACGGATTTTATTATTTTTCCCTATACACAATCATGTTAAGTACGGTACCGTAAATGTTTATCCCAAGTTTCATCAAAATCGGATCATAAGTACCCCCCCCCTATTTTTTGGGGAAACGCCCCCCCAAAAGCTAACTTCCAGAAGACCGATTTGGCTGGTTAACGAACCTACCCTACCTAGATATTTACAGAACACTTATTTACACTTACCAGTAATTAATTTTTGTAATTAAATAATTCGTTCAGAATTGAAAACATTTTATTTTTGTATCACCTTTTTTCTTCAATTTTGTATTGAACAAGATAAATCAAACGACTAGGAGAATAAAAGTGCACAGCCACACTACTAGCAGGCCAGTAATTACTAATTATCAATTTATCTCTTATAAAATGTCTACTGGAAAAGTAAATTTTAAAATATATCTGGACCAACAAAAGACTAAATACATCAACAATAATAATTGTGAACATTTATAGAAGTATTAAGTTGTGTACTTTGAAACAATAAACTGAGTTAATGATTTGGAAATTCAGTTGTGCGGAAATAATCAAGAACTATTTATTTCTACTGTAATTGGACATTTCTTTCCTCAAGTTGTTCAGTTAATTTTTCTTAATTAATAATTAAAAGAACAATTATAAATTAAGAAAAAATAACTGAATAACTTGAGGAAAGAAATGTCCAATTACAGTAGAAATAAACGATGATATAGTCATTAAAGTTATAACTGAAGGTCCAAAATTTATTGTTACCTTTTCAAACAATCCTTTATGGAAATATTTATCATGAATAGTTGTAATAACTGAAAATATTGTAGAAGTTTACAGAGATTATTATTTTTCTGGTTTAAAACCCATTTGAGACTGGTAAAACTCCCAAGAAAAATGTGATTGCTTATTAATACTATCTTAATTCTTATCAATCCACAAATATTTGTGTTCAGTACCTATAACAACTAAATCTGAAACTAATATTGACAAGTCCAAGTTTATACATTTTAATATTGGTCAAAAAACTAACGCTGAAATCCCTTTGGTATTTTAAAACACTAATCCCATTGAAGTAGTGGAGCGTTTCAAGTTTTTGGGTATTTATCTTGATAATAAATTTAGGTTGGATTTTCATATTGAACCTGTATATAGTAAAGTATCCTCTGGAGTATTTTTACTCAGAAATCTGTCTAGTATTGCCCCAAAGACATTTTAAAAATAGCTTATTATGGTATTATTTATCCTCACTTAAAGTATGGTATTGGTTTGTGGTAGAATTGTGCTCATACTAAAGTTAAAAGGATATTTATTTTACAAAAACTTGTAATTAGAATCTTATGCAATTTGAAGACCAGAGACTCATGTCGTGATGTTTTTAAATAATTAGACATTCTAATCAATTAGTCTTTCCATCACTTTATATTAATTTTATGATTATTTACTGCTTTAATAAATGTAGTTTAACACAAGCTATTGAAATTCATAGTCATGATACTCGATCAGTAACTAGTTATAGAATTGACTATCATCGACTTGAATTATTCAAAAAACCAAGTAAACTGACAGTCAGGCAAAGCTAGCTTGAACAAGTTTGTGATACAGGTTGACTAAGGACATGTCTCTCTAACAAGCACAGACTTGTGAGTCAGCACTCTCTAGAATCAAAGTAAAGTGGTCCAATCCCGGCTGTCTTGAATCGTCAATGGGAACACAGGATACCCCAAGTAAACTGACAGTCAGGAAAAGCTAGCTTGAACAAGTTTGTGATACAGGTTGACTAAGGACATGTCTCTCTAACAAGCACAGACTTGTGAGTCAGCACTCTCTAGAATCAAAGTAAAGTGGTCCAATTCCGGCTGTCTTGAATCGTCAATATCCTGCTCCTGAACACAGGATACCCCCAAGTAAACTGACAGTCAGGAAAAGCTAGCTTGAACAAGTTTGTGATACAGGTTGACTAAGGACATGTCTCTCTAACAAGCACAGACTTGTGAGTCAGCACTCTCTAGAATCAAAGTAAAGTGGTCCAATTCCGGCTGTCTTGAATCGTCAATATCCTGCTCGTGAACACAGGATACCACCAAGTAAACTGACAGTCAGGCAAAGCTAGCTTGAACAAGTTTGTGATACAGGTTGACTAAGGACATGTCTCTCTAACAAGCACAGACTTGTGAGTCAGCACTCTCTAGAATCAAAGTAAAGTGGTCCAATCCCGGCTGTCTTGAATCGTATATCCTGCTCGTGAACACAGGATACCACCAAGTAAACTGACAGTCAGGCAAAGCTAGCTTGAACAAGTTTGTGATACAGGTTGACTAAGGACATGTCTCTTACAGACTTGTGAGTCAGCACTCTAGACTCAAAGTAGTGGTCCAATCCCGGCTGTCTTGAATCGTCAATATCCTGCTCGTGGGATACCACCAAGTAAACTGACAGTCAGGCAAAGCTAGCTTGAACAAGTTTGTGATACAGGTTGACTGGACATGTCTCTAACAAGCACAGACTTGTGAGTCAGCACTCTCTAGAATCAGTAAAGTGGTCCAATCCCGGCTGTCTTGAATCGTCAATATCCTGCTCGTGAACACAGGATACCACCAAGTAAACTGACAGTCAGGCAAAGCTAGCTTGAACAAGTTTGTGATACAGGTTGACTAAGGACATGTCTCTCTAACAAGCACAGACTTGTGAGTCAGCACTCTCTAGAATCAAAGTAAAGTGGTCCAATCCCGGCTGTCTTGAATCGTCAATATCCTGCTCGTGAACACAGGATACCACCAAGTAAACTGACAGTCAGGCAAAGCTAGCTTGAACAAGTTTGTGATACAGGTTGACTAAGGACATGTCTCTCTAACAAGCACAGACTTGTGTCAGCACTCTCTAGACTCAAAGTAAAGTGGTCCAATTCCGGCTGTCTTGAACCGTCAATATCCTGCTCGTGAACACAGGATACCCCAAGTAAACTGACAGTCAGGCAAAGCTAGCTTGAACAAGTTTGTGATACAGGTTGACTAAGGACATGTCTCTCTAACAAGCACAGACTTGTGAGTCAGCACTCTCTAGACTCAAAGTAAAGTGGTCCAATCCCGGCTGTCTTGAACCGTCAATATCCTGCTCGTGAACACAGGATACCACCAAGTAAACTGACAGTCAGGCAAAGCTAGCTTGAACAAGTTTGTGATACAGGTTGACTAAGGACATGTCTCTCTAACAAGCACAGACTTGTGAGTCAGCACTCTCTAGACTCAAAGTAAAGTGGTCCAATCCCGGCTGTCTTGAACCGTCAATATCCTGCTCGTGAACACTGGATACCACCAAGTAAACTGACAGTCAGGCAAAGCTAGCTTAAACAAGTTTGTGATACAGGTTGACTAAGGACATGTCTCTCTAACAAGCACAGACTTGTGAGTCAGCACTCTCTAGACTCAAAGTAAAGTGGTCCAATCCCGGCTGTCTTGAACCGTCAATATCCTGCACCCGTAGGCCGTAAATCGGGTACGATAGAAAAAGTGATGGACGAAGTCGCATTTTTCTGTAGTAATACCCAGGGCGTTCCATAAATGCATATCTTACCTTTATTCACTTTTGACTTTAGGAATCTTTTCTACATTTTTGGTACGTCTAAAAAGGATAATATATCTACCATTCTTTTGGGGCTATAAAGGTTATTTCTAAAAGGTAATTAAAATTTTATTTTGTGTTATATGATTGTAATGGCCATAGATATTTTGCATTGAAGCACAGACAAATGGCAACCACAGCAGAGTTTTTCAAACAATGAACATCAGAAAAAAACTTATACGTAGTTCAATATTTTGTAATTATCTTTGAATTTTTTTACTCTCTTTACATTTTATATTTTATACATTTACTTTTCTTTGTCTAAACAACTGAAGATGTCTACCATAGTGTAGACGAAACGTTCAGTTATGTATTTTATACAACCATATAAGTAAATATTTCAGTGGTTTCATAAAAAAGAGACTTTTAATTATTTCAATGAACAGCAGATTTAATTTGTTAAGATAATAAATCGAGTTTTTATGTGCTTTACTTTTAAGTTTGCTCACGTAAAAAAATCCCACTGGTTTTGTCGGAAGGATTCAACTATAACAAAGCTTACTCATACAAGTTTTAAGTAGAAACTTTTGTTACGCTACAGAAATTGATTAGTTGATTTTGTTCACGTATAATAAATTTATTTATTTCTAACGAGTATCATCATTTTTACAATAGTTTTACAGAGAGGTACATGCGACAAGCTATAGTTAAAGATAGTTTACAATAGCATGCTGATGGATGATTATGTACAATGTCGAAATTGAAGTGCCTTAGTAACTTGACATAAAGAGACGCGATACTTATATATAACAATACTTAGAGCTAGATAACAGGAATAATTTGTAATAATGACTTTTAAAAGTGAACAGCGATAAACTAAGATAAAGGTAACACTGATTTACTTTTATATGAGCGACAACAATGTTTACAATATATGACAATATAATTATTAATATGACACAGAAGTGATGAGATAACACTCCTCCTCCTCACGATCTGGGTGTAACCCTTTAAAGGTGTCACCAACAAAATACAACACAAACACTAAGGTCAAGGAGCTTCAGAAGATTAGTCTCTGGACGTCTCGCTTAAATGACGCTGGCTATGGTCCGAAGGATTCCAGTTAAGGGTAGACGTCTTCGCTGGTTCTCAGTATTCTTAAGAATCCGTGGTTTAGAGTGTAGTTGGTCGGCTGGTATTTCCTTGTGAAGATTATTGTTCTGTATCTGGTGCCCCTGGGTACGATAAGGTCTATATCGTTCAAAAGTTCGGGACAGTCGATGATCCCATTTACCAGTTTATGTAGGAAGATGATGTTGCAGACTCGTCGTCTCACCGGCAGCGGTTGTATGCCAAACTGCTGTTCTAGAGTTATTAGTGGTACGTGCAGGAAGGGGAAACCAAGTTTAAAGCCTAGCAGTCTGATGAACCGTGTTTGGATTATGTCTGAGATGTCCATGGCGGAGACCAGATGGCGGAGCAGTACTCTAATATTGGACGTGCGAGTGATTTGTAAAGGGTGACTAGTGTCGAAGGTGATTTGAGGGTCTTGTTGAACGGTATATGAATCCCAGTAGAGAGGACACTAGAAGAAATGTACACCAGATGCTTTAGCGGACAAAGGAAGGGGTAGTAATCACACCAAGATCCTTGATTTTCTGGACAAAACTAAGACATCTGCCGTCGATGCCGCACGATAGAATTTAGATTTGAAATGTTAAATTCACCTCTAATATTACAAATTTAAAAAATGGGATGGTTAAACCCCAAAGCATAGATAAATTAACTTAAGATAACTTTTTAAGTGACAAAATTTTAAAACCTTACCAATTTAAAAGTTGAAATGAGGAGTGGCAGTTTCGTCAAATTCTAAGCAAAGTATATTTTATTATACAGTTAAAAGTGGAATAGTCATGCTCTACCATTCTTGGCGTCTGATTCATCTACGATCCCATAAAAATAAACCGAGCGAGTAATCCAGTTTTTAAACAATAAAGTTTAAGAAACGTCCGAGAAAACAAATAGTCCTGGACTTTATCTGCGCGTCCAAATTGGACAAATTGTTCACTTCAGGAAACCGCTTTATCGAGTGGAAAGTCCATCTAAGTTAGTAACTTGCAGTTTTCAGGTTCCTTAAGTTATAAAACTGGCCAAACTCGTCTTCAAATTACTCCAAGAACTTGACACAGTTTTCCACTTGGCTGGGAATCACTTTAACTTCTGAGAGGACCAAGAATTAAACTTTATAGGGTAGTAACATTAAAAAAAACTGGTTTGTAATTGAATTTTGAAACAAAACCAGTTGTATATGGTATATAGAAATTGATAAGGGTCATTTGACATTTTTTTCAGCGAAATTCCGTAAGAAATAAAGGGTTTTATGTCTATCGCCAGAAAGAACGAAACGCCGTAGAACAAAATGGTTTGCAGTTTGAGCTTCCCAACACCTTCTGAGTTGGCAAAACTTTATATATCTATCCACTGAACGTGTCGCATTGTGGTCCAATTTTCACGAAATGTTGTAGAAATGTTACTTTTGTAAATCTCTAGATTAAGCTTGTTCGTTAACCTGCTAAATCGGCCAACAAAAGTGACCTTTTCGCGGGAGGGGGGAGGGCGTTCCCCTCCATGTAATGTAAACCCCTCATGAGAAATTCGCTATGATTCACGGTAGCACTTACAGGTCGAATAGGCTATGTTTTTTCGTTGTATAACTAAAATAGTCTCAATACCTTAGTTGACTTTATTTATTTTAATTACACATAAAAAAGAACAAGTCTACTATTTGGCTTATATTTCGTTATTTGCATAACTTATTCATAGCCATAACAAAAATAAACACTTTTCACATACAGTACTTATGTTTACAAAATAATGTCACATGCTTTATCTAAGATTAAGCCCATCTGGTTGCCGTGATCTTAAAACCAGTTGGTGAGCGATTTCAACATTCCTCAATTTCATATCTGTGAGACGCCTAGATTCTTCATGGTTCGGGTTTTCCACGTATAGCCCTTTTAGCGTGAATCCTTCTTCCAACGACTTGACATTGTGCTCCATTGCGTGGCATGACAGAGGTATCTCGGCTTTTTGATGAAATACGTCAGAGCGATGGTTCGTTATTCGAAATCTGAGGGGCGTTATGGTTTTTCCAATATAGTCTTTGGGACAATTTTTACACGTTAATTGGTAGATCACGTTTGCTGTGTTGCAATTAATTTCACCTTGAATAGGATACTCTAATTTAGTTGAACTGCTGATGAATGATTTAGATGGTTGTAGTATTTTGCATGTTCCACATCTGGGGTTGTTGCATGGTTTGCACTCAGATGGAACGGGGTCTTTGTAGTTGAATTTGGGTCGAGATAATATAGATTTGGTGGTTTACTGAAGACAATTTTGGGAGGTTTTGTAAAGTCATCACATAGTTGACTTTATTATATATTTCCAATTTCAATAGGCTCATAATAAACAAAATTCTAGTCTAAAGTTAAATGTACATTAGCGTATCATAATTATGATGATGAATCGTTATAAACGATTCAAGATTAAATGCGTACAATTAACATTTGCAAAAAAATAAGTATGAGATACAAAAAGAGCCGTCACATGAAACAAAACGCTTTAATTAAGTTTTGAATAACTGTGTTCCGTTCTGGCTCTGTTATTAACTTAATTAAACCATTCGAAAAGAGCTAAATTCAGCAAGAAATGTGCTGCGGCGAATAAAAAGGAATAATTTATCGCAGGAATTCGCCGAGGAAGAAAATGTCCTGTGGTCTGCCGGATTTATCCTTAAATAACAACCACTTACTGAAATTGAATTGCCAATTTCAAGCTCGGATTCGTGAAACTATTGGTCAAACATTTCTGAAGTTTGATCGAATAAACGTCTACTCTACTTTATTTCTATCTACTTTATCGAATTTACGAACTCTCTCAACGTTCTTTAACGCTTGTGAGTGTACCCGTAGTGGATTGGTATCGCGCGCGACTCCGGGGCTCATCACTCCGGTGGTGTGGGTTCGATTTCCACCAACGATTTATTAAGTGAACATGTATTAGGTAAGGGTAAAGGTCGAGGTTGAGTGTTAGAGAGGAACTCATACTCATCAACATGGGCTTAAACATGTTTTGTTATCTGGATATAACTACCGGCCAGTTTGTAATTGTTATGAAATAAAAGATTAGTAAACCAAGACAATATTGGTTTTATTAAACAGTTCACAGCAATGGTACATTTCTGTGACTAAGTAAACACTAAACAAAACAAACTAGTTTTAAGTATTGTTATAAACAATTAATAATCAGCTGTTAAGAAAAACACAGATAACACAAAGAATAAACATTACAAAAAGAATTTGAATTATTATAACATTCTCCTCCCCTTAATGTGAAAGATGGTAATCTTCAAAGCGCTTGGGGAGTTTTCTCATTCTAGTTGGTCTTTGATAGCTTGGGGTGTTAAGCCGTTCACACAGGTTACTATTGGAGTTGGGTGTTTCTTCAGAAATAAGATTATCATCTGATTCCTTGGAAGTTATGAGTTCATCATCTGTATGCGAGCGTTGAACAAGTTGCGAGTTGTCTGGCAAATTCATCTGCAGTTCCCTTGCCATCACTGGTAAATCTTGTTGTATAGTTTCCGGTTGTTGACTAGTATCAATAGTTCCTCTTTTAGCTAAATGCCGTAAAGATACAGTTGTCTCTCTCCCGCTAGGTAGCCTTACATGAGCATAGTTAGGGTTTGCATCCAGCAGGGTCACTTCCTCTACTAACGGATCATATTTACTCATATTTGCATGTTTCTTCATCAAAACAGGACCAGGTTCTGATAACCATGATGGTACTGAGGATCCACTTGAACTTCTTCGTTGATGCTTGAACATTCGTTCATGCGGAGTTTCATTTGTTGCGGTGCACAGTAAAGATCTGATGGAGTGAAGTACCTCACCAACAACGGATTCCCATTGATTGACGTTTCGGTTTTTGGTTTTCAGGGCTAACATGATAGTCTTCCATATGACACCATTGTAACGTTCTGTTTGTCCATTCCCTTGAGGATTGTATGCAGTAGTTCTACTCATCGCAATACCATTTGAATACAAGAATTGTTTTACCTCTTCAGACATAAATGATGTCCCACGATCCGAATGTACAAAGTTGGGTGTGCCAAACAAGTAGAAAAGTTGTCTGAGTTTATTTATAACTGTTTGTGAGGATAAATCTGTACATGGGAAAACAAAAGGAAACCGAGAATATTCATCGATGACTGTGAGGAAATATCGGTTCTTTGTGGCTGAACTATGTAAAAAACTATGTAAACATTACAAAAAGAATTTGAATTATTATAACAGTAATTGTAACTACATAATTATATTTTATCCCCGAAGTAATTTAAACCGATCATTTTAAAACGGCATTGAACAACAAAAAGAACCGATTTCAAAAAGGTTTAAGGAAAAAGGTCTAAAAAGGGAAAATTACCTTAATGAAACAATGTCACGTGTGTAGTCTATCACGCATGCACCTATTCTTTGCGACTTAACTTTAATTGTAAATCGAACATCAAATTCCTTTTCCATAATGCATAAGGATTTCGCCATCAGAACTTTGAACTTAAGACCCCATTTTACAAAAAAAAACTCGCGGCATCGCTTCTGCTTTCGACCTCAAATTTACATATGTATACAAAGTTTTGATAACGTGGTCAAAACGTGTTCTGGGGGTCAAGGTCGGTGCTCATTCCATAATATTGGTTCTGGATCATACCATGCTGACGGCTTGAATATCTCATTTCTCGACAGTAACTTTGTGAAAAATAAACCACCAACCAAATGACATAACGACTTTGAACATTAATCTTCAAAAAACTAAGTTACAGAAAAAACATGTCTGGAAATGTACAGTACCAAAACGTAAAAAGTACCAATAGGGTAGAAAATATCATTGTTATGTTTTTTGAGTGCAGTTTGTTCTGTAATAAGTGAATTTATTTTAAAAGCGGAGGTGTTGTAAGGTTAGTTATTTAATCTATAAACAATATCTTACTGTTGGTAACGTTTGTAAACTTTATTATTTTGCTGATATTTACGTTCAAAATTGCAAGGGCTCAAAATTGCATTGAAAGCCAAAAGTTTGATCAAACTGAATTCTTTTTTCAAACTACTTTTGATTAAAGTGCAAAATTTTATTTCAGAAATAATAACATAAAATATTTTTTAAGAATGATCTTGTTACTTGTATAGGACAAGATCATTTCATAAAACAGGTCCTGTGTTAAAATTGTTCAAGGATATTTATGTGTTTTAATTCTTTTTATTAGCTTAGTTCTTTTTATTAGCTTAATTCTTTTATTCTTCTTATTTAAACCCTAAAAATGGCGGTTAGTGCCTAACAAAACATGTTGAACCTCGTTCGTATGGTAAAGTTTATTAATCTGACGCAAGGAACAACCCTAAAACGGTACTAGATTACATAATACTATTTCTAATGTGTTTTAACATTTAAAAGTCACAAGTCTTACGCAATTATTTTTGTTACCTAACAACTACTTTGAAAATCTTATTAGTTTTCAAAGTATGACAACTTAGATAGTATGTGCCATCTTATATTCTCATTGTGCTCAACGTAAATAGTGATTTTTAGGAAATGATAACATTATCTTGAGAAGCACTTGAGAAATAAATTATCTATCGTTCATTCAAATGTCAGTTACAGAAGTATTTATTTAGTAAACAAGCAGTTACTTCTCTTTTACCCGTGCCAGAATGCAGTAAGTACTTATTTTTGTAGTTCGTTTATAAAATATTTGGAAAATAACTTTTCAAAACTCGTAGAACGTCTACCGTTGTATATTTTACGAAACCGGTTTATTTTCTTACTACTGGTTTTAGACTACGGTGCGGCATTAAATGCATTTTATCATTGTCTATGATGGCACCGACACTTACCCGTGTGAGAAAAGAGCTTTGTTTAATTTTGGAACAAAAATAGTTTTATTATAAAAGGGCAAAATAAGCATAAAAAGTATGTTTCTATAATGAAATATAACAAGACATTTTCAACTCATCTGGCTATTTTAAAACACAACGGATGAAAATCGAACGTATAAATGTTATAAAGTGTTTCCAAACTAGGACGTCTACGTTAAAGCGCATATTAGGTTCACATGAAATGTATGGACAGTTAAAGCGAGTCAACTAAACTGATAATGTACTGTAACCTGATCGCATTACAATGAACCAGACGCTAAATAAACGCTAACCTAACTTAATGACTGATTGGGTTAACCTCTTTATTCCGTATTGCATTTAATGCTTCAGTGTCCCATTTAAACTAGGCTAGGTCGTTATTGATTTCTACAAAAAAAGTTATGACTTCACACCTATTATACCATTCACAAAGCGAGGCTGTGAGCGTAGCAAACACCCTCGAAACCCTCGTGGTAAAAGGTACGTAACGCTGAGACCAAAGACCGAAGCGAGGCTATAAGCGGAACAGATTCGAGTAAAAATTAGCGAATTTCAGTAAAATTGCAAGAATTGCAGTAGAATTGCAAGAATTGCAGTAGAATTGCAAGAATTGCGGTAGAATTGCAAGAATTGCAGTAGAATTGCGGTAGAATTGCAAGAATTGCGGTAGAATTGCAAGAACTGCAGTAGAATTGCAGCAGAATTGCAAGAATTGCAGAATTGCAGTAGAATTGTAAGATTTGCAATATAATTGCAAGAATTGCAGAACTGAAAGAATTGCAATAGAATTGCATTAGAATTGCAAGAATTGCAGTAGAGTAGCAAGAATTGCAGTAGAATTGCAAGAATTGTAGTATAATTGTAAGAATTGCAGTATAATTGCAAGAATTGCAGTAGAATTGCAAGAATTACAAGAATTGCAGTAGAATTGCAAGAATTACAAGAATTGCAGTAGAATTGCAAGAATTGCAGTAGAGTAGCAAGAATTGTAGTAGAATTGCAAGAATTGTAGTATAATTGTAAGAATTGCAGTATAATTGCAAGAATTGCAGTAGAATTGCAAGAATTACAAGAATTGCAGTAGAATTGCAAGAAGTACAAGAATTGCAGTAGAATTGCAAAGAAAATTGGCCTTATTCACTCACACCAGCGATGCTTTAGCGCTTTGCTGCGTGTCGGCCATTTAAAATCAGAGATTGAAATTTTACTCCGGACGTTACATAGTTTCTGAGTGACCAAAAGTACAAGACGTTTGGGATCTGAAATCTGACCCCGTCTTCAGATAAAAAGTAACTTAAAACAAAACATTAGAAAATGATCTAGCCAAAAGTAATCAGTTTAAACTGACCACTAAATAACCCATTTTTTATTTCTGTTTGTTTTTTTCTTTAAACGTATTATTTGTAAATAATTTATACAACCAAATTTCAGGTCTACTACAACTTTTTTGGCACTAGCCTTATTCTTGGGTGGAGCTCAGGCCTTTGGTATTCCTTGGCCGAAATGGGGAAAGTGCCCTAATGTGCCAGTAGAACAAAACTTCGACCTTCAAAGCGTAAGTTTAAAAAGTGTATTCTCAAATTTTATTTTAGAGACTTATTATCGTGATACTACTAAGGAATTTTAATCTGTCTGGACGCGCTATGCTACTGCAACAGCGCACAAGGTGACAAGAGTCTTCTTAAGACGGGCACGCCTATACGATAGATGACTTAACATCCATTTGACTATTTCACATGAAGTAGACTGAAGAATTTCCCAGTATTACATCTTTCGAATATTTGGTAGCCTAATTGGCACAACGTATCGTATACACGTTTAAAATCTTTTTATAACTACACATAAGTAATTAAAAAGTTAATTTGAACAAACATACTTTAAGAGCGTTGTATCATTTACGTGATATATTCTTGGGGTTGTTATTTTTAATGGGCAGCTAACCGCAGCTATTAAAAATCAAAATTTCAAATCACCACAGTTTGATTGAGATTCTTAAAAATTTCGTAAATATCTTTATCTTACTGCGTAGTCTTGAGCGGCTGGAGTCATCATTACTTTCTAGGCTTTCGGTGTCAAAACGCGTCAGTGGACTAATTCCCACCGACGCGGTTTAGCACCGAAAGCCTAGAAAGTAATCTTTATCTTACATTTATACCGTTACCGAAAATCCTGGTAAAAAGTTTGTTTGATCTAAATGACGAACGGTTATTTTGACCGAACAGTCAAACTAAAATAGCGTTTTGAAACATGCTAATCACACCCTTTTAAAGTTTTTTATTCAAATCACGACTCTTTTGAAAACATTTTATCATCTGATAATTGTAATGAAATAATCCATCCATTCTATCGTTTTTAAGTCTTAGAGAATAACTACTATACCTCTGAATAGAATTGTGAAGTTTCATCCTTACTTCACAGAAAATAATTCGGTGAATTATTCAAGTATTTCTCGGAATAATACAGTAACCAAATTATACAAAGGTCCTGATGCTTAGATGGAAAATCCGGCTTAATCCTGTTAAGACTAAAACCTGTTTAGCCAGCAACATCTGAAAACATTCACTGTTCCAAGTCAGTAGAAAATCTCATGGCTATTAACAGTGAATTTACAAAATGAAATTTAATGATGTAGCCTAATCAAAAACTAATAAAAATAAGTCCCCAAATAAAATGCGTTGTCGTGTTCTTATTTTCCCGCTTTTCCTTAAACCTATTTAAAATTTTGACACAACTAGCCTACAAAACAACACAACATGCACCTCAACATTAAAATACAAATAGAGAAATCAGCTCGTCCACGCCCAGTGACAGCTTCCCACTGACTGACATTAATTTTACTCGTGATTTTAGGTTTAACACATTTTATTTCGAGAAGGAAGGTTCATACCCACCAATGAACTAATCAATCTAAATGTTGCAGTACATGGGTACATGGTACAGCCAAAAGACTTGGAATGTAGAGGCCACCCAAGGTAAAGGGCGTTGCGTTTCTGCCAACTACGAGATCAACAATACCACCGGTCTTGTTGACGTTTACAACAAGCAAATCAAATTAGGGTAAGATCCTATTTTTGTACTTGATGTTCAAAAAGTATCTCATCGTAATCAGTGAACTATTAAAAGTTTCAATCACGATGAGATTTTATATTTAAGATTATGAAAGGCCTTAACAGTCCTGGAAAAGGTTTTATAGTACTGTATCGTTAACGAAAATGGTGGCAAAAAACGTGTGAAAAGCTTAACACAGTTTTTATTTAGAGGGTATTAAATACTGAAATGTTGACTTAAAAAATTATTATAGTTGATGAATTTTAAATTTTCCCCCCCAACCTAACTTTTGAAAAAAGGGAAACATTTTTTAGAACCCTTTGGGAAATTTTTGTATGCTATTCTGAAGTTTGTTTTGACGTAGTTTTATTCCCAAATTCCGGGGGGGGGGAGGGGTTCCCAAGTTTAAAAATACAAACCCGGCTTTGTGGGACCTCAAAAGAAAGGAAATTTCAACACATATTCAATGAAGCAAAGGAAAATGTTTTTCTCGACTCGTTTTTTTCATACCAATTTAAAGATGACACTTAATATGCTATATTTCACTTACAGTTGGTTTTGAATGACAAAAGTTTCTACAAAATACACTATGGGCTGTGATGTTTCCTTCAGGGTATTTTGAAGAACATGTTGTCATTGAAAATCAATTGTATGAGAAATGTGCCATTTTAAACCTGACTTTGTGTCTTCTTTAAACTGGTATAAAAACGATTAGAGATAAAACATTTTTCTTAGCGTTGTTAAATTTGTTTTGTAATTCCCTTTCTTTTGAGGTGGCACAAAGAGGGGGGTTTGTAATGAACGAATTTGGAAGGACATTTAAAACTCACCCAGAATAACTTTACGCAAAGTCAGGTTGAACTATCAACAAAACCCTTGACTAAAATAATTGGTTTCAGCTCAAACAAGTGGGTGTCTATAAATGGAACAGCCGCCCCAGTGAACCCTGAAGCTAACGAGGGCAAGTTCCAAGTCAAATTCCACATCAAAGGTAAGTACGTACGAGCTAAAAAAATAGTTGATATAGTTTTCTAAAAGATATGAATTATGAAATTTCATGAAATTACTCATAAGTGGAAACATTTAATTCTTGTTTTCTTGGTTTATTGATATGGGAACTTTACTTATTTCTTAATTTTGTTGAAGAAAAAGTTTTTAGGTTTAACATATTTTGTTTTTAGTTCTAGGACCCCTCGGTTTCAACGTGAAAGGACCTTACTGGGTTCTGGGGACAGACTACACAAGCTATACCGTCGTCTATGGTTGTACAAACTTCCTCTTCCTCCACTTTGGTAAGTTTGTTTGGTGCTTGAAAGTTTAAACTATAACGTAAGTTTTGCATGACCCTTTTGCAGTTTTGTGGAAGCCTTCAGACTATCTTTACGGACTAAAAAAGTCTTGAAGATGACTTTCAATAAGAGTAGTAAGAAGAAAATCCTTCTCAGACTCATCACGTAGTCATTTAAAGTTGAGAGCCCTATCGTTTGACTGTCCGCCATTTTGTATTGGGTTGATCTAGAGACCTCAAACTGGCATCAAATTTTGCAAGTCTTCTTGTTTCATGGTCAAAAAACTTCTCGAGGGTTTGCATTAAAGAAATTGACGTGATTTCCGAATCACCGTGTCTGGAGGTTCAAAATTTCTGTACAGGCAAGCAAAGGAAGCACGTTTTTGTACAAACAATTTGGATTTGTGTCACCTCTACTATAGTAAAAATGTAATTTACAATTTTACCGTTTTGACCCACCCTGTACAACAAGTCAAATGTTTAATATTGTTGCAGACAGTATCTGGCTTATGAGCCGAGAGCAACAGTTGACGGACAAACAGCTTAAAGCTTTTAACAAACACACGAAACAGGTCCTGGACTTCGATGACTTGGGCTCCACGAAACTTAAAACTGTGGACCAAACCAATTGCGACGCCTAAGTAATCAAGTAGTTTGTATGTGTGTCAAATAAAAGTGACAGTAGACTCTATGTAGTATTTTCTACCAACTCGTTTCTGTTTTGTCGTAATAACCATAGTCCAGTCCTCTGTTATTCATGACAAGTACGGGCTGGCGAAAAGCCGGCTGTTTATTTTATATCAAGGCAGCATCTATGTTGGCGTTCAGCCTAGGAACTCTTGGTATGACTTGGATCCGTAGTGGGGAGGGGGGAAGCTCAGGCAATTTTTAAAATAGGCAATATCAAATAAGCAATTTAAAATAAAATCTGTCTGTCTGTCATTTCACTCTGATTCATAACTGGCTTTGTTCATTGCATATTATACAAGCTTAATGACGATAAAATATATGATTTATGATTTCCAAACAGTTTTTATTAAGAATATTACGAAGGAAAATGGGTGTTCTTAACAGTCCCGTTTCTAACAGTGTGAAGTGAAAACCAAGATTGTTTTTGAGTGTGTATTCATTTAATTCAAATACAATAAGTAAAGGTTTGTATTGACGTATTTATTTTAACATATCTATTTCAATAGTTATATTATTGAAATGAAACGAGCTTTTCGATGGTCAAAATGGTAAGTCGGCACAGTGATTTAATTAGAAATCACTATCAATATAAAGCTCGTAATTCTGAAAAAGCAAAATGAATTTTACATTTGATCTTTTGTTATTACACCCTAACGCTCAAAACTGAACGTAATGTTAAACATAGTTTTAATCTCATTAAAAGTCTGTGCGCAATAAAAATTTTAAAGCAAAAATTACAGTTTATATATTAACGCTGGACTTTTTACTAAAATACAATCAATCATTACACCAACTAGCACGGACACTGGCAGTAAATCATAGCGCGTGAAAGATTCTCGTAGTGACCTGGGAACAATATTTAACCCAGGACTCAGAGGAGCATAAACCTGGCGAGTACGGGGCACAATATACGGGGCTTCAGTGACATATACGGGCCACTAAATTAAAACTGCAATATGAGCCAACCAGACCTGGAGAAATAACAGATGGAAGCAGACCAACACTGTATCTTCTCACTGTGCATT
Source organism: Matsumurasca onukii (assembly GCA_018831715.1). Classification (NCBI taxonomy): domain Eukaryota; kingdom Metazoa; phylum Arthropoda; class Insecta; order Hemiptera; family Cicadellidae; genus Matsumurasca; species Matsumurasca onukii. The sequence continues at coordinate 36,210,043 of CM032065.1, forward strand.
CACCGGACGTTTCACCGTCTTGTTAGTTTTAAATTAAACACGAGAGGGTTAGTTTTTGCGTAGTTGGTTTAAAATTAGGGAAATATTTACGACCCAGTTTAACCAGGCTGATACGCAGCTGATCTGGTGTGAGCAAAAGTGAATTTCGTTTGTAATCTGTTATTTTTATTCGATAATTGTAACTCTTGTTCGCTACGCTCACAGCCTCGGATTTTCGTGCTCTATTACCACTGGAGTTACGAGGCTTTTCGCTACACTCACGGGTTCGTCCCGTTACCCAAACCGACTCGCAGCTAAGTGCAAAAGCGCCGCTGCCGTGAGATAGTTTGTTAACTTGGTTTTAAACCTCCAAAAGCCATGTTTTCTATGCCACGCCGAAGACTAAAGAGGAGGGGGGAGCCTTCAAAGACAATTTTTCGTTGAGCTTCTGAACACTTCAGGTTGAGTTTAAATCTCCAAAAACCATATTTCTTATGCCACCCCAAAGACTTAATGGTGGTGGGGTGAGGAAAGGCCTTCAAAGTCCACTTTTGTTAAGCTTATGAACATTTCAGGTTGATTTTTAAACCTCTAAATACCAAGTTTTTATGCCACCCCGAAGATTTAAGGGGAGAAGCCTTCAAAGTCCATTTTTTGCTAAGATTATGAATATTTCAGGTTTAAGTCACTGTATAAAAATAATCACTTTTGGTCTATGAAAGAAATGAAAGAGAGAAAATAGTATATTTATTCATACGTTTGAAATAACTGTACCAAGTACCAAGAGAAAGGAGAAACACTTAATAAAGTCCACTTTTAACCTTTCGAAAACTACATAATTTTTGATTTTGATTCAAACACCCGCAAACAGTTTCTCATTGGTCTCCCCCAAACGTCACCCTCCAGTGCAGCTAGAGTATAACAATGTTGGTTTAAAGCCAAGCCAACTGCTTAAACGTCCTGGTGATAAATAACAGAAGAAATTAGCTGCGACCAGCGAATAAAGCAGACATTAAATAGTAGAGATATTTCTCGTCTGTTAACGACTGTTTAACTTATTGTAGTCATTAAATTAGCATTCTGCCAAGTAATTAGTGTTCTCTAATGGTGTTTAAATGGAGTTAATGGATGACTCTGTACCGAGAGAAGATGTTAAGATTGTGGTTTCATAGTTGTTACAGTTAGTTTTGAAGGGTACATTTTGAACAAGAAATGTTTTTCGTTGTATGTAGCCCCCTGCAATGGTTTATTTAAAGAACATATTATCAATACTGTCCCTGGGCTCTTTTTCTTCTATAATTTTCTTCAAAATACTCTGAGGGAAACATCACAGCCTTGTAACACAATCCCATAGAGTATTTTGAAGAAAATGTTGTCGTTCAAAATAAATTCTATGTGAAATATAGCATTTTAAACCTCTTTTCTCTCATCTTTAAACTGCTATAGCAAAAAAACGAGTTGAGATAAAAATTTCCTTTCTTTGAGGTGCTACAAAGAGGGTGTTTAAAAATTTGGGAGGACCCCGGATTTCTTTTGACGCAAAGTACGTTTAAACGAATTTCAGAATCCAATAAATCTTTCCCCAAAGGGTTTCAAACAATATTTCCTTTTTTTAAAGTTAGAATGGAGGGAGGGGAAATTTAAAACTCACCCTGTATATCTACCACTGTCTCACGTGTAAGAAAGAAACTTTATCGGATACCTGCCTAAGATCATCAATTCATCAACATAATACACGAAATAAAAACACAGTAGATCTAAATTTATATATAGTACCTCGTCAAGCAATCCTTTTTGGAGATATCTTCTACAGGTTTCAGTACCAATGTACCATCAACAGTAGTATTTGCAGATTTTATCGGTCACTAGACCACAGTAGACCTGCCATACACAAGACTCTCAACGGTCCATAATAGCTACAAATATCTCAGTCCTGAATTGTTCACTTTATTGCCCCAAGAAGCTTTAACTACACCTCTGACAAAATCTTAAAGTGTACTTTTGATAGATGAATGAGTAAAGCTCTCTTCTCTAACGATGAATTTAAAACTGTAAAACACCTGGTATGTGTTTCTAAACTAAATGATTTATAAAAATGTAGTTGTGTACATGAGTAAAGAGAATTAACTACACCTGCGGTTGAATAAAATTGTATCGTTACTAACTAATGCTACATGCGATTAAACTTTGTTTTTTTTTATAATTATTTTGTTTGTTTGTTTTGTCTGTTTTTTGTTTTGTTTGTTTATTATGTTTGTATATAGGCTAGTTTGTTATGTCTGTTTAATTTATTTTGCTTAATTTGTTTGTTAATTATGTTTGTATAGTTTGTTATGTCTGTTTAATTTTGTTTGCTTATTTTGTTTGTTTATTATGTTTGTATAGTTTATTTTGTATGTTTTATTTGTTTTGTTTGTTTTTGTCTCACTCTGTTTTGATTGCACGGTTGAATTTATTTGTAGTTAATTGTTGTGCTACGTGGATGTTGCTACTATGGTTTGTCCTATTAAAAATAACTAAAATGCTTTTTAATATGACAAATAAAACTGTGATTTCGGCCCCTTATTACAAAGTTATATGAAAAAAGGTAAACTCATCGGCTATTCCATGCTCCAAGTCGCTCCCTCGGCACACCAGAATTTACATGTTTATCGCCTCCTCATTCGGTTATCGTCAATTTGCAAATCCATTTGTGCCCAGTCCGATTCCACCGGGGAGATCGAAGGAAGTAGCGTTTTTGTATGTAACTTTCATAATTCATTTACACAGCACTGGACCTTTCTTCAGTATCAACCAGGCCATTTATAGACAGTAAAAAGTCTAATAAAAATTGACATGTAAATAGTACAGTCCATAGCTCATACCAAATCACTCCCTTATTTTATAATTTAGACTAGCTGATAGTACCCGCGCTTCGCCTCGGGGCTTTCTTAACATAGCTGTGTGTATATTTACTAAAACTGCAAATGTATAGTAAACAAAAAAATTTCCTATATATCCTTAGAAAACCCATTTAGTTTGACTGTTAGTTCACCATCTTCTCCTTATAAGTATTGGCTACCTTGTGAGAGTCATAGTTACTTCCGTGCCGTTCCGGCCGTTTTCAGAGCCCACTTTGGTTTTTTGCAATTTATTTTGAGGATGTTATATGGACTGGTGATATTAAAAATTCCTTGAAGGTTTATCAGAATTAAGGATAAATCACCTTTCAGTCACAAAATAACTTTAGTTTTATTTCGGACTTACTAATAGCAGTGGATACTCTTTCATGTAAGAAACTATACATTGTGCATGTTGACAATAAACATTTGTTGATACTTTATTTATTTTCAGCGAACCCGTGGTAGGTAGGAATCGTGCGCGACTCCGGAGCTGATCACACCGCTGTCGCAGGATCTAACCCCGCAGTAACCACTTACATTTGTAACGTGACTATACGGTAACGCTAGATAAAAGTGAGGTTGAGAGGTTGAGAGGACTTTATAGTCCTAACTTCGCCTCGTTTAACAAGACAAACTGTACGTGTTTTTTTCACTTTAAGTTTAAAAAGGTTGAACCAAATCACTAGAATCTTTAGAAACAGACGCAGATGAAGCGTTATATCCTAACGGTACTCACCGGGAAACCCACATAGCTAAACCAATACCGCATAGTTTTAAAGAATTATCATGTTGAATTCTGACAAAGTTAAATACAACATTCACAAAAGTGTTTTGAATGCAAACCGAGGGATTTACTGAAATCGTACCCTAAATATTCATGTGAATTCAGACCTTAAGATATGTGCAAATTAATTCTACCCAGTTTCAACCAGTAAAACTGTTATAATAAAGTTAATATTATGTTAACTCATGCAAGCAGTGTTCTCGATCTTTTAGTTTAAAGAGAAGGGCGTGGAAAAAGAGGCGGTGGTTAAAAGTGACATGACAATAGATTATTTTTCAATCCTTGAAGTATTTTTGTTTTAATACTACTGTATACGTTTGTTCAGCCAGACCCAAATGGCGAGAGGAAATATCTTGTTGCTTATTTGATCGTGTCAATGTTTTGTACGATATAGAAATCGGATCTAAAATACAATTTTACAGCATACAACTCCTTTTTAGAGGGAAATGCCCCCTCCACCAAAAAGGCATTTCCGGTGAGAGTTAAACCCCGTAACAAGAAATTGCCTAAGATTCAAGATAGTGCTTGTGGCCTTGCGTCGGATATGTTTTGTCGTATCTTTCCTTATTAGCTTCTCAAGCAAGCAATGATTCTTATATTGTCTCCTATTGTTTATTTATTCACTTTAAACCCCTCTTTCTATATTTCTTGCCATAGTTCAGTGGTATAGTGCGTGCTTCGTACCAAATCAGCCCGGGTTCGATTCCCGGGCACAGTGATAACTTTACACGATGGCCACTCACCGTGGTTCGGAAGATAAGTTAAGCCGTTGGTCCATTCCATTCCGTTTGGATGTTAACTAATGACCCAATCTGGCGAACAGTGGCCCTAGTTTGTAACAAGACTACACCTCATCATCCATCAAAAGCACTCAACACACTCACCCTTCACTTACCTTAAAATACCCTCTAGGAGTGGTCGGTGTCTCAAATCAAAGTATTAAAGTATAACACTAAACTCATTACTAAAGTAATTACACCTTTGCATAATACTATCTTGTATTGTAAACTATCTTAAATCTTATATTATACATCACTATGTTATCAGCAAACAGTTTGCACTAAAAAAGTAATAAAGTTTGTCTTGTTTTACGAGGTAAAGTTACGACTAAAAAGTCCTCTTTACCTCTTAACCTCGACCTTTTCCTAGGGTTACCAGACCCGCGTCAGAGGTGTGAAGCTCTAGAATCGCACACTATTCCAATCCGCTAATTTTCAACGATATTTTGAACTAATCAAATCTAACTTATTAAATGTATATTTGTAATTATTGTGCGTCAGTAGTTGGCTGATATTTTATAAAAACAATAACAAAAACTACGTGTTTTTGTCTATCCCAGTATATTATTGGCAAAAATGATTGTGTCCAATTACAAGAGGATCGCCAGAGGCCGGATATAATGAACTCTACCTCTGAATTATTGAGTTGTAATCCATTTAACCTTTCAGGCCTCTGAGAATCACTTTACCTGAAATAGGGATAAATAGATTTCTCACTTCAGACAAAGAATTGCGCATCGAGCCTATTTTGAGAAAACATAAAATAAATGCTGCACTTAAAAAACAAACACGCTTGTAAGTATATTATTATTATTAATAAAGCTTGATTAACTTTGTTTACCTTAAATGGTAGATGGTGTTAAACCATCTTATATAAATTGTACATAGTTTCCTGGTTCAATTTGCTCTTTATTCCTTTAAAGTCTTCCATAGAATGTATTAACGAAAGTAGCTGTAGCGATTTTCTAAAATTTTAACCAGTTATAGTTAATAGTATACCTTAAAATATAACTAAAAATATAGTAAGTAAAAAATAGTATAGTAGTAAGTATACCTTAAAATAGTCTAACCAAAAACGGGGATTGTTAAAGGGGCGTGGTTGTATTTAAAATTGGGGCCTTCCTCCCGGTTTTGGGTGAGGCGTGGGTGACGTGGGGCAAAGTACGTCAAAACAAACTTTAGGGTCCTATAAAAACTTTAGGTTCTACAAGGTTTTTCTAAATATTTCTTTTTTCAAAAGGGGAGAATTTAAAACTTATTTTTATATTCCCAACAGGATGGTAGAACTGAGCATCCTACTAGACGCTCCATGCTAGTAGTTCGAAAGATGTTTTCAGAAAAAGATCATTTCACGTTTTAGAGTCGCCCCCTTAGATATTTAGCCCTTGCTACTTTTCCTATGGAGGCACTTCAAAGCACAAGTCTAAATGTACTCACCCCGGTCACTGATCGAATTGATGGATGCGATCAAAGAAGAAGCCGGAGAAAACGACAATGTTTAGCGGCCCCGTGGCGGGTTGGAATTGTGCGCGACTCCGGAGCTGATCACTCTGCTGGCGCGATCTCGATCCCCGCACTCACCAATTTCATTTGAAATGTGACTATACAGCAACGCTAGGTAAAGGTCGAGGTTGAGTGGTAGAGAGGACTTTGTAGTTTTAACTTCGCCTCGTTAACAAGACAAACTCTACCTTTGTTTCTATGTTTTGTTGACTCTAGTGAATGACGGCTTTCAGGCAAGGCTTGAAAATGCATTCAGGGTGATAAATGAAATGAAATTAAATGAAAAGCGTCTTTATTAGTGGCGAAGTTAGGACTTTAAAGTCTCTCTTCCACTTAACCACCAAGATAGATGCTATTTTCCACACATCTTTTGAAATAAAATAATATTTCCAACTTTATCCCGCAATAAAAGTTGATTTTGATCCGTTCATTTGTAAACCCATGTATACTACTACAGCTCTACATTAGCCTCAAGACTGTGTTATGTGTATCAAACAGCTTCCCCAGCCTGTCTTGTCTAATAGTGACATGTTCATGTGTTTGCCAGCACAGGTTGATTATACAATACAATACCCCCTTGGAGCTAGGAGTATTATCTACATGACACGTCTGATTAGCGAGCTATACAGAATCTATATTAGTTTGATATATTTATCCTCAAAAGTCTGCAATTGGAGTTATTTGTAATCCATCGCCAAGAACATCGTGTAGAGATTGTTTTAAGTACCTAAACACTTTTAAATTGGCGGCATTGCACTCATATATCTCAAAGACTTGCTTTATTGTGTTTCAAAATGTGATTTAGTGCAGGGCCAAGATATTCATTCTTATGCCACTCGCTCAAGTTCTACATTCCGCCAAGATAGCCATAGGTTACAAATTTATGAAATATTACCGATGCAGGCTGGTGTGAAACTTTTAAACAGGCTCCCCAACGAGATCAAATGTTATTGCCAGGATTGGGTTTGTTCAAAAATAAACAAAAAGAGTATTTGCTTATTCTGTTGCAGAGTTTATTTCAGAGCCAGCTAGCCTAATCTGAAATATGTTACAAAGTAAATAGTCATTTGCAAAATAAATTTGGCTATTTAGAATTATACATAGAAGAAAGAACGATGAGGTTGTTTTAGGAAATACAACACAATATTCATTAGTCATTTGAATCGTCTTTACCAGTGGCTTAAGTCCATTATACATTCTTACCTTGTAACTCGCCCTTCTGACTCGCTGGGGGGCTGCGCCCCCTAGGCCCCCACTGACCTGTGGCCTCGTATTTTGGAGCGATTCGCAAATGTTTTGCCATTATGATGCAAAATAGTTAACTTTCTTAATTCAAACCGAATGAAAACTTTAATAGCCTGATATAGTTATCGTAAAGGTTATTGTTCATAACCTAACCCAAAAGTGTTTTTTCGAATGAATAGGTACATAACTAATAACCGGCGTCGCCACTTTAGTATGAGTCGGACAAAAGCCACTTTCAGTACCAGTTATGGAAAACCCTATTTCTGTTTCATTAATATTTTAAAGGTACACATTTTAAATGCAAATGAACACATTGTCATATTTATTTACAACGCTTAAACTTGGCCAACCATCTCATATCGTACCACCAAACATCTAGGCGACAAAAGAACAAAACAAACGAGGCTTGCACGCGAACAAAATTTAATTCAAACAGAACAACAATAAGTAAGAAATAAGAAGGACGAAATTGGCGTGAATATTTTGTAAACACAATTAGAGTCCTGATGTCCTGCCCAGCCGCGTACTAACCACCCTCTAAATGACATAAAACCTCCCCTAATGGCTGTAATACATTATCTCAGCCCGGTCGGCTGTTCTGTGTTTTGTTCCTTACCATGTTAATTTGGTTTTCATAATTACCGTGTTAAACTCTTTCTGCTACCGTACACAGTTTTCATGGAACACGTTTGTAACGCCTTGAAGAGCTTTTGTGCTGGGTGTTCCGTGTAAACGACTGCAGGGGAAGATGTAATGTAAGAAAATTTATAATTATATTCAATTCAACTAGTTTATTCAACAATGTATTACATCACAGGCAATGCTCAATTACAATGTAGCATTAAAAATATAACAATCAGCGTGCGCGGCAGCGCACGAGCCAAGTTCCTACCAAAAAACAACTTGGACGCGTTGCCAAGTAGCTATACACGAACAGGAATAATAATATATTGTCGCGCAAATATACAAATCTATTAACAGGGTACTATGTTTTATTTTATTTATTCATTATATAACAATATAATAATTTAGGAATATTAACTATCTTGAATAATCACTAGCGACGGTGACACACATTTTAGCACAACAGTAACAGCCAATAAAATAGATTACTAAAGTAAATAATGTATATGTTTATAAATTAATTAATGACGAGACTAAAAACATAACAGACATATAATCAAATTTGTATTATCATATGAATGTGGAAACTAAATACTTCAACGATATAACGTAATAGATTACAACAATATAAATAGCAATAACAACAGTTGAAATAACATCCCCGGACCAAGGCACTCAAGCGTTCCAGGGCTGGACGTCAACACAGACGCTGTCCTTTCTAAAAAGAAAGACAGCCGGCTTTTCGCCACCCGTACTAACAAGAGTAATCAAGGTATAAATTGATTAAATTTGGTTAAATTTCGACGGTTGGTTTTGAAGTTGTGCTAATCATCGCTACTTGATAAGATTAAAATTGAATCTCATAAAATTGATACGAAGAAAATTGATAAGATTACTAGATCTATTCAAGTTTGTACAATTTGTGTTATGAATTTTTACATAGGAAAATACATTCTTATTATGAGTATTACGAGTAATTGTGCAATACACGCAAACCTAAATAATGGACCTAACTGGAGATACTTTTAGCTAAAATTTTGTAAAGCTCAAGTTCGATTGTTAAAGTTTTGATTTACGTTCTCAAAAATGAGAAAATGGAAATTTGGCTCAACGGAGTTACTAAAGCGGATCCGTGGCGGATTGGTATCGCACGCGACTCCGGAGCTCATCACTCCGGTGGCGCGGGTTCGATCCCCGCAGTCACCACTTACATTTGTAATGTGACTAATACGGTGACGCTAGGTAAAGGTCGAGGTTGAGTGGTAGAGAGGACTTTGTAGTCCTAACTTCGCCTCGTTAAACAAGACAAACTTTACCTTTTTTTTAAAGCATTTAATACACTTTAACATAAAATGCACAGTCTTTTTTATATCAATTTTCTGTCACATTGTGGATAGTGTTGATTAATTCTGAACCCACTTTATAATTATTATAAGACCATTTACAACATACTAAACATGTCTTATTTTTATAAGATGTATATTATCATGCCTGTAGAAATGTTAGAAGCTTAAGATTACAATTGTGCATAAAGACAGTGATAATAATGCGTGAACCTTTCAGATTATTTACTGTTATATTTGTAATATTACAATGTAATTAAGTGAACGCCTGTTTTGTAGTATTTGTAAAAAAAAACTAAAACAAAATTATTTTATAAACATCCGTTATAAATAGGCAAGCACTCTGCAGGTTTCCCATGAAAATGAATTTTTACGCTGTTCTTATGGGACGCATTTCAGGACTCGTATACCTAATGGGAATAAAAATCAAATTCAATAATATTTTTAAACCTCTTGTTATTGACAAAACGGTAGGCATGTGCGCGACGAGTGACATGCCTCTAACATTGTTTTGTAAATACTCCAGTTAACATAAACGCGTTAAAGCTAAGAGTGAAGTGTTTAGGATAGAATAAACAGTCGCTAATGAGTTAAGCAATTTGTTTAAATTGTTTTATAAATGCAAATGAGAATCAAGTAAAGGAATAAGACAGAATGAATCTTAACGTTGAAATTGCCGTCCATTCATTTCCCCCTTAACGACTTTCTACTTCTCATTAACCCGGGCAATTAGCAAAGAACAGAGAATTTATTTCAAGACTGTTGTAAACAATTAGGCTCACTTTTCACTTTTCTGCACTTATAACAGCGGATAAAACGCAACAGGCAGAGCCCACCGCCCCAATTAAAGCGTACACAAAAAAGGATTTTAAATATACTAAGATTAATGGTAACAGATATGAAATAAGAGTGTAAAATGAACTCTCTCTACCGATTAGAATACGGAAAAAACTAGGAGTAAACGGTCTATATAAATTGGCAAACGAGATAGTCAAGTAAGAACATAACTAACACTCTAAAACCCTAACGGCAAATTTGTTACTTCTTGTTAAGCACAATGTACTAAAAAATACTTTTAGGCTAGCTCTTTTCCTATTACTTTGTGTTAAGCATTATGTTACTCTTCACCTGAAGATGGGATCAGACTCCAGATCTTGAAACGTCGTATTCTTCTTGTCCACTGAAAACAATGAAAAACGCTTTGTCGACGCTAATAAGTAAACGAAACTTCAGACTAAAACACAGCATCTTGAATGTCCTTTGAAGAGTTTGACGTTGACTACAACGTTGAACAGTGTGCAACTTCTCATGGGAGAAAAAACGTCCTGTTGCCCAGAAAACTAAAGGTCTTCATGAATCAAGGTTCAAATTCAATTAACAACTTTATCTCCATGGTATCTGTTTTAAGTTCAAAAGTTTTGAACATTGATTTGGTATACCATTTGGAAAATATAATGATCCTTTTGAACTGATTTTAATTGCTGTACTGTTTTCTACTTAATGCGAGTTCAAAGTCTACACTAAGCTTAACATATTTTTTACATACAGTTTTTTTTATTTATAGCAAAAACGAAAGTGCCTAGGCTAAGGCACACAAAAGACAAGCTTACTCCACACATTTTAGCATAAAACATAGTTAGTGTAAAGATCAGGTGATATGCAACGAGATTAAAGGAAGGAAAATTAAAACCAAACAAAGAATGTGAAAACAATATCGTCATGCAACAGCAGCACAGTGTGTTACAATATTCGTGACATATTCAGGTCACGATAACAAACATAAATACATAAATAAAAACATGAGAGATGAACTCAACGAACATATACAAGATCGAAGATGAACCTTCGACACGAGCACATGTTCAACATCCGGTTCCTGAGCCGGAAGTGAAACTTACGTCATTATGTTCTACGCTCGTTACGCCTTTGAGCTTTCATGAGCTAGCTAAGGCGTAAGCATGTTTTCGTTCAAGCAAGCATTGCGCCTCTATAACGGGTTTATAGGCTCTTAGGGAAATGTCATCTGCAAATTCCTTGAAAAAGTACCATAAACTTCCGACTTCAAAGTTAGGACGAAAATTATGATTGACGTCCGTAATAATGTTTAAATCTCAGAAATTGTACCATCTCCAAAAATGAAGTATTGAAAAACTCACTTTACCAACAACTATTCAATGCAATTTGCTTCTTAGTGAACAAGAGCGTGATATATTTCAGCCAGAGAACTAAAACCAGTAACGCGAACGTAGCGGCAAATAACAAATGGGCTGCTGAGACCAACATTTTAGAAACAAAGATATGAAATACGACACAACACGGTCACACTTCCTGTTTCTACTCACCGAACAGTTCTTCATCCGAATAAGGCGGAAGTGTTTAATTTCTCTGAAGTAATGAATTAATTTGTATAATACTGATTTACGGTCTTAGAACAATACAACTGCTACCTAACACAAATGTAATGTAATGTTTTTCACAGGTACGAATAATAAGGCGTATTTATTCACAGTCTAGTTATAATTACACTAATATTAAACACAATTAATTATTCACTCAATGGCTACGCCGACCTTCTTACACAGTCTTACGATGGACTATTCGTTCACAAGGGGAAGTCAATCGGGGGGCCCCGATTCGTTCACACTCATTCACTCTCTGGAACAGACTGAACTCTGGGGGCTCCTAAGCGCGGGTTTATATATCACCGTAGAAGTTTCTCAGAGTTTCTCACAACGAGTAGAATATCACGTGACTAGGATCTCAGCCAATAGGATTGGAGTTCTAGTTATTTCTATGTTTATGGCGCGTGCATTCAACCGTAACAAACAAGGCAATATACCTGTCAGTCAATTGGGTCTCCGAATTCACGCAGGTTCATTGTAGCGGCCTGCCTATTGTCTCAGGGGTAGTCCCCGGCGTCCGTTACAGTAAAGTCATGTTTACTGTGAATTGGTTGAGCGGTAGCAAATCTACCCTTTGGAATTAAAGGCAAGCGTGAGAGCGCATTTTTCCATAATTACAGTTTAAATTATCAGAATGGTTAAATGGACGGATCAGAATCAAACGTCTAAACTCTTTAACCCTAGCTATAATCTAGTTCTTCTGGTTCACACCGCGTCAATACGTCACAAGTAGCGTACTTTTTACCAAATAGTTTTAATTTTTACATAGACATGTTTCGCCTCAGCATCATCATTTATACTGATAATGCTGAGGCAAAACATGTCTATATAAAGATTAAAAGTTATGTGGTAAAAAGTACAAATGCTTTCATTGTATAGTTACGAATATCACATAGTAAATGGAGATAACCCAAGAACATCACAAGTAGCTTGATATCTTTCGGGCTTGCTGTGGAGCACCATGTTGAATCACTTAGTGGCTGATCAGTTTCGACCAATGAGTGACTGTATATGGTACTCCACAGGGAGACCAAAATATATCAAGCTAATTATGAGGTTTTGCCGCGGTGTGAACTGGAGGAACTATATTATAGTTGTGACACCAGCCGTGAATGTCTAAGAGTTAAGTTAGCCCTAGCTTGTTCGCTATTGAGGTAAAACAAACGTGTCGTTTTAAAAGATAAATTGTTTTAGTGGGTTTCTTTAACGGAACCGTGGCGGAGTGATATCGCTCACGACTCCGGAGCTTGTCACTCCGGTGGCGCAGATCGACCCCCGGAATCACCACTAATAGTTCTGTCGAGTGAGTATGCGGTAACATTAGGTAAGGGTAGAGGTAAAGTAGTCTTATCTTAACCTCGTGAAATAGGACAAATACACCTCCACCCCCGCCCCTTCCATCAATAAGGTGGAATTAGGTTGGCTTATGAGGAGATCTTGAGCAAACTAGAACCAGTTTCAGGATGCTGAGGATGCTCATTAAAAGAAATTAGCGAAAAGTCTGGCCCTGTAGATATTGTAAATATCCAATTGACGTGGTCTATACCATAAGTCTTTAGTAAGTAGATATTATATTACAGATAAGTCACACACAAATACGTATTTGTAAAAAACTGATGTTATATTCTTGAATAGTCAAAATATTAAACCTTGAGGCTGGGAAGTGTAAATGGATTAGATCTCAATAATGCAAAGTTCAATCTCATTACGAAACACCAACCAACCTTACATAATGCATTGATGCTTTTAGTTTCAATGTTCCTATAATTTAATATTTTACTTCTTTAATATCTTCTCATCAAGCCAGTCTAGTGAAAAAGTACAATGCAAAACTTTTGTTAAGAGCAGCAACTTTTACATGCAAAGTGATTAACGAAGTGCTTGAACATTTTATCATAATGCCGTGTTCAGCAATTTGAAAAAATGTTCATCCGTTTCAAAATGGTGGTTGCAAATTTAAAATACCTGATTTTATGGATCGTTCTGTAATTTTCCGCAACCACTTAATAGTAAAATCTAATACACAATTCTTGTTTGGGACGAAATAAAAATGTTTAGTTGATTTGGAAATAATAAGGCCATATATATTTAATTTAGCTTTAAATAATTGACAATCGTGTGTCAGAAACACTATTAAAACAATAGTTTGTAAATGTGACTATATATTTTGTCTTAACACTTTAGTCATCGTCAGATTAAATATGAACTTTCTTAGAGGAAACTTCGCTAATAATACTATAATTTGGTTTACGCATCAGAAGTTACAAGCTATTTCTCACTGGAGTGAACGGTTGGATTAAATTGAGACTATTCTTGGAAGTAAAGCTTGTTGAGATAGAAATCACTGCTTACCTACACGAGTGTACAGAATCTATCATTCAAGCCAGGATCAAACATTCAAACCTCGAATCACAAAACCGTGCTTCACTCTGTAATAAAGGTAAAACATTCATCCTGAATTATATTTTATAAAAGCACAATTAAACCAAGCTTGAAACAATGAACTGATTTTTCTTTAACAGGTTTCGATATTAATAAGAAAGTTTAATTGTTGAAGGGTTGAAAGTTCATCCAACTGAAAACTGATTAGCTCAATACAAAGTGAAATTTATACTTTGCAAATTGAACATTTTATTTGATCAGGTGGAAGATTTCTACGAGACTTGTATACATCTAGACTTTGTCTTGTCAGTAATTAAAATTGTACTTAAAAATAACCATGACCTTTACAGATCTGCAATCGCAATGAATTTGCCTTTGTTGTGTTCTTGAGCTAACCTAATCCTATCAGTTTGTAATCATAGGCTAATTATATCTAAGAATTATTATATTCTTCAGTAAATAAAAAAAACAAAGAGCAAGTATTTAAACTAGCCGATTTTTCGAGCTTATTTAGAGCCTACTAACAACATCATGTAAAACTTTTCAAAAAACAAATATTTACAAAAGTCACATGTTTTAACAAATTAGTTAATATTCAACCCATCTGGCTGTCTTGGTTTTAATATGAATTGATGAGCAACTTCTGTATTTCGCAATTTCATATCTGTTACATGTCTGGCCTCTTCTGGGTTTGAAGTCTCCACACACACTGCCTTGATAGTGAACCCTTCTTCTAAAGACTTGACGTTGTGTTGCATGAGCTGACAGAGGTCTATTGGAATTTTATGGGAAACGTCGTAGCGATGGTTGGTAATCCGGAATCTGAGGGGGTAATTGTTTTTCCAAAATAATCCTTGGGAAGTTTTTGCAGGTTAATTGATAAATGACATTGGCCGAATCACAGTTTATGTTCCCTCAAATTGGATATTTTAATTTGGTACAGCTGCTGTTAAGGGATTTGGATGTTTGAAGACTTTTGCAGGTTCCACACCTGGGGGTTTACATGGTTTACATTCTGACGAGATGGGTTCCTTGAAATTAAATTTAGGCCGTTATAGAACATTTTGAAGATATGGAAGTTTCTTAAAGATAACTTTGGGAGGTTTCGAAAATCACTTTTTGTTTCTTGATGGGTTTTGATATAGGATATGATACTTTGAGAATTTTTTAAATTTATGTAGACCTGAGAAATATGTTGTGATAAATCTTGGATCGGTGTTGTCAATGTTGGAAGAATTACTATACGAATATGGCATATTGGGATTATGAAATAAAAATGTTTACTTTCTGTCAGCATCATAATCTAAAATGTAGTCTGCGTACTGTGGCCGTTGCGAAGTTACTTCATCGACGGATGCAGTAAAAGCACTTGTATACTATATACTTATCGAACTTAGGTAGTGGATATAGTCTATAACAGATTGTTGTCACTTGTCCTAAAGGTAAATAAACATTCACCAAATTTGATTCAGTTGTAAAGTTAATTTATGGGAACTCGCTTCAGTTACGCAGAGTTGCTGCGTACGAAGACTTTCACAGTTTCATTACCTCTGCCTTTATAGGTAACTCAAACTACCCTATTCATGTCTTCTTCTGCTAGTCACATTGTGAGATCCAATCTGAGTTTCAACCAACACATTCTTCTCTAAAGTTATCACTGACGTCACTCGTTCTCCGTAAATTGAAAACTCCTCAAACTTCTCCCCAAGTTTGAACGACAAGTTCGACATCTCATTGTGTTCTGTCAATTTATAAAACAGAATGTAGGATCTTGGATTTTCCCCACTCGTAACTTCTCAACTTCGACTTGATGATATCTGGCAAAGAGACGATCATTTTTACTCCTAAAAGGTGCTTAGCCAACTTGTAGTTCAAGTCCTCTTTAACCAAAGAGTACTCGTTGTCAAAGCATTTAGTTAGGCAAGCTTTATCAGGATCCTCTAATATGATTGAAATATTGTCTTCTCCCAAGCACCGAACATAGTAAATTGAACATTTTAGTAAAATATAATTAGTTCATGTTTGTCCAATGAAATAAACAGGCTATCGCTAAATTGCAGCAATGGTTATACGCTTTGTTTGTGAAAGCTAAAAGTTCATAGAAAAGCGATAACCGATTTTCACGACCGTCTTTTATTTTAGTTTAATAATATGGACGCATTTAGATTTGTAACAGTTTTGCATAATCATTTAATCAATATTTTTCTAACCACCTAACCTTCAAATAACAGTAAATTATGTAAACAAGACACGCCACCAAAAAGAAATTGAAAACGCGTTTAATTAAAAAATCCTTTTACAGTGTTGGTGAATTTATGGATGGTTAAAATATATCACGATTTTGAACTGAAAGGTTCGAACTAGAACATTTCTATTTAAAATTAAATTGATTTAATAAGGATTTAAGCTCACATGCAATTTGACCTGAATATACAGGGTGAAAACACAATTTTTATAATGTAATCTAAAACTAAGACAACTAAATGGAACACAACTACAATAATCGATCAACGTTTCTTTCGTGATTTAATTTTACAAATCATCCAAATATATGATCCAGCGCAAATATTCATATTCCAAATAGTCTGATATTCCCGCTGACTCTTATACGATCCAGAGTAGTTTAGTTTTGGAAATTCCGGATTTTAACACAATTAACGTAATACTGACTCAAACCATGGCCAAATTGAATAAAGGGTCTCCTAATACTCAAACAATGCTTCAGTAATTAATTTCGAAGCCGTTTAGGATTTAAGTTCATCATTCCAAGTTGATTCGGTTGAGAGTATTCTATGAATTGCAGCTATTCTGCATTGAAGTGTTAATTTGCCTACTTGAGCAGAGAATGACTTTGTGACTAAAGGTTTGAATGTTGATCCAGTTAGTAGTTTGCAAATTATTACAAGTAGAGTTGAACCAAGCTGAGAATCAGCTGTCTGTGCAGCCCAGATAACTGGCTTTGCCTTACCTTCCTCGCAATGTCTACTTTAGTTTGATCCGTTCATTATCATCTATAATTAATTACTGAGCTTGCAGGCAAAAGTCAAATTAGGCTAATTGATTAAACGTTTTGTATACGCATTTGTGGTTGGTGGTTGGGGTTTTAACCGTACAGAGTTTGAGCTTTCTTTGCACTGACCAAAGTTACGATACTTATATTTCTGATTATAAAGAACCGGTTATAGTTGGAAATTTCAACTACCAACACATTTCAAAATGGGAGGAGCTAGATTTTTAAGGGTTGAAGAGGAACCATGCTCAACCGTACACTGTGGCATCAATGAAAGGCTTAAGATCAGCTGTTAGACAAGTACTTATTTTTTTTTAATTCAGTACACATTCTATTACTATTCAATTTTTAGGTTAAGCCTATTAACCAGCAAAGTCCATTTACCGAAAGTGGTTAACGAGGGGGGGGGGAGCGTTAGAATATAGAAATAATGTAATATAACATTTATTACAAATAAAAGGGTTTTAAAGCATAAACCTTGTTTTTGGGAGAAACTATCCCAAAAGGGTATTTTCGGACTAAATTACACCTCATTATAGGAAATTTGCAAGGAATCACGGCGGCTGTTTAAAATGTATTTACTACTTTGTGTTCTTTCATCGCTACTTGAACCTCTTGAAGGTGGCCCCTTAATTCACTCCCTAGGGATTGAAAACAACTTTTCTCAATAATATAACAAGTATAACAAACAAAAACAAGTATAGTTATTGTCTTAGAACAACTTATTTTCAAGAATTATACAAAATAATTCATAACTTCAGCAAAATTAAACACTTCCGGCAGATTTGGATGAAGAACTGTTCGGTGAGTAGAAACAGGAAGTGTGACCGTGTTGTGTCGTATTTCATATCTTTGTTTCTAAAATGTTGGTCTCAGCAGCCCATTTGTTATTTGCCGCTACGTTCGCGTTACTGGTTTTAATTCACTGGCTGAAATATATCACGCTTTTACAAATCACCAGCCTTTGGGTAAGTTTGATCAAAGAGGGATCTAGAGTAAATACCAGAATGACTAATATACGAGTAGAACATTTAATAACAACTTTGAACAATTTCATTTACTTGCATACTTATTATTGCTACAGGGCAATTCATTTTTATAATAAATTTTACTTCATACAACTAATTTAGGATTAGGCCAATTTTGGTCTATGTTTTTTCCACGGGTTCGCAAAAACGATGCAAATATTAGTGCACTAGGAACAGAATTAACTTATTTGTGCCTATTTATAGAAGGAAACAATTTCTATTATTTTCTTCTGGTTTTAGAACAATGTTCATCTAGCGTTACCAAAAGCTAAATTAGTAATTTTAACATTTTCAATCACATAATGTTAGGTGACCCACCACTCCATCAGTATTGCAGAACAGCTTCCCCTAAATACATATACAACCTAACCTCCTGTAACATGATCTGGACAATCATCACAACTTTTGTCCTTTCAATATTCCGAAATGAAATATCCCTTAATTATGACATAGAGAAATATTTGCTATAACTAAACAATTAACAGAAAACATAAATGTTTTACAAGTACCGTACAAATTATCCATCCTTTCATTGAAATACTTTTATTTTCTCTCTAAGTTATCCACCAAAGCCGAATAACACTGACTAATAATTGATTAATACCAATGACTACCACGGCGCATTATGACGTAGGTTTAACTTCCTCTGCAGATAGTTGAGTATGTGTTCTTGTAGAATGTCAATCTTTTTATATATTAGATATTTTATAATAAGACCACCGTGAGGCTATTTAATTTGATGTGATCTATTCACTAGCGTTTTCAATTATCATGCTGTCGCCTTCAGACAGTAAAAAGTTATCTACAATTAAAGTTATTAGGAACAGTATTTATTCAATGTAACTTTTGTGTACCTGAAGATGACAGCATTACTGTTAAAAGCGCTAAAATAAATCACATATATCGGCTTTTCTGTATTTAAAAAAAATCTATTAATTGCCAATAATCTCTCTTTCAAAAATTATCCATACCTTGTCTCTACGGTTAGTTCATACACCAAGCTTGTTATTTTAGTGACCTTTCTTTATATTCTGATACGGATTGCTATATTGTTTTTCCACATGTCGTGATGATTGTATTTTTCGTTGTTCTTATTTGGCAGAATTAATTCAAACTAGAACTTTTGTTGATTACAAAACACATACACCCAACTAATAACTCTTTCACTACAAATGTCAAAACAATTAAAAACGTCTTCATTGTTTACAAAGTTCAATCTTGGTTCTGTGCTAATAACCCAGGTCAGTACAAGTAGGAAGTCGTTAAGAAGAAAATGTATGAAAGGCGATTTAAACGTTAAGACTAATTCCACCTTATTTATTTTCTTGGTTCTAATTTGTATTTATACACCAATTTGAACACTTTGCTAAACCTATCAGTATGTGTTGAGTTCAAGCTAAACATTTTCCTAAACGTAAGTCATATTTCTAAACGTTACACAGTGCACAATAACTGACGTTTGCCGGTTTCAGTTTCTATTTAAAATTACAAATATTCCTGATGGCAGATAGGTAAATTATTGAGTACATTAGTCACTTGAAAGGGGAGGGCAGGAACCACAGATGGAGAAAGATCACTTGCACTGCTAACGACATCAGCAGTTTGCTTGATTGCAGAAAGTATTATATAAAGTGTTTATATAAAGCACTGAATGCACCAGAGATAAGGAGGCAGTGGCAATGGAGCATACTTCTATATTTCATTCATCCGAGATCTCATAAAGAGAGGGAAAACTTGCCAGCGCTCTTTTTATCAAAGAGATGAAATCCATTATTGAGACCTTCGATGAGTGCTCATTACTTGGAAGTATCTTCTCTTCTCTAAGTTAGATCAAGTGATGCATTTCAAGAAGCAGCTAATAACTTGTTCAGTGAGCTTTTTTCAATTAGACTGGTTGAATACAAATTAATTTGTTCGGAAAAAGTTATCAAATGCTCTTTTAAATATATTTTCTCATTTAACTGAATCACTAATTAGATTCAGATATTTCGGTAAAAGTTGTCCTAAGTAAAGAGCAATAATGTCTTTTAGATAAAAAAAACTCGTCCTGTAATCATTGTATCGATGGAAAGTCTGTAAAACTGTTGTGCATCATCTAGCCAAGTTTATAATCGTGTTCAATAGTGGTTTGATTTTACAATTTTTAACTATCCTTAGTCACATATTCTACGTGTTATATTACCAGCAAGAATTACTGTGATGGCCGCTGTACTCTCTGAGAGAAGTTGAGGCGACTCCCCTCTTCTTGAGATGACATAGCAAGGAACACATACGACGCAGTCACTCCCCTCTCGGTCACAGACGAAGAACTAAAGTATCAAGTAAGTATTCTTGCCCGTTCTACACAGTACAGGGTCCGGCAGTCGAATCTGACGGTTTTTAAAATAGAATAACTGAAAAAGTTGTTGAGATATTTTAAAAGTTATTTTTTTTCTAAAGATGAGAGTTGGAAATTTAATATTCATACGGTAATAAAAAAAACACAAAAATAACTTATGTAGCAAAAGTTATGTCACTTAAATAATTGCCACCATTTTTTCTACACTGTATGGAGAAGTTAGTCATGACTCTCTCCAATGTTTGGTGCGGGATCTCGCGAAGTTCTTGCCGAGTGACGGTTTTGAGTGGGGATAGGTATCTGGTCGGGTGGGGATGGTCACCAATTTGTTCACCTTGAGCGGAAGTTCAGTAGCAATGGAGCGTTGGACCGCTGAACACCGTGCGTATGTAGTCGAGACTTTTTGTAGAAATAATGATTACACTGCTGCCTAGACAGTTACTCTTTCACAGTGAAGAGGCCGCTAGTGAGGTCCTGTGGGTTATTTGGAGCCCAATATCAAAAGTTTTGTTTGTCGACACATCCGTTGAGATGAAAATGAGCCTCGTCTGAAGTCAAAATAATGATTCCAGGGTCTTCATCGATCATTCGTAACATGATTTCAGCAAAATTCAACCTTCTTTCGAAGTCAGTCACGTGCTTGTAACTCTTGAACAATAGCAATCTTGTAAGGATGAAAGCTTAGGTCGTCATGAAGAATACGTCTTATAGACCGGTCTGAGATGGGCTTGGGCGTGAAGAACGGCAGAGCGACGAGGGCTCCGTTCAAAAGCATGTTGAACAGATTCTAACCGAATATTAGCAGGTATTCTAACCGTTCGAGGTGATCCTCCTCTCTTTCTTGTTGTTCCAAAAGCAGTGTTCAGAAAGTTTCGAACCCATAGAAGAACTGTGTTTCGAGACGGGATCGCACCGACAGATTATTTATGAAAAAAAAAGTCTCGACTACATATGCACGGTGTTCAGCAATCCAACGCTCCACCGTGAACTTCCACTCAAGGTCAACAGAATGGCGACCACCCCCACCCGACCAGATGTCCCCACCACTACCTATCCCCACTCAAAAACCGTAATTCGGCGAGAACTTCGTGAGATCCCGCGCCAAGCATTGGAGAGAGTCATGACTAACTTCTCCAAGAGACTCGTACAGTGTAGAGAAAATGGTGGACATCATTTAACTGACATAACGTTAGCTACATAAGTTATGTTTGTGCTTTTTTATTATGAATATTAAATTTCCAATTAACCTCTTTACAATAAAAAAATATTTTTTAAAATATCTCAACAATCTTTTGATTTATTCTATTTTAAAAACCGTCAGGTTTGACTGCCGGATTCTGTATTTTTAACTTTAGGAGTAAACCACTTCATAAAAAGTAAAATAAGTTACGTTTCATACTGTCTTGGTATTATTCTATTTAAGCAAGTACAATGAAGTTGTGAATTTCGTTGAACAAATCTATAGCTTCCGCCACAGCTGGAATTTAATCAAGCTGCCGCTTCACTGAGTGAGCGGTGAGATGTACGAGTATAATCAGTGAAAGTAGACATGGAGTTTACACACCTTCGCTTACGATTGTGCAGACATTTATTTAAATTTAAGTCTTGGTATTATATACTTAAGCAGCTAGAGATCCTTAGAGCTGCGTAAAATTTAACGTGCGAAACTTTTACTAGTGTAGATAAGTTGTAGCAGCTCCCGTACTCCTTGGAAACGTAGTCTTTGGGAAGTATCGCTGCTGTTTTCTACAAAGCACTAAGGCAACGTGGAAGAATACAGCTGTTTGCAAGAGGTTTTGTTGGGGGGAGGGGGGTATAGACGATTTCTTTGTTTAAAGTTTGTTGATGGAAGAGTTTTACGGATTTAAATGGTTGTTGCTTGCCTTTATGGTTTTGTGGATGTTGTAATGTTTTTTTGTTAGCTACTTAGTAAAAGTTTTACTCGGTTAAAAAAAACACATCTTGTTTGGTCGTGTGTGGTTGGCCAGCTTACGATGATTGGAGACTAGCTCATTTTCTAATGTGGTATGTTATGTTTTCGGTTACCTTTCAGCTACGACGTGATCAGACTGTAGATCCCGAATCGTTGTGTTCGGAAGGAAAGAAAAAGTGTGCAATAATATTAAAAACTCATAGACGAACTACAAGAGCTCATGTGCATAAAAAATATGTTTGAGTTGGAATCGGCAGGAAGGTGAATATGTACTTTCAACGTCATGGCTAGCTCTTCAAGAGAAAGGTACGCTTAGTTAATTTTTCTAAAGTGTTGTGTTTTGTTTTAGGTAACTTTTTACCTGCCTGAAGGCGGGATTAAAGTGTACATCCTGAAACTTCCTGTTATTCTCCAACGACGCAAAAAAGGTCTGAAATCATATTTTAAACTCACAGAAGGTATCTAAGAGCTTTGTAGCTACCAAATTGAATGAAGCTGGAATCATAAAGAAGGAGAATATGTACTTTCAACGTCATGGGCAGCTCTTCTATTTGGCGTACGCTTCTGGTAAACCGAGAATTTTATTCAATTCAGAGTTTAACAGTTTGGTATTCTATGCCTGGAAAATCACAATATCATTTGTTCTCGTATCTTCAAGGGTTCCCCAGTTCGGTGTGGCTGCTATGCCCATCAAAAGTAATAATATCAAACTTTGGGTTATGGAAGTCTTAAAATAATCCTTTAATGTTCAGAATATTAATACGTAGTCCCTAATTCGTTGAAATAATCGAATATAAGATACGGGTTTGAAGATTTGTATATTTGTCCGATGTGTTTTTCCCGATTGTTTCATATTTATCAAAGTTTCAAGAACTCCAGGTTCGATATTATTCTTTTCCAGCAAATTTTTATATGTGTTTCAAAGTTAACATCTGTCCTCTGCAGCATTGATTGTATTGCGTCAATGAAAGCGGCAACTTAATACAAATCCGTTAACGAGATGTTACGCCATCATGTAAGCTTTGCACTTAGTACTATTGAATTTATAATTGATTGTCATTAAAATTATAGGTAGTTTAATTACTCGTAGTCGGTTTGTAGCTTACTTTGTATATCCTTGTTAATGTTGATTGAATTTATAGACTATTTAGAATAATTATAATTAATTATTTAGCCCCTTGAAAGTGGGTGGGGTTTCCTAATTGCCCAAAACGTAAAGAGTAGCTTTTCTCCTAATGTGGCTGAAAACTTGATATCATCTTCTTGTAAAACAATCACTACCACTGCTATGACTTTTTATTCTACACATTTCCTATTTATAGTAAAACAAACCCAATAACTCCTTAAAAGAAAAGACTCCGTAGTTAAGGTGTAGGTTAACATTGAGGTTACACTGTTGAAATGAAAAGCTTAAGTCTGTGAGAGGGTAATGTGAAACCACAGACTCACGAAAGGACATAAATCATAAACCTTGGAAGTGGTGGAATTTATGAACTCTTTGTGCTTCTGTGAATCATGAAGTGAACACCAAGGCTGGGCTGTTTCCCTTGGTAGAACAATGTACTCATTCATTGATACTATATAAAGTGAAGAGACACTTCATGTGTTACTATTGCTGAAGAAGAATATGTTTATGCATTTTTAGAATATTTCGTAATAGTTTTGTTGCGGATCCGTGGTGGATTGGTATCGCTTGAGACTCTGGAGTTCATCACTCCGGTGGCGCAGGTTCGATCAATTAATGTGATTATACAGTGACGATAGGTAAAGGTCAAGGTTGAGTGGTAGAGAGGACTTTGTAGTCCTAACTTCACCTCGTTAAACAAGGCTAACCTTACCTTCTTTTGTCTAGGTTTATCCATAGGGTTTTGTGTTTTGACAATTTAATGAAAGGCCTGCTAACTACCATGTGATTAAAAGTGAGCTAAACCCCATAAGTGCGTTTAAGGCAGCTTTAAAGTTAGATGGAGAACACTTTTATATTTTGTTGAAACTTTCATGAAACAATACTGGCATGGATTTAGTTGTGGCATTGTATTCTTCACCGTGTGACACAATACAACATACAAAAGCACGTAACGAAACAAACAGTATTCCACTGCAAACCCATTGACTGACTGGTTGGATCTAAGTTGGCTGGCTGGGAGCAGCGGACGGCCAATCACAGACATGTCAGACTGGCCAACCGTAACAGAGAAAAATTAAAACACCTGCTCACGCACAGCCAATGGAGGAGTAACCTTTGAGAGTTTAATGAATAAGTAAGGTTTTCTCAACAAAGGGTTCAAAATGCCAACGAAGACTTTGATGCACGGGAACTGATTGTGTAGAGAATAGGTTTGTGAACTATGGGCAACCCCATGGTGTGGGATTATAGAATCGGACGTCTTACTTTTTTAAATTTAACGTAACGTTCCATGTTCTCGTGTTTCCGTGCGCACCAAGACTTCGCGTTGTTTTCGTTAATTGTAAAGTCTGGCCACTATCTTACTTGGATTACAATTTTGGGTAGGTGGTGCTCGACAGTCTTAATAAACCTTCTACCGATACAATGTTTACATAATTTACTACCAAATGACTTATTCGCCCCTTGACTTGGAACACGTCTACAGATATTTCTGAATCTATTTGTATTTGAGTTAAATGACAAACAGTTGTTCGGAAAAACTTCACGAATTTCTTCGAATAAATTAATTGGTGTTAAACCAGTCTAATTGAAAAAAAAACTCGCTGGAACAAGAAATTGCTACTTATGATTCTTTACTTGATCTCACTTAGAGAAGAGAAGATACTTCCAAGTAATGAGCACTCATCGAAGGTCTCAATAATGGATTTCATCTCTTTGATAAAAAGAGCGCTGGCAAAATTTCCCTCTCTTTATGAGATCTCGGATGAATGAAATATAGAAGTATGCTCCATTGCCACTGCCTCCTTATCTCTGGTGCATTCAGTGCTTTATATAAACACTTTATATAATACTTTCTGCAATCAAGCAAACTGCTGATGTCGTTAGCAGTGCGAGTGATCATTCTCCATCTGTGGTTCCTGCTTCCTCCCCTTTCACGTGACTAATGTACTGACTAATTAATCCATCTGCCTTTCAGATTATTTGGAATTTAAAATAAATATTGAAAACTAATTGAACACGGTAAACGCCAATTGTTTTGCACTGCGTAACGTTCTAAGACTTTCATGTTCCTCGGATCTTGCTTGGACTGTATTATTAGTAGAATAATCTAAAAAAGTACGCGCTGTAGATAACTTTACGTTGGGTAAACGCTAACCTTTAACTTTTTAAGACGCCCCCTAATGGTCAGACATACGTACGTAAATGAACGTTACATCTTAACTTTAGTATTAAAAGTATGATTCGAACTAAACCACGTAGGCCTAAGGCTAAATTGTTATTACAATTGGCTAATTATTAGGTATTAGATTAGATTCAAAACCAAAAGTCACCTTCCTTTCCCTTTCAAGTAAAGAAAGATATTGAAAGGGCAAGCAGGATTGACAGGAGGTAGGATCAGGGCGACAGAAACCTCTAGGGACTGAGGCTGAATGCACCTCAATACATTACATCAGGGTTGCCCACTGCCCAGTCTTCGTCCTGTTCCTTACTTTGAAACATGAGTTCATCCTTACATGTAAACATATTTCAAACTTGTAAATTATTGACTAATAATTTTAAGTTCCGTTTTAAGCAAATTTGTTTGAATTCTGTGTAGTCCAAGAGTGCGTGTTTGGATAAACGTTTTTTGATGTCTTTAAACATCATATTAGGTAACTTTGCTCCAGGAAAGGACGGAAAAGTGTTGTTCTTTGTGACAAATGTTGTTTTATAGAATGGGAGATCAAAGTTGTCTGCGTGTTGAGTATTGTAGCTACGAGTTTCTCTCTGTGTGTTGATACATAGGCGACACTAATATTCAATGGTGCAGGTATACGTTAGCGTTAGTATTTGAGAGCCAAAAGTATGTCTGCGACTGTCTCAAAGTTTTAGTTCAGCCACTATGCTAAGTGAAAAGATTCAGCAAGTTTTGTTCCAATAAAAGGATAGTTTTGGGATGAAATTGGAGGGTAAAGCCAGAAAATGGCCCAACAGTTAAAGCCGTGAAAACTTTTCCCGAGTTTCTTATGTTTTAGATGCTAACCTATAAAAGTACCGTTTTATTGATTAAACCTTTCACAATGATACATTTTATCACTAAAGGGCCTAAAGTAAAGCTATTTGGCTCGAGCTAATGTTAAACACCCGAGGCGCCACTGAAGACACGTCTTGGGATGTAATATTATTGAAAAATAAATTTCAGAGGAAATAAGTTATTTAGAAAACAAAGAAGAGTTTACAAGTATTGTAACCTACAATGGGTGGATTCTCTGTACACTCGCACTGATTATACTCGCGCATTGTGCACTCACTCAACAACAGGGAACCTTGATTAAATTCCAGCTGCGACGGAAGTTGCAGATTTGTTCAACTTTGAACACTCACCAACTCACGCCTTCATTCCACGTACTTTCAACAAACCCGTTAGTCCTTTAAATCTACTATATCACTATTTGAGATGCCGACCACTCTCATGAGGGTATTTTAAGGCAAATATGTGGTGAAGGATGAGTGTGATGAGTGGTAGTAATGAGATATGAGGTGTAATCTTGTTACAAACTAAGGCCGACTCTTCCTTAGAATGGGTCATTAATTAATAGCCCAATGACCAATGGAAATACAAGGACCAACGGCTTAACGTGTCTTCCGAACCACGCAGGTGATGGTCTGATATGTCTAAACGATGGTGGGAGTTGATGCGGGTATCATCAGATGACCACTGAGACTATCTGAGCCACTTTAGACCTATATCATGCTCAAAACCTGACCTTCATGAAGCTGGATTACAGGACCACGCCACGAGTCCCAGTCAATATATTGAAGATGCAAACATGGCCAACTGGTAGCTACAATCGTTATACTGTGAATCCTAGTACAGGGTCACTATAACAGGATAAAGTTACACCGGAAATGTCCCTGTGACCACATGCTACTCTACAAGACGCATTTTTGTCCCATTTTCACGTTGTCAAATGTTCCTTGTGTACTTCTCTAGGTTAAGTTTCTAACCAGCACAATTAGTCCGCAAGTTCTTTCCCCAAAATTGGGTTTCACGATAAGATTCAAAACCGTATACAAACTGTCTTATGAACCGATTTTGGTCAAACATGGTTTACAAATTTATGGTACTGTACTTAAGAAGTGTACTATAAAAAACCATCCAGCCAGACTAAGATAGCAGTAGACAATATTTTTCCATCCCTGCTCTTGGTCTGTGTGATTGGACTTGATTTTTTGGAAACATTTTTGGTACGGTGTAATGTCTCTACCAAGGTAGTTGTTCGTATAACAATTTGCTAATGATAGATTAAAACAAAACAACACGTTTTCTTGTTATACGTACATAGATCAAGGTCTAACCGTGACTCATCATATTAATGACATATTGTGAGTGCCCAGTATTGTAGACAAGGGGAGTGGGTGAAGGTCACCACCGCAGAAGCCACCAAGGACATTGTATCAGGAGACAATGTAGTAACCGATATTGGCAAGTCCAATGATTTATTTCATTTTATTTCATATTTATGCAAGCTGGGACTCGCGGCGTGGTCCTGTAATCCAGCTTCATGGAGGTCAGGTTTTGAGGATGATATAGGTCTAAAGCGGCTCAGATAGTCTCAGTGATCATCTGATGATACCCGCATCAGCTCCCACCATCGTTTAGACATACCAGACCATCACCTGCGTGGTTCGGAAGTCACGTTAAGCCGTTGGTCCTTGTATTTCCATTGGTCATTGGGCTATTAACTAATGACCCATTCTAAGGAAGAGTCGGCCTTAGTTTGTAACAAGACTACACCTCATAACTCATTACCACCACTCATCACACTCATCCTTCACCATATATCTGCCTTAGAATACGCATGAGAGTGGTCGGCATCTCAAATAGTAATTTAGCTGCTTTTGAAATTTACGCGTAGCGGTCTTTTGCAGTTCATGTTTCTTAGAAGTCCTAAAAATGGTTTTGTGTGCAGGGTTTCCCTCCTATAACGATGTAACTGTTGTAAAGATTGTTTATGTTACAGAATATAGCGGTGAAATTATTTCTCTGGCTAAAAAAGTCATTAGCTGCTTCTTGAAATGCATAACTTGATCTCACTTAGAAAAGAGAAGATACCAAGTAATGAGCACTCATCGAAGGTCTCAATGATGGATTTCATCTCTTTGATAAAAGAGCGCTGGCAAGTTTTCCCTCTCTTTATGAGATCTCGGATGAATGAAATATAGAAGTATGCTCCATTGCCACTGCCTCCTTATCTCTGGTGCATTCAGTGCTTTATATAAACACTTTATATAATACTTTCTGTAATCAAGCAAACTGCTGATGTCGTTAGCAGTGCAGTGATCTTTCTCCGTCTCTGGTTCCTGCTTCCTCCCCTTTGTAGCGAAATGGTGTTATAGAACTGCATAGAACTCATAGAATGAGTTTGATCCTTTATTTTAAGTTTTCACTTCGGTTTAGAATAGGCTAATTACGAGTATAACAATCCAACCTGCCTCAACTGGACGGTCTAAAATTCTATTCAAAGTTTACACATTGGATGGCTTTTTAATCTGCCTAAAGTAGATAGGCACAAATACTGTTCAACGCTTGGTTTTGTAAGTGTATTTAAAAATACTAAATTCTCATCTTAGATTTAATAGCTACCATTTTGAAACAAAAGGCAGCCTTTGAAATTCCTACTAAATTTGTCGTTTCTAATTAGCACAAAGAAAATTTGTTCCAAATCAAGCAAATCTGTCTATAAATTTGGCAAAAACAACAAACACAGCACAAATTTAATACCAAACTCTTTATATAAGGTCGAGTTTAATCAGAGACCTTCGCTTCGGTCGGTCAAACACACTCCTTCTTTACTCTCAGCTCAGTATCGGTATACGTTAGCCAAACACAATAAAGATTCCAGATGAGTGTTGAATAGATGAATATTGTTAGGTGTGAGAGTCCCACAGGGAAAATATTCCTGCACTCGCCGAGGCTCCATAAATTCCGCCACTTCCGCAATTGTGGTGAGTCATGCTTTCCGCTCTCGACGCCTTTCTTGTGCGAATCCGCATCTCGCTCACGTACAGGTTCTTCCACTTAATTACTTTGTACCTTGGTTTGAGACACATACCACTCTTGGAAAGTGTTTTAAGGTCAATATGGGATGAAGGGTGAATGTTTTTGATTGATGATGAGGTGTAGTCTTGATACAGACTAAGGCCAACTGTTCTCCAGATTGGATCATTAATCATAGCCCAACGACCAATGAAATGGATCAACGGCTTAATGTGAATTCCGAACCATGGGGAATGAGCATCGTGAAAAGTTATCCCTACACGCGGGAATCGAACCCGTGCTGTTTTGGTGCGAAGCACGCACTGTACCTCTGAGGGGGTTTTGGAGAACAAACCCCTTGCTAAATATCGACCAAAAAACTTTCACATAGAAATTCTTCATGATAAGAAATTAAAATATAACAATTTTGAGGAGGCAATTTGTTATCGAATTTAAATTCTAATAACTGCTGTACAAGTGACATATATTATAGAATTTAAGAGGTTATCGTTAAGAGTAATTGCACGTATACCCGTCTAATGCCTTTTGACATCAGGAAAAAATAAATATTAGTTGAAGATTCTGTCTTAGTTCCGAATAATGTTTTATCAAGATGTAACGAGATTAAACCTCATATGTGTGAACGCTTGCAGTTAAATACGCCCTGAGTTATTATGGGCTCTTAAGGGCAGGTTTCAAGGTCAGTACTACCTCATGAGGCTGTTAAGAACTACAATTGATGATACCACCAACGTATATATTTACTATCAAAATCCCTGTCATATGTGATAGACAGGTGTGTTAGAGGCAATTTGAGGAAGAGCACTGGAAACTAGTTCACATGGCGTTGAAAGCAATGTGCCTACATTTGTGTGCTGCGGGTATAGCGGGATAAGAAATGAAGGAGCTGATTCGTCAGCCTTCAGTTCAAGAATTGGTATATTATTTAATTTCCCACTCGTTATAGCGTTAAAAAACACAGTACTACTTGACGTTACTGTGAGACAAAAATGAAAGACAAATGTTACAAATGAAAGACGACTTCGTCAACTTTGTTAAACCAAACCTGGGCGACACGCAGCTAACAACTACAACGCTGCTGGCAAGAGTAAAGCGAATTCGCAATTCGTCACTCTTATTCGTTCCACTCACAGCGTCGCTTTTGCCTTCACAGCGATTTTTTACTGCAAGTTTAACATTAGGTAGTTTATCAGTAAATATTTTAAATTTAGGATGTATAAATTAGTGGGTGTGTCGGAAAACTATCCTAGTGAAAGTTTATAAGCAACATACGTTTTTGCGTTTTGCAGTCATATACAAACAATGAACACATACATGCATATTTTACTCCTTTCTCTTGAGCAGTTGGTAGTTGAGTCGTTACAGGAAGGGGAAGGATATGTGTCCTGCGGGGTTGGCAGGACGTCTGTTGAGATCATCCACATTGAACGCTTTGTTCATCCTTCGGTGCCAAGTACTCCTGGAGAATCAGAAGAAGAGTTACAAATTAGACCAGCATTTTACTAGACAATGAAAATATTCCTAAGAGGAAACATTTATCGTCAGCTTTAGAGGTAACAATTAGGACTTTAATTTTTCACGGAATCTGCACCGATGAATGTATCAACCTAAAAGTTTGCTCTTGTCCAACATTTAGCAGCTTTTTCTGAAGAGAAATGATTGGGTTTGAAACTTATAACATATAGGGTTCACATCCCACATACAAAATTATCCTAGTTCGACCTGGAAATTGAGAGATAAATAAATACTTGGTCTCATCATTTAACTATACTTTAAGCACTTCATTACTCTATTTCTTAAAAATGTAATGCATGATTACTTGTTTACCCAATTAGTAGCGCCATAGTAGCATGGTTGAATTGAAGGATAAAACAGCATCATGTTCAAATTGTGTTTAGGGTAAATACTTTAATGGTGCAGTTCCCCAAGAAAGTGTTAACCTACCACCACAAGTCCTATAACTTACGATGAGCGTCATTTAAAGATTTAAATACCTTCTGCAAAACTGCTTCGCAGGGGGTTGACTAGTCTCTTGTATTCTCCAGCCGTACTCGAACCCCGAGGTAATTTTACCATAAAACTTCTCATGGGGAGCGTCTTTGTTCCTCAGCTTTAGATACTTGTAGCGACCCTCTTCGTCATGGCTCACACCTACAAAGAGTAGTGAAGAGAAAAGATTTAAGCTTAGCCTTTAGAGCTATAATCGATAGACTTTGTTCATTTGTATTGCAATAACCTATTTAAAGTTTGAAACTCTGTTCAAAACCCCTCTTTTACTGACATTTACATGACATCATTGAAGTACAGAGGTTCGAAGGGGTTTAGGAAAAACTGTCACTAACCTTCATAAAGAGTGGCTAACACGGGTTCGGGGATCGGATACATAATATCCAAATTTAAAGCATCATCAGACGTTTTCACTTCTTCTATGGCTCTGAGAGGTTTAGTTTGGAGTTCTCTATCCTGTTGGAAACGTTCTTTCCTCCTTTTTTTAAGTTCTTCGTATAAAACCGCCGCTTTCTTCGGGACCTTTTCTTTTGGAAGAGAAGGGTTGAGGAACACTTTCTCGTAGTTTTCTTCAAACCACTTTAGTCTCATGAGATTTTGCTTTCTTTCAATTTCCTTAGCCACCGCCTGAGCCCTCAGCTCCGCTATCGCAATTGTTGACTTGCTCGCCATTAGAACTAGAGTTTGTGACTTTACTTAGAATTTAGTGAATGAAAGTTTGGAATTATTTGTGTTTGTTTACAAGGGTTGGTTACAAACCAGATGTGAACTTTGGGGTGAAACTTAACAGCGATACCCGTTCATTCAACAGCTGTCCAAGCAAGTTTACCAATAATTAGTTTTATGAAATTATTGTATGTATTTATGAGTTTTAGTTTAGGTGTGATAAGTAATATTTTAAAGTACAATAATAAAACGAATGTCCTAGTACATGTCCCAAGGAATCCTGAATCAGTGATCATTTGTCATATTGGAAAACAAAACGTGTTCAGAAACACATTTACCAACTGGAGTTTCACAAAGAGTAAATCATCGGCACGAAACTCAAAGAATAAAACTTCCAGTAAACTCTCATTTTACATAAACTTGGGAAGGCGCTGCATATGGCAGACTGTTCAGTCAAACTTAAGTTTAAGTAGTTTGTCCAACTTTTTTTCAAGTTCTTCATCCCTCTTTAAAACTGCCATATTTTTGCTTATTGAATTATGAAAAATATCTTGACGTAAATATTAATCCGTTAAAATATTTTAATAACCTATTTATTCATGCAAGCTTCTGGATATAGGAAGGATGGTAGCTAAATGTGACGCGTTTGGTGAACTGTAAACTCGGAGAGTCAAAACTTGTACTTTTCTGGACCCTTTCTGTGGTTTTGGACTGTATTGAAATGCGAGAGATACTTTGCTTGAAGTTTGTTGTTGACGATGGGAGAATGTCTGAGCTGGGAATACTATTGCACACGTTTTACATCCTTAGTTACTACATCAGGATTACATAATTATCTCAGTCAAGTTCGTTAGCCGTGTCAATTTGCAAAGTGACTAGGCGGTAACGCTAGGTAAAGGTCGAGGTTGAATGCTAGAGAGATCTTCGTAGTTCTAACTTCGCCCCTTTTTAAAACTGTACCATTAGCCATCAGAATACTGGAAGTTCCCTTTTGGCAAGGGGCAGATTTAACCAAAACAGATGTTTTAATTATTCAAAATTTAGTAAATTTCGTCCAAATTAGATGAAGTTTGAAATAAAATATATTTTAACGTTATCCGCACACGAAAAACTACATAAATGCTCGTTGAGCTAATTCAAAATGACGGCCAAAAACTGACTTTTGCCATAACTATGAGCGCAATGAGTAGTCTGTTTAAATGAAATTTGAAATGAGTTTTAATTTTATGATAAGTATTAAAACTTGCAGTGAAGAATACAAAATTAAAAATTTTTAACAGTTTTATAGTTTTGATTTGTCAAAACTGTGTAAATTACGTGTTATGTTAAAATTTGTGTAACTTTGTTTACCTGAAGATGGCAGCACTTGTTTGCCAGAAAGCACTAGTGTTGAATAAATCACTATTAGCTATTTGTATTTTCAAAATAACTTTTATTTAATATTGTCAAATTCAACTAATTATATGATTATGATTGATTTTAAAACAGTAGCAAAGTAACAGGATCAGTGCTGTGATTGATTACACTGACAGAATGCAGTGGAGTGATTGAGTATCAAAGATTGAAGACAAGACAAGATAAAAGGATTAGTTGCCAATAACTCAAAGCCCAAGTTCATTGTATCAAGTATAGTCTCGGAACCCTGGACATTCTTGTAATTCCATATCTAACTCAATACAACAAGTCTATCTTAGTTTGAGAATTCCTGTTCCACTAGTTATTATTGTTTTAATGAAGTTGAAGGTGAAGAAATAAACGGACAAGAAAAATGGTTGCAAATGTGTTAATAGCTACCATTTTGAAACAAAGGTAGCATTGACATTCCTTGGAAGTTTGTCCTTCCGAATCAGTACAAAGAAAATTTGTTCCAAATCAAGCAAATCGATACATAAACTTGGCCAAAACAACAAACACAGCACATATTTAGATTTAATACCAAACCGTCCAAAAGGTCGAGTTAACAAGTTGTTCTTTTATGAAAACCGTGTTAGAAATGAAAATATTCCCTGTAAGAAAAACATTTTACTAAAAAAGGAACCATATTGATTTACAATTAGTTTAATAGGAATTATAATATTATTCTTGATTTTTATAAGGAATACTTAAATCAATACAATAGTTGCCAATGGGAACAACACGCACTTATTTAAACTCCTTGATATTTTTATACTCAGTATCCACAAAGTTCAGTTTAGTGGAAAGTATTGTAAGCATTGCTTTGGAAACAGTAAAATGAAGTTAAAGAAGACATTTGAAACTTGTAATTTCAGAGTTTTAAACAATAGTGCGTTTAAAATTGGTTTTCATCTGAGGACCTCTGATATACAGATATATTTTGTGATTATGGTGCTTTTGAAAATGTAAGTAAAAAGGGTTGATAAAACACAATTGCACTTTTAAGGTTTTATTAAATGTAACCAGCTGTTAAAAATACAAATATAGCGTAAAAGTTGAAAGTCCCAATAATACACTGAGGGGTCAAAACATGTAAATTATTATTTTAATTTAACTTTTTTTCTTCGCTGCAAAATTATGTAGGCCAATTTATGGCCAGATTAGCACGTCGAAAACAAGTAGATAGATAATAGAAGAAGATATTTTGATAATAAATGTGATTTCCAAATCGTATGGACAAATCGTTTACTAATATTTATTTAACTTGCCAAAACCTGCTTTCCTATAACTCTAGGAAGCCACAAAACAAACATATTTGCACTAAACAATTTCAATAGGTTGTATGAGCCAATTGAGCCAACACTACAAATAAAAATCCCATGTAAGTTTTCAATCGGCATAATATCTTCACAATAGTTTACATTTTCTTTTCACCAATTCTCTCATAGAGAAAGACAGTAGACCAGCAGTTTCTCTTCTCAGCTGATGAAGTTGGTTCAAGTTAAACTGACTTGGAGGGAAGTTGAAGCACACTAACAAGTCGCCAGGTGTGACACAATACAGCCAACTTGACGCGCTGAAATATTTATAAACTCCTGAAGCTGGGAACTGAGATTGGTTGCAGAGTATTATCGGAGACATCTGACACAATGCTGACTGTGCAGTTTCTTCACTGCTAACAACTGGACATACTTGTGTCACATGTTATTGTTCTTCCTAACATTCTTCCTTACGGAAAAATAATTTAAAATATTAAAGACCAATATTTACTTTTATTGGACGAGTCCTTTCAAATCAAAGCCTCTATCTTTAGGTCCACACAAACCTATTTATTTGATATTTCTAAGGGCTAGCTAAGGGCTTCGACCCCGGATCCTCCTTTGGCCTGCGGCCTCTGGTTAGTGCGCTGAGCTTACAATAACGCTTCGGCCTTCAGCCTCGCTTGTAGCCAACTGGGCGGTTTGATTATTTTTCACTCTTAGACACTTGCAAATCTAACAAAAGTGTTTTGTTTTTTTTCAATGACGCATTTGGTAAATGTTTCTAAAACCCAAATAATAAAATAATTATAAATAAAACGTAATAATATTAATAATAATATTTATTGTCATTTACAAAAGTCATTGTGTGACAAAACAAAAGAGAACAAGAAAAAAAGTAAAACCCTGTTCATAGACGGTAGCTTAACTGGAAATCAAACACGAAACACTACAAATTCTACCTTTTCAAAACTTAAACTGACATAAATAATTAAGGTGGAAAGAATTACTCACTGAAGTGATCCCGTCAAAGTTAAGATAAGCTTGAGCGTTTAGATTATACATACGAAAAAATTTACGAGTTCACATATGAGTGGTTTTGTACCTCCTATCAAAAACGAGTTTTGAAATAAATCTATTAGAATTTTGAAATTTTCCATGGGTTACACGACCAGCACATGTAAGACTTCAAATTTCTAGCTCATCCAATCAACCAACTAAACAATGATTGTCCCCCCAATTTTGGTCTATAAAGCTAATACAGTATATTTTAGAGAGGTAGTTTACTATTGAACAACACAATTATTACAACGAGTATAACATCCTCAATATAATCTTTTCTAGCTGACTCGTATTGCTGAAAAGGTTATTTGAAGATCGTGTCTTCGTGTCTTCTTATAATCGTATTAAGTCTAAAACTATGTTTTATATGCAATTTGGTTTCAATGTATCACATAAGTTAGAATAAAACGAGGGCAAAAAATAAGATAAAAGGTTGTTCAACAACACCTGTACTTTGTTTAAAGTTTGTTGTTGACGACAGGACAATTTTAGAGTTTAAACTATTATTGCGGAATTTTCCCAATGTTAGTGAGCAAGATGATCACAACGTTTCGGAATCTGCAATATGATCCCGTCTTCAGGTGAAAAGTAACCTAAAACATAACACAGAACTCTAGAAAACGAGCTACCCTAAAGTAATCAGTATAAGCTGACCAGTCAAGCACAACCAAACAACATGTAGCTGTTGAAGTCAAAATACTAAAACTTAAGCTGATTACTTTAGGCTAGCTCGTTTTCTAGTGTTCTGTGTTAGGTTTTAGGTTACTTTTCACCTAGGATCAGAATGCAGATCCAACGTCGTGGTTATCTTGCTCACTAACGATGGAAAATGTCCGCAATGATAGTTTAAACTCTGAAACAGCTGTACATACAGTAAAACACATCATAAGCCTACAGTACACAAACAATAGCAATATACTACAATATGTGATTATTGTGTGTGGATCAACCGTGAGCTCTACAGCAATAATAGGTTCACACATAAGCCCTGTATTAATGTTGTATAGTTTATACTCACAATATCGCAAACCAGTGTTAGTTTACTCACAAAGCCTTTCCTCATTGGCTCAACTGTTATATGGGACAGCTGTTCATTGTTTATACATCAGAGGTTTAATTTGAAATTGTTTGATTAAGCTATATCTATGGTTTCCTAGAAAGCGGTGAACGGCCATATATTACGGCCGTAATGTCTAGCGGTGAACGTAACTGAGTGACGGTGGATTAACACAATATTTGAACAGATGTAGACAAAACAACGTTTGACATGTTGTTTATTTGGTTATCAAAATGTATTTACGTAATATGGACAAGCTAGACCTTTCTTTACAAAACAAATGTGTCACCTGGTGAAAAACCCAACTAGTTTTCACCGTACTTTACGTCCACTTTCTGGAAACCACTCATATGATAACATTGAAAACAAACTCACCGTCATATTGCGGCCGTATTAGCGGTCACCGTTTCTAGGAAACCATAGCTTTAATGATTATGTTATGTTGAGCAAATTGTGTTGTACATAAAATGGGTTATAATGCATTTTATACTGTGTTTGTGGGAAGTTAGTTACAGGCATTTATGTTTTGAGGCAACTGTCCGAATACCCCAATTCAGGTACTGATGACGGCGTATTACGGAGTAATCTACCCACACCTTTCCTATGGATTAGCGTTGTGGGGTAGTTGCTCAAAAACGCAAATCTCCTGAATTTTCATTCTAAAAAAACCATTCGGACAGTCAGAAACTTCAAAAGAGTCGTGCAGGCCAGCTTTTCAAAATTGAAATTGTGAACTTGCTCTCATTTTCTTGTCTTATTTTAAAAGTGACCCGTAAGAGGAAAAGATATTCACTCTTACGAAACACGAGGCAGGGATAACTATCGAACTGGGAGACACAGAATGGTTGTGAACGTTTGCCTTCTCAGGCAGGAGTTCAACTAGTCAACCAGTTGCCTAATTCGATCTAAAGTGCCCAAATGCCAAAGGCGTTCAAAGCTTGTCTAAAACAAATGTTGGTCACAAAGGCGTTTTACTGTATGATCGAGTTTATGGCACATAACTGGGAGACCGCAGTAACCAACGACTTACAATAGGGCTAGAGTGGAATAATTCGAATGTATGGGAGAGGGAATGAACAAAATGTATGTTTGAATGAGTCTTCGACGGTTGAATGCATGGACAATTTGATAATTTGATTGAAAAACAGCATAACATGTTTTCGCAGTAAACTATTTATTTACTGTATGAAATCCATATGAGCTGAAGTTATGGTTTTCTAGAAAGCGGTGACCGATTCCCAGGAAACAAAAGCTTTAAGTAAAATTTAAACTGAACTGTGTTTTCTTCTGAAAATACGGGAGAAAGTGTAGTTTGGATGAGAGGATCTTATGGAACCATTTGTATAACAGAGTATAAATTGTATTTGCCATGAACCTTGATGGCAAATTGCAAATAGGATTTGTGTGGGAAAAACATATTAAACAATACGTAAATTTACATATTTTATGATACAACTTAGATATTGCGACTTAGATACAGTCGGAAAATAATAATTTGAGTGAAATACACGTTTGAGCTTATACATGTTAAAGACGGAATGAAATCAAACAAAATTGTAATTTTAAAAACAAAGTTAAAATTTAAGATCTTGAATATTTTAACTTAAAAGTTGCTGTTTTGAGTGGTTGCCAATTGAATGTGATAAACAGCAAAAGTATTGTTAAATTTGCAACCGGTGAGAAAAATATGCTTTGATGATGGGTGGACATATTTTGTTGTTACACATTTTAATTTGATTTATGCCATGACGACTAATTTTTCTGTAAAATGATTATTTGGTTGGACGTTGTTTTGTGTATTTACTATTTTACGAAATGGAACTAATTTATCACAAAAAAGTCTGACATAAAAGTGCAAGCAGGCAACAAAATGCCCTTAAAAGTGTGACAACTGAGTTTTTTGCTCGTGTGCGTCTCAGGGGATGATGCCAGATGCTCTCATTTTTAACAGAAGAGAGCATTTTTGGAAATACATAGTTTTCTAATAAGAAAATTTTGTATTTCGGCCCCTCTTCCCAAATATGTATAGTGATTTCTCTGACCAGGACTCGAACCCGCATATCTCACTGTACTGCTCGTGAACCTGGTGTCAAGTCCAAGGTTCGTCTACAATTTCTGTTTGTAAATACTATTTAGGTGAATATTTCATATTTAAAGTCACTAGAAAAGTTAAACATACAAGCAATTAAAAGGCGGTTGGCAATTACTTCAAGTTTAAGAGGATAACTTTACTTCATTACTATGCAAACAGCTTGAAAGCCTGCAAAGTTTCCTCATTTACATTATTTTACCTTTTTTATTACAAAAGTAAACTACGTTTAATGTAACTTAGATGTGGCGCTTTTGTGGATATTTAGTAGTACATTGTTTTCAAGTAGAATTTTCAAGTACTTTATTTACTCATAATATTGTCCAAGGGATAATTATGAACTTGCTGAAACTTTTAGCTTCTACAGTTAACACATTTTCATATAATACTTAAATATTTCTCCCAGAACTAAAGGATTCGTGGCAGTTTGGTACAGCGCGGTTTCGGGGTCATCACTCCGGTGGCACGGGTTCGATCCCCGCAGTCACCACTAAAATTTGTAAAGTGACTATACAGTGACGCTAAGTAAAGTTCGAGGTTGAGTAGTAGAGTGGACTTTGTACTTAAACTTTAACCCTTTTTACAACTCTACTTAAACTTAACATTGTGGATTATTAACAGTAAAAAAATGTAGAAATAGTGGTGGTGAGTCGTAACATCTGCTGCGTAGGAAAAAAACAGTTTTCCAAGTTGTTTTTAGAAGCTTAATCACGTTTCTCATTGAGTGCTCGCCAGCTGCCAATTCTGTAAACAACGTGATACTCTGGAGAAGACATTGGTTGCGCCTGTAAAGTACTTGAGTCACGTGACCGACCACGTGACCTACCCCTTCCCTCAACCTCACCCCCTCCACCACGGCAACCTGCTCATTTGTCTACTGTTTCAAACTGATTGATTCTCCCCACCATAATCCCATTAATTCAGAACGTAACGGTGCCAATCAAAATGTCGATAGTCACGTGGAAGAGAGATGTTTTGAAACACTATCGGAAAAGTCAAGTTAGACAAGAGCTTAATTAGAGGACAAATAAATAAACTCTTAGGGTTTAAAGGTCGGTGTCACAACTACAATGTAGTTCTTTCGGTCAAACCGCGTAGAAACATCATAATTATTGGTTTGAAATATTTCGGTCTCCCCGCGAGTACCATCTTCATTGATTGGCTGAAACTGAAAATCTAGCAGGGCTACCAACCGTTCATTAGAGCATCCCTGCTCCACAGCGAGACTGGAATATTAATAAACTATTTTGATGTTTTGGCACGGTGTGTGTGGACAGGAAGAACTAGATTATTAATTCTTAATTGCGTAAAAGTTACGCACTTGTTTTGTAAAGAACAAAAGCCTAGTCTCATTTGACGTATATGAGTTTCAAAGTATATAGTCTACATTCAAACTTGGATTGTTTGTGAAAATTGATAGTTGAACTCACAAAAGTCCTCCTCTAAGGCAAATTTGGTGAACGATACTTGAAAATAATATACATAAATGGATACCCTATTGTTGTTAGTTCCTTATCAAACTTAGGTTCATCAATAAATCCTCAATTGAACTATATGCGATGCCAATGTTCCCATTACATAGATCATTGGAAAGTATACAACTTGCCAAACTGCCTATTTAGCTGACAAGAATGGATGTGTAGGCCAAAGTTTGCCAGGCTGTAAATGCATTTCTTTGCCAAGTCGATGGATGAAAATGGATCATCTCGGCTAGGCCTCGGACGTTAAAGCCTGCTCGTATCAAAAAGCTTCACTTCAAGACCTATTGACAAAATATAACGTTTTCTCTCTAGGCAAATAAAATCATCAAAACAAGACCTTTATTTTCCTGGAATTAAAAGCGTAGATTCAGCGCACTATTTCATAGCTGTTTTAGGGCAAGAAAGACTTGGTCTCGTTGCTCTTTTGTGGTTGTGGTTCAGACGAAAATCAATACAAGTTTAATTATAAAACCACAAAACTATCTGAACGTAGATTGTTGCTTGGCAGCCTTTATTTAATACACTAAACATGAGTATTTGAAGACAACCTCCACTTGTTTTGAACACTTTTAAGGCGAAATTAAACATATTTTTATTTAAAAATAATTTTACAGTGCTGGTGAACTTATGGGCTATTTAAATTCAACTAATTTTTCCAATAACATTTCATGTAAAACTCATTAGTTATGTAGCAAGTAGTATTATAGAGGAACAGTATTTTGGCGATGGGTTTGTCTTATTTGTTTTAATAGTTGGCTTGTGTTTTTGTCGCACAATATATTTGTAAACGCAAAATAGAGTTATTTATTTGCTATTTTAATATGTCTTTAATAGTTTTCAAAAAACTATTTCTACTACTAAAAATAATATTCAATATATAACTGATCAAGCAAGACTACTGCACTGAATATTCAGGCCCTTGTTAGACAAAATGAATATTCTATTAGGAATATCAACTTTACGGATGGTTCAAATCGTAATACCATTTAACATGAACATACACAAATTAATGCATTTTAAATCCACCACATTTTTATGTTTAAAGACACTGCAGTTAAAAAAAGTCCTACCAGTTGATGTTTCTATAAAACCACGTTAAGCGGTTGAAAATAGTTTTTTTGCTTCAACTACCAAACAATTAGTTTATCCAAACAAGCAACAATTTTCGGTAAGAGACGCCATCTTGAATCACGTGACGTCTACGTCTCATTTTCACCCTTATCTTTGTTTGCGTTTCATTACCTTTGCGAACTTTCTGCTTTCTCTCAGAAGAGTAGTTTCTTGATGTGTTCTTTGTGGAGAAGTATTGCTGGTTAAATTAAGTGTGAGTGAAACCAGATCTTATATTTCAAACAGAGAAAGAAGTAGCTGTGGTTTGAGATGTTTGGTTCTGAACAGTCATATAGATGAACATAATGAGATAATCGTACATTGAAATGTACAACTTTATAAGCTCCATCTTGACATTTGTAAACTATAATTTAATATCAATTCATGATGAGTTCTTCATATACGTGAGTGACATTACTTACCGTGAGGAGTCCAGTTGTAATTAGATATCCTACCATAAATAAATAGATATTGCATAAAAATTAAAAGAATTAATCACAAACGTCAAATTAGTTCTTCTAAAATTGTCGATTCATAAGTGAGGCGAAAACTCGTCTGAAACGTACTCTGACGTGTTTTTAATGTTTTCAGCTTGAATCGATTTTGGTAGCGTGTTGACAAACTGAACTTCTATCTCTTAAGGCAAACACATTCTATGACTTCTCGTTCTACATGCTTCACAAGAGTGAATGTAACTTCCTCTTATGGCAGTTGCGTAAGACAGTAGGCATTCCTGTCCTATTGGACGGTTGGCAGCCCTACCACTAATAGGACAGCAGACAGCAAGTAGCTCAGTTTCAGCCAATCAGTGACTGAAGATGGTACTCCACAGCGAGGCCGGAAAATCTCAACCTAATTATGAAGTTTGGACGCGATGTGAACCGGAAGTTGGACGCGATGTATATGCAATGTTAAAGGGAAAAGCGGCATGGTGAATGGTTGCATGTAATAGCGTCAGTAGACTCGGCGTTGTGAGCAATGTTATTACAATGGAGTTCACGCCAAGAGAAGACTTTGGCCACTCTCCATCTTTGTAATGGCTGTCTGAGTCTACAATCCTGAGTTCATTTAACGTTCTCGACGTACGATCTTTACGGTGCAGAAAACCTCAGTTTCGGTAGGTTATTTGAGTATTATCGCAAGATAATCAAGAAAACATATTACTGTTTAGGTTTAATCTTTTAGGAAAAATTCCCTTTCATTTAACAATTTATTAAGTCAGTGTACAAAAAAAGTGTTGTGTTGACTTTGAATGAAAATGGATATGATACGGAATTGGTGAAATGGAAGGTGAATTACAATATACGAATGTATAATGGACTTGAGCCACTTGTAAAGACTATTCAGGGGACTAAAGAGAAACGCTAAAGGGACTGTAACTACCAAAGTTTTAGGGACATTAAAGCTGTGATTTAAAGTAATCTAATAACAATATAATTAAAAGAATCATGAACAATCACATTGTGCCGGTAGTTGGGAGTGCGCACTGCAAAGTATGACGTCAAGAATAATGACGTTAACTGATAACTGTTTGGAAAATAAATATATATCTTAATTCGTAGGCTTGAGCGGTTTGGAGTTATAACTATATTCTAGGCTTCCGGTATCACACCGTGTCATTAAACTAACACTAACGTTGTCAGACGTTCCGCCCATTCTGTGATGTGGCATCTCAGTGACATAGCTGAGACTGAACAAATATATATGTTTTCAAACAACGTAAACCTAGTTTAAGAAACATACTAAATATAACATGACTCAGTCCGGTCATTTATCTGTACTATACTCTTGAATGTTAAACATAGAAACATCTAAGATAGTCAAAATGTAGGTCTCACCGAGCACGTTGATCGAAAACGCACAAAAATTGATGTCATTTGGTTTAAAAACATTGGGATTTTTGAAGTCGGTACCAAGGACTCATTATCCCGAGAACAACAGGCACGGAGTTAAACATTTCGAGGGATTTCTAGTATGTAAAGATAATTAGACGTTTTCAAAATGAAATTGGATGCACTAAAATTGCACCTTGCACTTGATGACATACACCCATAGATGCCTCCATGATAATGTTTAAAGGTGTATTTAGTTTCATAACTCTCATTTTGGGAAGATACATTACACTACGTTGATAAACATTTAGAAAATAATGACATTTATCAAATTGTGTGATGTAAATTTTTTTAATACATATTGACTAAAAGGTACGAGTATACTCGCGGAAGGTTTGCTGTTCCAAGAAGAAACCTACAAACGGGTACAGCATACAAAGGGCCGGTAAACCGGATACACCAGTGAGGTGGTTGGCTACACTG
The DNA here is from genome assembly GCA_018831715.1 of Matsumurasca onukii. Classification (NCBI taxonomy): domain Eukaryota; kingdom Metazoa; phylum Arthropoda; class Insecta; order Hemiptera; family Cicadellidae; genus Matsumurasca; species Matsumurasca onukii. Next base: position 36,253,885 of record CM032065.1, read on the forward strand.
ACAGCAGCTCTGGCTCGGTTAACACAGACGATGCTACGGATAATTGTGGTCAGAATCTCTGTGTTTTGAGGCTTAAGTCAAGTCTACCTTTATGTGGCGAGAGCTCGGTCAACCGCGGGCAACCTCAGTAGGTAGGTCAGTCTGTTCTGTCTGCAAAATCTTTCTCAACATGTAATTTTGCAATTTTACATGTGCAATCTTTAGAAATCTTCTTAAAAGTTTTCGTGTAATCATGAGCGAATTTCTTTTTGAAAAGTGAGAGTGGTTAGACAAGAAATTTTATACGAATTTCTAAATGTGGACAACTATTTCTTCTGCAAAGAACTCAGACTATCGGAAGTCCCTATTGGGTGACCAAAAAAGTGGGTTTCATGAACTTAACAGTAACTTCATCTAATTTTTGAATACATTATGTGTTTTAATGTTATCCATCAAAAAACTCGTTCCGACAGTAATTTAATCTATTTATAATTTTAAAATAGTCGGAAAAGTAGTTTTTTGCTGTGACAGCAGATTGAGTAGTGCGATTTGAATGACATTTGAACGCGTTTTCCCTCTACGATTAGTATTAAATCTTCTAGAATTGATCACATACGACCTAGGCCGAAGGCTGACGCAAAGCTGTGAGCGTACCGAACAGTTTCTTAACGATCGTAATAAAACATTTCCAAAGCTGAGGCCGAAGGCCGACGCGTAGGCATGAGTGTAGCAAACTAGAGTTACAATTAGCGAATCAGAGTAACGGGTTGAAAGAAAATTCGCTAAATTCATGCAAGCGGAAATTAAGGGTGTTGATATCTTAAAGGGTTGCGTATCATTTTTAATTAAGTTTCAGCAATAATTAGTAAAAAGATTCTTTTTGCTGAGGCCTTTTAATTAGTAAAATAAATCGTCGGCTTACGGTACAAAGTGGTAAACTACTTTGCAATGCACTGACCCTCCCTTTACTTTAACTTTGATACTTTGATTTGAGACACCGACCACTCCTAGAGGGTATTTTAAGGTGAATATGGGATGAAGGGTGAGTGTGTTGAGTGTTTTTGATGGATAATGAGGTGTAGTCTTGTTACAAACTAGGGCCGACTGTACTCCAGATTGTGTCATTAATTAATAGCCCTACGACCGATGGAAAGGACCGACGGCTTAACGTGACTTCCAAACCACGGGAGTAGCACATATTCCCTAAATATATTACTTTATCTTGGTTATAACTACTTGACACCCAAGCTTGACTTTTCTCAAACTCGGTTTTATAAATAAAAGAAAAACTAACCATCTCAAAATAGGAAACCATGTAATGTTAACGGAATACGGTTTTTAGATTGAAACTAAAGATACCTAAATACTTAGTAAGTTTAACAATATTGCTACTAAATTTGCATGTAGCAGCCACCTAGTCTAGTCACCAGTAGTTGCAAGTTCCTGGTCCTCAAAAGTTGGAAGTAAAGAGAATAAGCAATAAGCAAGTTGGAGACCAATAAACGAAATAAGCATTCACTGGTTGAATTTCTTAATAATAATAATAATAGACACCTTTGTTTGACAGAGGCTCGGTGTGTATGTGGACACAACATAAATCACTCCAAGTGGACATTAGACAACCCTTTACCCCCGGACCCCCACCAAGTGCCTCTCGGGCAGCCCAAGTGCTGAACCTTGTCAACTTGTCACTTGTGTACACACTTGTTTGTTGACAACTGGGTCAAAATATTATTAGAGAATTCCCATAGGAAATAGAGCTATACATTTTTCGAGTTGTTCAATTTCATTGGAATTCGAATTACGTTTTCACTTAGTCATATGCAATGTAACTTGCAACAAAGGACCACGCAAGTCTGAGGCCGAAGGCTGACAAGGCATAAGCTTCGAACAGCCAAGTAACGCCGTGGTATCCAAGCTTTGAAAATGTATAGTAAAGGTGAAACAAGATATATTCAGACGTGGTTGTTGTTGATGTAGAAACTAGACATGAGTTAGGAGGCAGGTAAGAGGATGCTGAGAGGCGATTCTTATGCTAATGTGAACATCCACATATCATCCTGAGCCCAGCCCTGCATTATTCCTGTTATCCAAGCTTTGAAAATGTGTAGTAAAGGTGAAACAAGATATATTCAGACGTGGTTGTTGTTGATGTAGAAACTAGACATGAGTTAGGAGGCAGGTAAGAGGATGCTGAGAGGCGATTCTTATGCTAATGTGAACATCCACATATCATCCTGAGCCCAGCCCTGCATTATTCCTGTTATCCAAGCTTTGAAAATGTGTAGTAAAGGTGAAAGACTTTAATATAGCATCTTTTTATAATTAAGACACCGTTTTCGTCAATATTCCTGAGCTAAACTTTATTATTATGCAGTTTCTTTTGTCGTTTACGTATGTACCTCATAGTTTTATGTGAACCACAACTGTCATTTATATTAAACCTTTTCTTGAGAATCCAATTTGTTAGTACATTTGAAAACCCTATGATAAATTGATGTTTTAAGTGTCATTTCTTTATTAAGATTTAAATTGACGAATTTTAAGATAAAACTATACTAAGGATTTGAGGATTTTCTGGAATATGTCAAATATCTTCAAGTAGCTTTGTTCCGAAAGTCACTTAGCAACAAACAAAAAATGAATTAAGTTAGAATTAATATTTTTTTGTAGCAAATACATTGGTCAAGCAATGTTTGTGCTATTCGCATTGAGACTGGACTTTACAAATTTATCGTAACGAAACAAATTTATATCGGAACTTGGACATAACAAATATCCGGTTGACATAATTATTCGTAATGTAAACAAATATTGGATTTCCACCTGTATTAAACATCCTTCGGCTTTAATGCGTTAACCGGGAATAACACAATTACTTCCAACAATCTAAATGCAAGCATTATAATCGTGTGTCCTGTCCAACAGTATTTGAATGTTAGTCGTCATTTATTTGGACAATAGTTGTAGTAATTAAAGCGGAAATCTCATTTGCTTTACTTGATTGAATGCTAAATATAACTATTTAACTGTCTAAACGGTAACTGGTTAAATTAATGGATTTATTTATGGACAAAATAGTTCATACTGTTACCACATGTCTGTCTACTTGCTTCTTTGCAAAGTGCAGTTAAGTACACAAGTTTAAAATACAGGACAATACAAAAACTGTGACTGGAATTGGGCAGTCTCAAGTAGTAGACTGAGACTCGTGGCGTGGTCCTGTAATCCAGCTTCATGGAGGTCAGGTTTTGAGGATGATATAGGTCTAAAGCGGCTCAGATAGTCTCAGTGATCATCTGATGATACCCGCATCAACTCCCACCATGGTTTAGACATATCAGACCATCACCTGCGTGGTTCGGAAGTCACGTTAAGCCGTTGGTAGTTTTCCATTGGTCATTGGGCTATTAATTAATGACCCATTCTAAGGAAGAGTCGGCCTTAGTTTGTAACAAGACTACACCTCATAACTCATTACTATCACTCATCACACTCATCCTTCATCACATATTTGCCTTAAATACCCCCATGAGAGTGGTCGGCATCTCAAATATTGATTTTATTTAGTTTGTACTAATATAGGATCTGAGTTTTCAAAACGTGACCGAAGCGAACGGCCATACCGAAGCACTATCGTAAGAAACGAAAGAAATCTGAGGCCGTAGGCTGAAGCGGCGTTTGTGTGACTAGTTTCCACATATTAATCTCGGAAGATGTCTGAGTTCAGGATTGTAGACTCAGACAGCCATTACAAAGATGGAGAGTGGCCAAAGTCTTCTCTTGGCGTGAACTCCATTGTAATAACATTGCTCACAACGCCGAGTCTACTGACGCTATTACATGCAACCATTCACCATGCCGCTTTCCCTTAACATTGTATATACTGCTGACAAAAATATTGTGCTGATCGAAACGACAATCTAATTTCGTCAATAGTATAAACTACTTTTTATTGTTTCGCGTTAGTGTGAACAGTACATGTTTTTAACTTCTAAGAACATGCAATTTTAATGGTTTTATTAGGCAATTATTGTTGGTTATGTCGCTTTGATTTTTACCCAAGCTGTATAGGTTTTTATTTAACAATTTAAACCAAATTAGATACATTTAGTTTTTATTTTCATCTTTGTTGTATATAAAGTGACCCTTTAAGAGTTAAAAGTATCAGCTCAAAATATTAATACTATAGGGTTATTTAATGATTGAATCATTGTATTTGTCAAACTGACAGTTATTTAATGTTCAACAGCGACACATGTATTGAAGAAGCCTAACCATCCAATAATTGTAAAATAATATTATATAAAAGTCGGAAAATAATTTTCCAAAATGATCAACTTTATCTATAACACATTTTGGGATGATATTGTCACTGTTGGATGAAAACTAGTTTACCAGCTGTCAACTGTAAGATTCGACATTTATTCCAAACAAGTTTTATCATGAAAAGTTTTCCTAACCATACAAAAAGAGTTTAAAAATACGAAATTATTACTCATTCTAGACACCTATAGCATTTTTCTCAAAGCTCAAAGCACAGTCCCTTCTATTTAGTCTGGGTGTAAACAACACAATTTTTCCACAGATTTAAAGCACAGTTATCAGACCTTGTTTCCCTTACACTCAATTTAACCAGCAACATTTCTCTCCAAAGAAGACATGAGGATCCAACATTTCTGAGAGAAAGCAGAAAGTTTGCAAAGGTAATGAAACGCAAACAAAGATAAGAGTGAAAATGAGACGTAGATGTCACGTGATTCAAGATGGCGTCTCTTAACGAACATTGTGGCATCTTTCTGTAAACACTATGTTCAAAGTGCAAACATCATGTTACACAGACAAAAATCAGTTATAATGAGTAATACACGACGATCTATGTCTTACACCTCTAAAACTGTAACACTGTACCGTATTAAAGTTAGAATGTAATTTGTAAATAACAAATCCTAATGATGAACTCCTAGATTAATATCACACCATCACTTGAATTGGTAATACGAATTGAAACCATATTACGTAAGTATTCCTAAAAGAATATGTCTGACAAGAACCGGTGTCATTAAAAGAACAAATAGATATACTTTTCTACCGGTTATTGTGTTTCAAGCTACACAACGTTTCGAGAGTTATGTAAACTCCTCTCGTTGTCAAGTGAAACTTAGCCTTATTCATATTGTAATCCTTAAAACTAGTACAATTTACTACAGAAACAAATAACCTTATCGACATTTTAAGCGACATAGAAACATAATACTACAACAGTTAAATTAACAACTACAAATTGGTCACGAATCACCGAAAACCCACTGGCGAGGATTAGAATATGATTTAGGCTAAGTTTCACTTGATAACGAGACGAGTTTACATACCTCTCGAAACGTTGTGTAGTTTTAAACACAATAACCGGTAGACAAGTCTATTTATTTCTATGTTCAAGATCTCAATAAATTCGTCGTCCTTGAAAATCGGCTGAACATTAGGAAGTGCCCTTGGCACCCGTTTTGAAATTATCGATGCAAAATAATATTATACACTACTTTAAGCGTCTTCCTTTTTAATAGTAAATGGTATAGTCTCGTTATGATTTTTATTTGACTTCGATGTAACTGAAAATAGGACATTACCTTTGTACGGCCCTGTGTGATTCGTTGAAACCAGTACGTTGAAATATTGTCACAGGGAAAGACACACAACGATTAACTTGGGCATTCAAATTTGACCTAGTCAGGTTTAGCGTCGCATCAAACGTTTATTGTACTTGTTTATTACTAAGACAGTTTTATTGCTTTGTTTACCAAATGTAAGAATACTTTTATACAAATGAGCGAAACTGTTTATAGTTTTATTTGTAAACAACTAACACAATGTTGTATTAAACAAAACTAAATCGTAGCAATAAAGTTGAAGGTAGATACATGCCATTACAAATGTTTCATCCTCAATTGTAAAATGATATAATATATACAAAACTAATGACCAGGATTAATAAAATGTTTGAATTTTATGAGCTTGTGAGAATTTGATTTTATTTATTCTTATTTTAATAATTAATGATTATATGAATGCATTTAAGAAAGCGGGATCTACATACGGCTCAAAATGACGATATCTACAAAAGATTAACAAGAACAATTTCTTTAGAAAAATTACTTATTCAAGGACACTTTGACAATCAACTAAATACTGAGAAACCGTGAAACAAATGTATGAAAAAGAGGGAAACCACAACAAACTACCGTTAAAATGTTGTTTTCTACCGATTTGGTGAAGTTTTGCCTTGTTTTTATAAACACATTTCCCTGTCGTTCAGTTGAGAGTTGAAATGGACGTTAAATTTAACTACTAGCTTAACTTGGTAGTTAAGTTAACTTTGTTACAAACCGCGCCATTATTAAGCTATTTAAGTTCAAATATGTTTAATAACCATAGCTTAGAAACTAAAAGAACGATAAAGGTGACTGTTTTCCAAACTAGTTTTCTTTAGGTACAAAGCTCTATCTTGATTTTAAAAATTTGTCGCCAAATGACTACAGATCATCTCCTTATGTTGCTCTAATACAGTATAATAACAAACACGTGCCACCGGATTTACCTGAGATAAATATTTAATAAACTTTAAGGATGATAAACATTAATTTAAAATTGTACAATTGTTTAAATTGTAAGGCTATAACTGATTTTCGAGTTCTAGGCTCTGTGTCGTTTTTTGAGAGTCCGTTTTGACCAAACCAGTTTCAGAAACCTTTTGCAACGAAGCCTTGGGAGATCTTTCCGATCCAGTTTTAGACATCTTTTGTTCGTTCTCTTTCAAATCCGACGACTCCTGTTTCTCCAAGGATGATTTGACCATCACACCTTGCAAACTTTGTTGTATTTCCCTAGAACTGTTGGCAGCGATAGTTTTAAACTCTTCCTTCATCGATTTTACAACAGATCCTGAAATATTGAGCCCTTCGACGCTTTGAAAGGAAACTTTTGACTTCACGGCCTTTTCATCACCGGCCCAGTTTTCTTCGTCAAAGTAGGGTATGTGTCACCAAAAGCTCCTTGTTTTGAAAGTGTGTCTTTCAATGATTCTACTTTACTACTTGTTTTTTTCTCTTCCTGAAACAACATCATTTTGGGTTAGCCACTATCTTTATATATGCTTTTTATTTACTTTGTTATGTATATGTTAACAAGTAAAACGTACGTATGAAACTTCAAGAACGGCAAAACGAACTTAACAGTTTGAGAAAATGATCAGTCATTTACATTTACTCTTCCATTTATGCGATTCTGTGTATGTTTGATCGCATTTTTCCACATTACCTAAAAATAACTCCCGATAGCAGTCACTCACCAGGTCTAAAACACTAACCACCTCTTCAGACCGCTTGAGCTCGCTGTCGGACGGTACCGACTCGGGCAGGTGATGGGGGTACACCCAGGGGAAACTGTCAGAAGCGTACACCACGCGTATGGTGTTGGTGAAGCCTGCCCCAAGCCTCCATCCGTTGAGCAACACCAGACAGTCTCCTGGCACCACAATACCTTGCTCCTTGGCGTACTCCAGTCCAAGCTGCAGACGTATGTCAACCTCCCTGCTCCAGTCGGGCAGGGGTGGGTCTGGAACATACAGAAGCACATACGTATAAAGGGCAAGAGTCAGGTACGTGGAAAGGAGTCATCTATGGGAAACCTGTCAATAGGGATGCGTTAACCAAGCGAATGGTGTTTGAGGAACTTGCAATTATAGACCTAAGAATAACATTATACTATCATTATCATTTCGTTACTAACGGTACTTTTGTTTTTTTTTCGTGGTTTCAATTTTTACAAACATTGCAAATTCCTTTCTTTTAAGATAAATACGCTAAATATAGCACTACGATTTCTAAGACAAACATTAGTTCTCTACATAGATGGTTGTTATACCTAACACGTCCCACCCTGTAGACAACTGAGATCTGTTGTCTAGTGCTAGATCAGTCACTGCAATCTGCAACTGATATTCTAGCTACGATTCTCCAAAGATATCATTGCGTTGCTAGAATATCAGTTGCAGGCTGATGATCTGCACTAGACAACAGATCTCAGTTGTCTACATGGTGGGACGTGTTAGGTATAACAACCATCTATGTAGCTAAAAGCTCCGTCCTAATAATAACAAACTCTTCTGCAAGAGTTCTCACTTTACTTTACCTTCCCTCCTCCCCTATTCTAAGAGGTAGGCTTTGGTGTGAAGGAGAACCACCCCAAAAAATCTTCTTTACGCTATATTAATTACATGTGCTCGTGTATGTCAAGCATAAACTAAGTAAGAAATTAGTTTGGTCTGACGACCTGTGTTTGAACTCCAAGCTGAACAAACGACACTACCGAACTCACAAATTAAAAATCTCTAATCAAGTTCTAAAACTAGTTTTCATTAGAAATTCTCAACTAATTTATTCAAAAGACTCCATTGTACGAATGAGATCAAACGGTCTAGTTATCTAATGACAGGAAGGTCTGACGGACCTAATGTACCAGCACTGACCGGATCCAGAAGGAAACCCTTCCGGTCCGCCCTTGATTACTTACGAAAGTTCGGTCAAAGGCTGATATGAATATATTGCCTCGCTGACGGAATATCATATCAAATAACCAAAAGGTCTTCCTAAATTTACAAATTGTGAATAGAAACCACGCAAATAATTGTAGGTGAGCAAAATGTGAACTGTTTGTGACGGAATGTATCCAAATATGAAGTAAAGAGCGAGTGGAAATAAAAATGGAACTATTGGAAACGTACAAAAATACCGTGTGATCAAACAAGAAGCCGTATTGGGGTGGCCATAGCTCAGTGGTAAAGTGTGTGCTTCATACGAAATTGGACCCGGTTCAATTCCCGGCGCTGCAGTAACAACATGTTCACTTTGGCCGCTCCCGTGGTTCAGAAATCACGTTAAGCTGTTGGTCCATTCCATTGGTCGTTGGGCTATTAATAATGATCCAATCTGGGGAACACTCGGCTCTAGTTTGTTACAAGTCCATACCTATCTCATCATTAATGTAAACACTCATCTTACTCACATATTTTGACGCACTCTTTTATATCTTTCTAACATTTGTCTTATGTTCACCTTAAGAGGATTGATCACCCTAGAAAAAGTTGCTCAAAACATGCTCTTGTAGTTCCCCGTTTAGGACTATATTTTTTGGTATAGAAATCAGAAAGGTTCTTTTCCATGTTATCCAAGGTTGTCTCTAGGTTTGTATAACCTGGTTTTAAACAATAATCCTTACACCAATATTAGCTTATAAATGTTGAAGTTGGCCAAAAATAGCCTATTTTAAAAGTTAATAATACTTTTCACAATCGGTTTTTGCTTTTTTTGTGAACATAGAACCACTCCTACCTTATCATATAAATCGGCATTTGTACGTTTCGATTCTTAAACGGCGTCAGAAACAGAAGACTACGAAACCACCTTTTGAGCGAGTGGAGCAAAGTTGGAATGTCGCTACTACCATTTCTCTTGACTGGCAATGTCAACGGCACGCGCAACTCTTCAAAGAACTGAGCCAGACAAGACAACCATACTAGAGCCGATGTTTTTGAAACAGACAATAAACGTGGATTTCTACCAACCCCTCGTCCACCAGAGAGAAATAATTCAGTGGTAAACATCGTTCCTTACTTGGGTTGCTAATCCTATTAAAATTCCATCCGAGAGCGGTGAATCAAACCAAAGTATATGCTATGTTCATGGAAAAAAACAGTACAGAGTATAGAAATAGAGAAAATATCCACGTACAATGATTGATGACACACTACCTCACATCCTAGTTGCGTTTCAATCCATATAAACACTACAACTAGGTCATACAGTCATGTCAAGGTAACATCAGATCGTTCTGACTTACGAGCCAGAACTGATCGTAAACTGGTTTTAACACAACATGACAAACTATATTGAGATGTTTACAACTGAGAAAACAACTCTGTGTTGTTAGCTTAGCATTAAGTATACTCCTTCGATATCTTTGGAGGAGTTTTTTTATGTGAGTTTTGTATGCGTTAGAAAATAAGGCAAATACTAAGTAGAAGGTCACAAGACGAGAATTGTATCTAAACATTCCTTTGGTGATTGCAGTACTGATACTGTTTACGACTTAAGAAAGCAAAATTTAATCAAGCCCTCTCACCATCGGCTTCAAATGTTCGACAAACTACCATTTGAAGCAGGTAGGAAAGTGTTTAATTGCCTACCTGATACTTTACAAAATAAAGATTTAAAAATATTTAAAAAAAAACCTAAAACAATATTTGCATCAAAATTGGTTTTATAATTTGAGAGAATTAATGGATGTTTAAAATTTTGATGTTAATTCTTGTGTGTTTTTTCCTCTATAAATCTAAGTTATTACCAGTGAAATTGTATTTTAAATTTATTTTATGTCAAATGAAACAAACTTGTTTGTACAATAATTGACAAATTATGTTGTTGTTGTATAGAATTTAACATTTATATTTATAATCAAAATTAATTAGTTCATAATCAACATTTCATAGTATCATAACTTATTATTATTCTACAAAATGCAATAAAAAGTGTCTATAAAGAGATACACTAAAGAATTTATTGTAAGAATCTCAACATTTAACTTTATATTTTATAATGTAATTTTGAAACGCTTTATCTTTTAGAAGAATACTTCAGTACATCTATTATTTAGTAGTTACTTCTCTAGTATTTAGAAAACTACCCCCAAACAATCAAGCAGCCAGGTATACATCTACGCTTACAGAACAAATAAACCATGGAGCAACTGGAAAGAACGTTACCTGAAAGGTTTCATTAGAAATTGTAATTTTCAATTACCCATGTACTGGAGTGGAATGACGCCTCTCCTGAAGTTGAGCCGGCGAGCGACCTGGCCGTAGCGACTGACAGCGATGATGGGACACCTGGGCCTGTAGCGTGCCACTAGCTCAGCGGACCGGCCGGAAGTGGTGGTCAGCAGGATCGCAGCAGCTGACGCCTTCAAGGAGACCTCCACCGCGCTGATCGCGATGGCGTGCGTCGGGTCGATCGGCGGAGGAGCCTGTGAGAAAACACCCGAAAAAACAAAACATGGTTATACCAAAGATTAATAGAACTATTATATGTGGCCAATAATCTGTGATTTTGATCCACCCCCGTTTGCCCGTAATTGATGTGACATTTATTTATTATAATGCTACATAACAGGCGTGCCCAATTACAATGGAGCATTTAAAAACATAACAATTAGATAGCATAGATAACAGAAATGTTAATGGATGCACAAAGATACAATATGAAAGTCCATCTTAAGTTATAACACAATCAAATGATGCAGAATCATTATTACTTACATGCGATGACTATTATAGTTTAAAATTAATTTACAAAACTCGTTTTTGGAACTGGAGAATATATCTAAACAATTATTGTTGCAAACTATTAAATTATATAACTTAGTCATAGTATTGAGAGGTGAAAAGGCTCCCACATTAGTACGGGAGAAGTGGGGGAGGAACAGCTGACGGGTCCGAGAATTGTGCCGAGCCACTGTAAAACGCACGCGAGCTAAGAGAGCCATGTTGTCAAGCGCCCCACCGACCAGCCCGCGCAGGTACACCAGCATCGCCAGTCCACGCCTGGAGCTCAGCAGATCCAACTCAAACATATTCAAAAGTTCATGATAAGGAACCACTATTGTATAATGGCCAAAGGCCTTGAAATAAAGGTATCTGAGAAAACGTTTCTGAACGCTTTCCATTAGTTGACAAAGACAATCTGTGCGAGGATACCAAATGACCGATGCATATTCCAATCTAGATCGTACTAGAGTACAATAGAGAAGCTTTAGACTTCTTACACTGTTGAAAATATTACCTAATCTACGAATAAGGCCAAGAAATAAAAAGGCAGATTTACAAACAGACACAATGTGTTAGAAAAAGAGAATTTAGAATAAAAAACAACGCCAAGATCCTTAATAGATTTTTTTAGACAAAACTCATTAATCATGTAATAATTAAATGAGATTAAATTTTCAGGAGCCTTTTTGTGAAGGTGACAACAGAGCATTTGGAAACATGAAATTTTAAGTTATTTTGACTCCATAAAACTAGCCTATCCAAATCAGCTTGCATTAAAAGACAATAATCAACAACAGATATTCACAATTCACAATTAAATCACAGATACTATCAATAAAAAGTACAAACATCAACGGGCCAAGATTCGAACCCTGAGGTATACCAGAACCAACTTGAAATTTTGAAGAAGAAAACCCATCGAAAAAAACGTATTGACTCCTACACCTCAAGTAAGAACAGAAGAACACAATTAAGGATTCTGATAAACCAAAATAATGCAATCTGGAAAGTAAAGATAGATGATTGACTTTATCGAAAGCTTTTTCGAAGTCAGTATATATAACATCAACCTGACCACCAGCATCAACAATCGGCAAACAGTATTCAGAAAAGTTTAACAAATAGGAATTAATTGATCTACGAGTGAAAAAACCATGCTGTCTAGGAGATAAATAGTTTTGAACATGCACAAATAATTTCTGGTACAAAATTGATTCAAAGATCTTGGCAGGGGTCGGCAAGATAGATATAGGACGATAATTATTTATCTGAGAACGTTCACCTTTTTAGAAAACTGGTTGACATAACTGAATAGGGGTTTTAAAAACTGTCAACGGAATAACACCTTTACTGTAGTACAGTATGCGCCAAAAAAAACAATACTGAACTTTAAGATGGTGTTTACAGTAATGTAACAAGATATACACTTAAAAGAAAGTTAAATATATTTAAATAAGTACATTACAGGTTCAATTTGACTTCCGTTCAGTTTGAGGCAAGACTCATACCCTGATTGAGCATAATTTTATCATTTTATTGAAGATGGGATGTTTCATCCCTCTTACGTACCTGATTTATTTACCTTATTTTTAACTTAAGTTAAAATAAGGTTAGAACTCAACGGTGGGTTCTAACTTAACATTTTCAAATCTTCCAATATTTCTTAAAGTTAATCTCAACAACGTGTTGCTTATTTATGTTTTATTATTCATTTTCAAAGACGTTCGCCTGAGGCTTCTATTCAGTGACTTACTGCAACATTCTCCCGTGATTTTCATTTGTTCAGTTTTTGGACGACCTGAACAACTGCCCTTCCGCTGGGTCAAAACACTACTCTTTCTATGAAACTTGTGAACAACAATAACCATTACAAAACTATTAGGTGGGATTTTGTAGCAATTCTCTTAAAAGTTTAATGCAGTGTGTGACAAACCTGGCCTACCCGCACGTCCAACTCCGTATGAGCGAAAATAAGACTCCACGATAAAAGCTCTCTCAGCAGTAGATAGCAATATGCCAGAAAAAAAAACACATCAAACATGAAATTGACAATAATCACAAAGACGTTACAGCAATCAAAAGTTGTCACGGCTGATCGACAAGGCAACAATACCCGATTAAGTGTCTGTACTGTTTATTTTGGCGCATACTGTATATTAGTTATGCTGAAAATGACATGTGTTATGTAAAAGACTAAAGGTATCGCTATATTTCATAATTATTTATCTTTTAGCTAACAAAAAGGAGCAGTCGGAACGGGAGCAAACTTTAAAAACATCTTTTTGGAGAACAAATATTCTCGATTTGAACATGGACCCAGTGACATCATTACCGTTACCACCTCGACTTCAACGTTTACGCTTCTGAACTATTGTTCAATTCTGTTTACCTAGGGTCAGCTCCCCTTTGTTCATATTCATACTTTATTTTCATATAATTTATTGCCCGCTAAATTTTATTTGCCGACAGGGCATAAAATGGAAGGGCTGCTGGCTTACAAAGCATTAAAATAATACCAAAACTGGGCCATGGACATGGATGAAAAGGCTAGATACATGCAAGGAAATTGCATTGAAAGTATAGGTGTAAGTGTTCAGCATAGATGGGTGGTGTCTATAGTTTTGCATGCATGGTGTATGTAAATGTATTGATAGGAACAGAAAGAAGTTTTGAAGATGTACGATCATTTAAATCTTCAAAATTCACTCAACGGTTGTTCACTGTTCAATCCCCAATCCATAATTTTCTAACCTTTGTTTTCGTCCCCATTTTTTAGTACAGTTAGGACGCAGTTAAAATCAGGAGGCTTAATGACCTTAAATTGGATATATTGATTGGATATATTTTGAACCCTCAAATCTCACCTTGTTGCAGCAGCCTATGACCTGCTTCTGGGCCAGAAAGAGCTTGTGGGGCGACATGTCCTGGGTCAGACTGACTCTGGAGAGAAGTACTGCGTCTGCCACTTCCAAAATTTGGTCTAGGTTATCCAGACCTTGCTTCGACTCCACCTGAGCCCACACTAGAATACCGGAACCGTTCTCTTCTCTTTCTAAAATAGTATAAAAATATTTTAGACCCATTTAAATGTGAGGAAAATCAACAAACGCCAACAAGGGCAATTTCCAAACATTTTCGCCCCATTTTAGATTTTCCATTTGATGATATTATACTTAAGATATCTAATTGAAGAACTAATAATAATTTTTTTCATACCACCCATAGGTGTGGCATGCTTTAGGATAATGTAGGGCATTTCAACAAAATCATGCAATACGTCAACTGAAATACAATTTTAAATACAATAACATGCTACAAATTTCGTTTGAAAATGTCGACCTCTAAACAAATGCTAAACATGGCGGTGAAATTAGTACACCACTCCAAACGAACACAAATAACCCGACAAATCGAAAGGTTAAGGCAAATCTAAATTTTCCAGCCACTTGTATTACTTTGCTGCTTCCTACAAGATAGTCTCACCCAAAATGTCTCTTATGCCCTTGAGCAGGTCGGCGTTTTGGGTACGCGTCGCCACGACAATATCCACCTTCATCAGGGCTGCCAACTTGAGGTCGTCGATGTCTTCGTCCGTCAGGGCTGGCAGCCTGAGCGGCACATCAGGGACAGACACGTTCATGAAACTCTGTACCACGCCGCCCCCAACCACCTTGCACACCGCCTCCGTCCCGTCTGTAGTAGAACAACAGGGTTTTTAATGAGAGCAGAATAATATGTTCAAAGTATTTTGACAAGCAAAGAATAATTTGAAGTTTTGTACAGACGGATGAACATTATTTGTAGGATTTCTTTAGGCTACGTCCGTTAGGCCGATTTCAGAAGATACGACTTTTCGCGTGCGCCGAATACGGCACATTGCGAGTGAGTTTGAGTTCCTCAGACAAGATTTTATTCAAATTAATTAACGTCCTCACCCAGCGTCTGCACTTGCAAAATCACGATCCCAGCGCCCAGAAGCAGAATGTCCCCGGTACCCAGCACCTCGCACAGCTCCGGGAAGCCTATGTACAGCATATGCTCTGTGCCCATGGTCCTCCAAGCCTTGTCAGTGGTCAGAGTCACTGTGTGGTTCAGGGCCAAATCTATCGGCACGTCCTAAAACATAAACGTGGACTGTATGTGGAAATAACTTATGTACTTTTAATAAATTAATGAAATTTAGAACATTTTTACATATTTGTTGTTGACGGTGAGGGAATTTCAGTTAGTGTTTTCCCACTCTAGTCCTAATGTCAGCCTCACCACCTGTTATCTGTCAATTTTGTGCGCCAGAAACTTGCCTGTACTATGAAAACCTCCCGAGGTTTGTTTTCAGGCGATTTTAAAATGCCTTGGGCATTGGAGCAAATTATATCAAATTTCCTTTTAAAACTCCTACTTGTAAAAGTAAACGCTCATGATAACTCACCGTTCTGTGAGTCACAGTTAACTTTAACCTTTATATTTCTCAAATATATTTAGGTTTAACTGCCCAGGAGGTACACCGAGGAACAATTGTGTTGTAATTTAGCCTGACGTCTTTACTTGAGATACTTTAACAGGCTCAAGGATAAAGCTTCATAATTAAACACTAACCCGCACACAAACACGCATAGTTGACCTTTGCAGAATGTGCATATCAAAAATATATTTAAAATTAATAACAAGTACAAATAATAATAATAAGTTATAACTTTATTTGTCATGTACAAAAAAGGTTTTGTGTGACAAAAACATCTAAGTATAAAAACAAATAAGATAACCCCTTCACCAAAAAACTGTTACCTTATAGTAGGCCTACTACATATGTAGGTGAAATGTTGTTGGAAAAATTAGTTGTATTTGAATCATCCATAAAATCACCAACAATGATTTTTGAATTAAAATGTTTTCAATTTCGACTTAAAAGAGTTTGTACTGTTTATATTTTTAAATAGTCTGGTAATTTGTTAAAAAAATCAATACCAATTTGGGACGGAATTTGTGAGATATTTCAAGTCTATGATATCCCAAACTGTATTGACTACTATTTCTAGTATCATGGTTGTGGATATCATGGACAACCATGACAACCTCTGATTATGATGTGTCAAGCACGAAGGTTTGAGCAGGACCCCCAAAACGTCTTCAAGTACAATAAAATTTACATAACTGTAACATGTAAAACACTTTTAAAGTCATCCTAAAAAAACTCTGAACAACAAATGTTTCAAACTATACCTTCTTCAGGCCTCCGATCCTTATTCCAGGGCCTTTAGTCTGGAGAGCTATACTGAGAGGAAACACTCTGTCCTTGGTGTTACTGAAGGCGGTATTTGCAAAGCGAAGGTTGGCAATGGTGTTGATGTGGTCCTGCCGCACCCCCAGACCCAGGGGTACCAACCCCATCGTCATCCCTTGTTCCATCAGGTCTATCATAGTGTCCACCTTGTTACTGGATGGTCCTGGACACATGTACATCATCAGTTAGTGTATTTTAGAAATGGAAAAGAAATTCTACTGTCATTAATAGGTAAATCTTTAGCTTAGTTGGAGGTTTTCTTTTTGTTATAACTTGACTGTTAACTTGGCAAGAATCATGTTTGGCATGAGCTACGGTAAGTAATTAATAATATAATTTAACTCTTTTTTTTTAATTTTCAAACTTATAAAAACTTTTCTATTTTATAGAATACACTTAAAACGTCAGTACACCCGGCGACAAGTACGTCTGTCTAAAGTTAAAAGTAAGAGAAAGGAGGTAGTCCTGAATTCATTTTACGTCACTTAATTTTACCAAATGTTTCAAAATAGAGCCTTCCTTTCCCTATGTTAAAACTAGCTTTAAGACGTGTACTATTTTTTCAATATGTTTCCTTTTTGAAGGCTTCTTATTCACCTCCACCCCAAAACATGTGATGTGAGGGGTAGGTTGTGATGTTTATGGATAATATATCGAGTGACCCATCTTTTTGAAGGGTAACAAGTGTTTTGAAACATTTAAATACTTAAGATTTTATAGGTGGATCGGAACACTCAGTACAGCGCCTACCTATGGTGCACATGATCTTGGTAAGCGTGACAGACAGGGGTCGTGACTCCAAGCTGAGAGCAGTTAAATAGTCTAGGTAGGAGGCTTTGAAAGCAGCGCCTGTCTGGTTCCTCAGCGGCTTGCAAGGATCCGGTCGGTGCTAAATACAGAACATAATAACAATATCTTATTATTATACATAATAACAAAATAATAAATTTAATAGTTATTATACATTTTGCTGGAAACAATAATACCAGCGATTATAGAGATATTACCGATATAGGGGTAACAGCTACATCCCCCATATTGGAATCATAAAATAGCATTGCCTTGCCCTTTATTTGAGGAGACATATCTCTCTTTCAAATAAAAATGCGGTATTATACGTGGTACAAAATACTCCTATGGAACGGAAGCAGGGTCAGCTACCGAGCTGGGGGATACAGAACGGTAGTTCAATGACCGTTTGCCTTCACAGGCAGGAGTTCAACTAGTGGACATGTTGCCAAGTTCGATCAAAAATGCCACAAAACCAAAGGAATCCAAAACTCGTCTGACCAGATTTTTGGTTAGGGAAGATGTACGGTAAAATCGTACATATGTGATTGAGGCACCTTTGGGAGGCTAGTTAACTGGTTGACTGACCGGATTTTAGAGTTTAGCATTCAGATAAATGTAAGAGAGTAGAGGTAAACATTTGTATGTCCGAGTGAGATCTAGATTAAAGAATGAATGAAAAATTCAGTGCTAAACACAAGTTAAGACGATTGCGATACGTGCTTTTAATTTGCATGCAATAAACATTTTATTAATTTATTGCTTTTAAAGAGGAACGCAATGTAATTTTGGTTAAAAATTAAACTCTATCATGATCTTGAAATAAAAATTTAATAAACTCCAAAAGTGTTATTTCAATATGACAAACCACACATAAGTTTTAAATCTATCTTGAACTTCTTCCAAATATAAAATTAATCGATTCATAAATGCAGCTGAAACTGTGACTACACAGACAAAACTCTGTGCTTTTTTTAGTTGAATCTGAGACCATTGCTTAACTCAGTCATGCTCTCAAGACATGAGAAACGTGGATATTTAATATAATTTGCCTGTACTCACCCAAGGCATAACCATTAGTGGAACCTCTGACATTACTATGAGCTATTTAAACTGATTTTATACAGATTTATAATAAACAACCAACTCTTAAACACTTCACTACTAAAATACAGGAAATTTTAAAATGTGGGTTTGAAATAATAAATTATTGTACTGCATAAAATAAGTTAAAGAAAAGTAAATAAGGTGTTATCAAAAGAGTAAGTTGGACTGTGTTTATTTTCTTTACCATATGAGTTTTCAAGATGGTTTTATTTAATCCATATGTTTGTTAAATTAAAAATAATGCAATAGTTGTAGTACAGAACATACTGTATGAAAGTTACGAAAAATACTTGAGTTTTAAATAAACAACAAGTTATTAAAACATGGTTTTGTTGTGGAAGCGGAACATCCGTTAGATGGTAATTCCCAGATTATTAACAGTTTAAGATGTTTGCAAGAAGGCAAGATACACCTCTTCTGCAATACAATAAAATACACTTTCTAACAGCTACTTAAAAAAGAATTACTCTACATATATGTAAGAGGTGTGCACTAACAAGAAGACTATCAAAATTTGCTTCAGATACGGCGTATAAAACAGGCCTTTAATTTTGTTGTTTTAAACTTAAAACCCAACGTTAAATTACTAAAGCACTATTTGAGATGCCGACCACTCTCATGAGGGTTTTTTAAGGCAAATATGTGGTGAAGGATGACTGGTCGTAATGAGTTATGAGGTGTAGTCTTGTTACAAACTAAGGCCGACTCTTCCTTAGAATGGGTCATTAACTATTAGCCCAATGACCAATGGAAATACAAGGACCAACTGCTTAACGTGACTTCCGAACCACGCAGGTGATGGTCTGATATGTCTAAACGATGGTGGGAGTTGATGCGGGTATCATCAGATGATCACTGAGACTATCTGAGCCGCTTTAGACCTATGTCATTCTCACAACCTGACCTCCATGACGCTGGATTATAGGACCATGCCACGAGTCCCAGTCAAAAGTGTACAAATCACGTTTTACAATGATTGCAAACAAACTGGCCAATGCGGTGCACATTTGACATTTATCCCGTTTACCGTCACAATGTTGAAGGGGTAAGTGTTTGAAACGTAAACATATCTGACGCGCTACCGTGAATTCTAGCGAATTTCCAATAGCAGGGTGTACTTTACACAGGACGTGCCCTTTTTGGTTTGTTTTGGAGGGGCACAAACGGGTTTACGCTACAAACACTGTATTTATGATACAATTTGATGTCAATGAAACCTTTATACTCATTTGTGTACCAAGCTCGAATCAGCCAGACCAAGATGGCGGCGAAAAAACGATGTTTAAAAAGTTATATAATGTAATTTTCCATTTTACTAAGGAGGCTTTAAGCTCAAAAGAAACCATTTTGTTCAACTACATTTTGTTCTCTTAGGCGATAGAAATGAATAGCTCTATTTTCTATGAAAATTCGCTAAAAGCACAGTAACTAACAAAGACAAAAATCCCATTAATTAGACCAGATTTCGTCCTACAGTGAATCAATTACACTTGGTGTCACTGCTATCAGTGAGAACAATGGAACACATATTGTGAGCACAATTGAGCACAATGTTTGACACAATGGCAGCAAGGATGAGTGACTTTATTCTCTCCTCTGTCTATGTGACATTTATCTGCACAACTCAGCAAGCTCAACTGACATGTGACCTTTGGCTTTGTGTCCACAATGATAGATTCAATCCTGGTGAAGTTTTAGTTTTATTTCAATATAAGACACAAACTTCGCTTGGTTTTATAACTGGTTAAAACATCATTAAGCGTTACCAACGATAGTAAGGGTAAAAGTGTGTCTTGTTGAAGAGGTGAAGTTAGGACTGTGAAGTCCTCTCTATCACTCAACCTCGACCTTTACCTAGCGTCACCGTATAGTCACTTTACAAATTGTAATTGGTGACTGCGGGGATCGAACACGGGTCGTGCGTACTTGATGCGAAACCACCACTGACCCACTAACTAATATTAACATTAAAATAAAACTATGTTTTATTTTGCATTTGACTAATTCTTTGAAAACCGAAGTTATAAACTCTTTATTAATCTATATATAACCCTTTGTATATACAGCACAAGAAGTTATTCAACATTTTCTCTGAGATAATAATACATACATTACTGTATTAATCAATTAATCCCTTTGCTTAACAAAAATATTTCGCTGCATAAATATTTATAACACAAAGTTTTGGTAAGTCCATGCTCATTTCCTCTTGAATAGAGACGCTTTAAGTAGCCATTTAGCTTAAGCCTTTATTCCTCTAAAAATTATAGTACCAATTTGCATGTAAATGTAAAGGGTCTGAGCTAACATTTAGCTTCCTCTCGACTTCCTGTGTTGCTTCGGCTGATATATTCATTATACGAGTATTATACCGTTCTGCTCATAACGTCAAACACATTTATTCGTTTATTGTCAACGGGGTTCACACATATTGTACGATTAGTTTACAATTTTGCGAAACAATGCTCATTATTACTAGTGTCCTGGATAATGATCAATATTAACTATCAATTAATAAATTAAGGACAGGTTGTGTAATTAATTTAACATTCAGGTGAATAACAAGGAATCAAAACAGGAAAAACTTAGCTGTAACATAGGGTTTTTTCAAAAATTCAAGGGGCAAAACTAATTGCTTTTTACTTATTGATGAAAACAGCTGACATATGCAACAATAAAAGTCATATGTTGATAAGTTTTTTAATGTTTTATTTTTTTATTTAAGACCTTTTTTTACTGTAGAAGTCCAACGTGTTGAAGTTATGCATACATCCGGTGTCGTGATTTTATATACGGTGGAATTCGACCATTGATAAGTTTTGGCAGGACTGCCAACAGGGGTCACCTCGAACCCCCTGTAAGTAAATTAGTATGTGAAATTTAACTTGTTAAACTTGTGAATAAACTGACGTAACTTTTATTTCGCTGTGACCTTTTATTTCTGAGCACACCATCTTTTACACTTCATACAATCAAGAAAGGTATATTGATAGGATAGTAATGATGCAAATCAGGTGAAAACAATATACGTAATCAGCTCTTGTGCAACCATTGGTAACAAGCTTAAAACGAAATGTTTCAATCTACAGGGTTATTCCAAAGGAATGTCCTAATTTTATTCTTTTCTAACTTTTAGCATGAGTGCTTTATGAATAATTTTTGTATGGTTTGAAAGAAGAAACTCCATCTTTTTTACATACATTGACAGGTTGTTTGAACTGTTAAACTATCTACAACATGACTGCCCGTCAACACAAGGTATTTCAAAAGGCCAGTCAGTTAAGTCCAGTGATAGTTTCGTCGTAGATCATGCTATTTATTAGATTATGTCGTCCTATTTTAAGGAGAAAGTTTACGTTTCCTCTTCTGCCAAACAATTTAGTTGATCTGCGGAACCGTATCAGAGCTGCAGTCAATATTGTAAATCAATAGTTGATGTGTGAGAAGATTTTGATTATACGCTAGATTTTTGCTGAGCAGTGAAAGGGGGAAATTTTGGGCGTTTATAGAAGTAAACCAAAGGGATAACTTGTCCTCTTTTTACTAGTATTTAGTTTATGCAAATATAAGTAATAATTAATGAATTGGAGTTGTTTGAAAGTAAGACAGTATTTTGAACAACCCTGTACTCCTGGTTCGGGAGTTTTTAGATATCCGGTCAAATTAAATCTAAATTTAAAAGGATCTTGTGTTATACGAGGGCGTTTAATAAGTAAAGAGACAAATGAGTGTCCTTATTACATGCTTTATTATATACAACTAAGACTATTCCTACTTTTCAACAGAAGCCCTGCTCCTTTATACACCTCTCCCATTGATTTTTGTGCCGTCAGCAAGGAATTCATTACCCTGATGTCCAAGCCATACTTGCACAGCAGCTCTTTGTTACTCTCAAATCTCTTTCCTCACAGATCTTTTTCCAATAACCCAAACAAATTAAAATCACATGAGCCCAGATCAGGATTGAATGGAATATAGGGTAAAAGTCCCCAGGTCAAAGTTTCAATGGTATTCAGTGTTTCGAGAGCTTCATGTGGGAGTGTGATGTCTTGGAAAAACACCCCTACTCTGCAGTCGGGAGGTTTGGAACCCAACATAAGCGTGTTTTTCCATATTTTAGCTTATCATGGATAGATACTATCTGCACAGCTTGTGTGTGCTTCTTGAATAAGTGTGTCGATTCTGTTTTTCAACAACGCATTTGACACCTGTACCGGCTGGCCAAAACGCTGCAAATAACTCATATTTATTTTTCGAATTTTGTACCGGTCTATTAACTTATAAAGGTTTGCACGGTTCATTCAACTTGTCCTGTTTGTTTTATTAACATAGAGTAGATTTCTGATGGTTTTGCTCCTTCAGAAAACAAAACCTGATGTCGGCTCGTCGTTCTTTTTAGGCGCAATCAATTGGTAAACAAACAACAAACAAGGGTACAAAGGGTTTAATATGTTCACAGGGATGCCAACTAACATTGTTGATAGTTGTTAAATCAAGTAGTTGACTGTATATGTAGCTAGAATAGTTTGTCTCTTTACTTATTGAATGTCCTTCGTATGTGCGAATGGTGGTGTGAATATTACAGAACCTGAATGTTTGAATTTGGAACTCGATGTGTGTGAGTGTTAGGATAAGGACGACTCCCATACAATGTTATATACCGTATGTCTACGGCAATAAAGAATTTATTTATTTGTATATTAGTTATTTCGAAGTATTAATTTAACACAATTTTTGTTTTTTACAAATATTTTGGTATTGAACTCCGACGTAAATGAGAGGCTGTTTCAATGACTCCAGCAAATGAAAGAGCCAGTGATAACAAGACATTCTTTCAACAAGATCGTACAAAAGTGTTCCGTGGCTTGCTTTCAAATCACGTCTTCAATCTTTCTTGCCACTTTGAAACACTCAGTCGTTATAATTTCAGCTCTTTATAACTTTTATCTACCTCTTACTGTAGAAACGATCGTTTGGAGTATAACTGGCCAGTTGTTTGTGCATACAGAGTGTCAAAAAAATGTGTAGCGCGCTATGTAGAACCGGATTTTACTTACAAAAGTAAGTCGAAAATGTCTTGTAACATTTTGATTCCGGCTTAGTTTAGCCTTAATACACCATTTTGTAAATTTTGAAAATAATTATTAATTTAAAACTCCTTTGAGATATTTTTATGAAACCTCGTATAAACCTTAATTGTTTTCCCAATAACATTTTCTAAAACCATTTTTGATCTAATTTATCAAATTTCAAAATTGGTGCTATTTAAAAACGTTAAAGTCAAATTCCAATATGATTCCATTTGACTTTGAAATTTTTAAATGGCCGCTGCTTTGAAATTTGATAGGTTAGATAAACAATATACATTGCCGTCTAGACTAGTTGTTATAAAATTGAATACGTTTAAGGATATTAAAAAACAAACATGTAATTTGGTGGTTGGTGACTGGTCAGCTTGCGCTGATTATGTTTGGACTAGCTCGTTTCCTGAATTTGTGTTATGTTTTAGGTTACTTTCCACCTGAAGACGGGATGAGATTCCAGATGTCAAAACGTCGTGTTCTTCTTGATCGCTAATGCAAACGTGATTTTGTTAATTGTGCTAAATAAACTACTTTGTTGTTGATGATTAAAACGCTCGTAATAATTCTAACGTCAGAAATTGTATTATCAACAACTTAAAAACAACAACAAATAGCTAAAAACTTACAATCTTGTCGCTGACATTTTTCATGGGTTTACGAGTGAGAAATTCGAAAATAAAGATTTGGGAATGGTTAAAAGATTGACACCAAACATAATTAAGTCCCAGATGTAGCCACGGGACTTTTTATAAACACACAAACGTTAAGTATTTTGAGTATCTTTATCATTCGAACTCCTAAAAACTTGTAATTTCAATAGTCTACTGATAGAAATAAACCGACTGTTGCATCAGGGAAATCATCAATCACTATGTTTTGTATGTCATGTTTTGTGTCCAGTTTAATCATGGCAGCTACAGTATCATGCATATCAAAGGAGCGATAACGAGCTTGCTAACCAGGCTTGCGTTAATTAAATTGTCAAACCGATAAGTTTACTTCAGTTTTACCTTTTAATTAACCCAAGTTCTTGAAAACAACCGAGTATTTTAGATTTAACCTATTATCAAATTGTTTATCTTTGGGCACATGTGTATTGTATATTAACAATTTGTGAAATAATAATATTGGTATATTGTCGTAACAAAAGATTTGCATGGACAGAAAATAAAGTAAAAATTCCTTGTGTCTAGATTTGCCCTCTTTTAAAAGCTACAATATAATACGTTTTATTTTTCAAGAGACGGTCGACTCAATCAATCGACTTAACTTTTCAATCTTATGGAAAGATAATTGAAAAGTAGTTGCTATACTATTTGCAGGATTAAAAATACTAGGTTGGTGTCCCAGAGTTTTCAATATTAATATAGTTAATATATTTTGATTTACATTGTAGTTTTGGCATGATTCTGAAACATGAGAAATTAAAATAGATATTAAAAAATTACTTAAAGAGGCTTTGTTGAAAATGGCAATATGAAAAACCTATATAATTTAACTTTAGAAAATGAGTCACGCTAAATATTTTGTTGTTGTTAAAATATTGTTTTTATTTGTTTATTAAATGGATTAACAGGATCCGTACACACAATGTTTTATAATATTATACCATAAATACTTTCTATAAGCTTATGTTGCAATAAAATCCATAGGTAAATATAACCAGATTGTCGGAAACACGTGTATACAAACTTGCAATGTAAGTGAAAAGAGCTCCCTTTGACAACAAAGCTATAAAGCTTCTCTACCTTTAGGAACACACTTTTCGAAGAGTGCTTTTTATAATATATCTTTTCGAGAGCGTTACCATTGTTATCACAACAAAGGACATTATCGTTACGTATAAAATAATGCCCAAAGGCCAAAATATGAACTGTATTAGTATGAAGGTGTATTAGTACATCTAATGTTAACCTTAAAATTGACTTTTATATTTTGCCTTTAGTTATGAGGTTAAAGGTGACCTTTGATCCTTGGCTGAGTTTTGAATAAGTATGTAGAACTTTTAATAAGGGTTCTTTTCATTTCGCTCCAAAACGGTCTTCAGATTTATTTATTCACTTATAGCTTAGTATTTTGGGGCAACAGACCGGATGCAGAGATA
Source organism: Matsumurasca onukii (assembly GCA_018831715.1). Taxonomy (NCBI): domain Eukaryota; kingdom Metazoa; phylum Arthropoda; class Insecta; order Hemiptera; family Cicadellidae; genus Matsumurasca; species Matsumurasca onukii. The sequence continues at coordinate 36,279,606 of CM032065.1, forward strand.
ATATCTATACTTCAGAAATGGTTAATCAGAATTATTAACAAGGAACATCATTTGGCTCATTTTTAACCCATTTTCAGACAGCTTAACAAATTGAGTATGTCATCTCGTTTTATTTTGGAAACAGCTTTATTAATCAGAAAAATCAATATGTCTTCACCATAAACTCTGAAATTCACACACATCACGCAAGACAATCAACACAATTTGCACCAATAGATATTTACAACAAGATTCCAAAAAATTCGGGCTATCAAGACTTGAAGAGCTTCAAAAGTTTATTCAAGAAGTACCTTATTCGAGAAGCATTTTATTCACTCCGAGAGAGCTAGATTTATTTAGAGGAAAAGTCCTCATCCAACAGAAGAGAGCCATTCGATGCCTAGCAAATATACCACGCCTTGACAGCTGCCAAGAACACTTCAAACACTTCAAAATTCTCACAGTTATCTCACTGTATATCCGTGAAACTATCATGCATGCAGTCAGCACCCAGTAACAAAGACACCACAATCAACACCAACACAACACTAGACACGCTACAGACTTCTCCTTGCCACCTCATCACCTGAGCCTCTTCAAAATGAAGCCATCTTACAAAGGAGCTCTCTTCTTCAACCACCTTCCTGAATACTTGAAAGCCCAACACCCACAACATCTCAAGAGACAGCTGACTTTGTGGCTCCAGGAGAGACCCTTCTACTCAGAGAAGACTTCCTGACCAACAGAACTCTACCACTCCAGAACAGCAACACATGACGAATACATATATTGCATTGTATAACATATTTTTCTTAAAATCATTTTGACGCATGTACTGTTCTCCATGAATATGTGAATAAAGAAGGGTCTATTGTCTATTACCCTACCTGACGACAGCAGAATTGCCATGCTACTACTAGCTGGATATCAAGAAGTATGAAGTATGACGTTGGACATATGTATTGATGAACTTAAGTTGCACTTGTTGTTTGTTTTGACGATACTCTCAGTGACCTTTATGTGGCCCAAGACATCAGCTGTTCCAATGAATTTGTTTGATCGGAATGATTGGTGTGTTTTAAAGAAGTCGACTGCTGTAAACAGAATTACTGTAACTATCGATTTTTAATGGGGTTTAGTTTACCATCACTACTAAGCACTATTTGATGATCAGTTCATTTTTTACTAGCGTAACAACAGCTATTTCTTCAAAGAAACGTTACAATTTAGACTATTGGGTGTAAATTGTGTGAACTTGTCTTAATAATTTTTATATTTTATGATTTTTTATTATAACCTCTTTTTTTGTAAAGTCTACGCACTATATGTCTAATGGCTATAAAGTAAATAAATAAATAAGTGGTCAAACATTAATTTTAAACTTTAAATACAATTTAATAGACACATTTTATAAAATATCTCCATCACGGCAAAAAAGCATCGGCTGTGCCTCGTATGTTAAATTTGAGCTCGTATAAAAGTGTATCTACAGGTGAGGAAATATACAGGGTTATTCAAAAGAATGTCCTACTTTTATTCTTCTGTAACTTTTATAGTATAAAGCTACATGATTAATTTAAAAATGGTTGAAAAGAAGAGAATTCAAAATTTTGTTACATATACTGACAAGTAATTTCGCTTTTAATTACCAAGTAATTACCAAGAAGATGACGCCCATCCAACACAAGACATCAGAGCTGCAGTCAATTAAAAAATCAATATTAACTTCGTGATCTACGGGAAAAGAGTTTGATTATCGGCTAGATTTTTGCCGAGAAGTTAGGGGGTGAGCATTTTAGAAGTGTATCAAGGAAGATAAACTTTGAAAATTGCTCATTTTATTAGTATTTAATTTATGTATATCTAAGTAATAATTAACGAAAGAGAGTTGTTTGAAAGCAGGACATTCTTTTTGAATAACCCTGTACTTTGGTTTTCCCCATCTCCATATTTTGCAAACAGTAATTCTTCAATTGGTAATTCTTTATTGGTAACTATAATGTACAACATTTGAACAGAATAACCATCAAATTTCTTCAACAGTTCTGCAGTAACCTCTATAAAACACATTAAAAAGTTGGTAATAGTCCTCTCAGCTGATTATTTAGCCAACACACACGTCATTCTAAAATACACGTTATGTGTCTCCCTCTCGTCACACACTAAATGTCAACAGTTGGTATACATGTAAACCAGACACACTTGAGTTCTTGGATCCTGACTTACATGTGTCACCTGGTAGTGACACCACTCCAACCTCAACCAGTTGTCATAACAAGTACACGTTGTGCGAAATTGGAGAGATCGTTGAAGTTGTGGAAAAGCATTAGTTGTGGATAAGTAAAAAAAAAACATGTTTTGGGGTTTATTTGTCTCTAGTATAAATCAAAGACACACAATTATATACCTGTTCCTCCTTCTTCTTATCTTGAAAAGCTTTGTTAAAACGAAGTATAGAAATGTTTGTTCTTACTACTTTTTCTTTCTATCCACCCTTTTTTAGTATAATATCAAAGACACACACATATGTATATACGAGATGTGTGCGACCACTCTACAAGTGGCGTTTCGTCCGATTTTATGAAATTTGGCACAAATGTTCCTTCACAAATCTAGAGTAAATTAGTTAGCCAGAAAAATAAGTTCAATGATGATGCCCCTTTAAGGAATCACCCCAAGAAAAGAGATTTATGGAATATAAATTTGTCGTACCGTACCAAACAGGTTAACCAAAAATCAATGAGCCCCAATTAGCCAGACAAACATAACGGAAACCAATTTTCTGCCGTCCATTTGTTTTGGCCGAAGAGATTTAGTTGATTTTTGCTACACATGTTTGGTTTGTTATATGAAATTCGCTTGGTGATTAAAACAGTTTTCATGACCTAAATATAAACTTTTATGGTACTGTGTAAACAAAATGTGTACTAAAATAAACAAAATCTGTTCAGCCAAAACAACATAGTAGCGTTGTTCTCTTCACCTCACTTTGGGTTAAATAGCCATAGAATAGTGTTTTTATCAGAAGGAAGAAAAGATGGTAATTAATGCAACAGAATAGTGTATTTCATAACTAGGTCCTAAAGTGACACTTTTCGACACGAGGTCAAGTTAACGTCAGCGGCGCAGCCGAGGACGTTAAATGAGCGAGGATCAAAAAGACACTTTCGGGCCGAGTGATGAACGATATTTTTTGTCATGAGGCAAATAATAATGAGAAAGAAATGTCAATAAATGTTTTAATAAACTATTAATTAAGTAAACATTGTTTTGAGCCCATCAGTCTGAATTATAATGTTTTGAATAAACAGCTGTTACACTGATTTACTATACGTACTTACACTTTATCACTGTCAATACATGTGTCTAAAGCAGCTGTTTTCAGAGCAGAATGACAAAAAAGCAATTATAGACCCAGAGTTATTGGCTTGCACATCAAAAACCCCGCTAAATGTTGTTTACACTTTATAGAATTCCTACAAACAAACCAAGATTCTTTCCTGATGTCGTACAACGCGGTTGACACAGTGTCTCAGACTCAAAGCTCCAGGGACAGAGTGTCAGTTAGAGATTGCTCGTGGATGTGTGTTTGAGGAAAAACTTGAGATTTAATATGGCGTCTAAAGTGTCCTTTCCTGCAAAATAAGACAGGTTTGTTTTGAAGCTGTACAAACATTCTTTGTAACATTAGTAGAAACAACAACAGAATATCTTGAGTTAAAACTGGTTCTTTTGTTCCTAACCGATTTCTATGCTTATTTTATAAACAATTTATGAACTAAAAATTAATTTTCAATTTTATTTTGAACAAAATTATTTATATAAAAGCTAAAAGTGCTTTGTTCTAAAAATAAATAAAACACTTTTAGCATTTTACAAAATTAAACTTCACCCGCTGCCAAAACATTTGTTCAAATTATCAAGTTTAACTGATTTTAAATCTAATAAATTTCGTAGCCATGCAGGTCAGGTTTGAAGACAAGCTAAAAATTACTGTTAGTAGGTCAAAAGGGTATATTTCTTGACTATTTAATGCTTAGTTAAAGTCTATTTTTAGTAATATACGTCTAACTTTTAGTGTGCGATTAAAAGTAATAATGTCAATAACAGTAATGGCAATACAAAGATTGTTTTGAGGTTTGGGGCAGGATCGATAAACTATTTGGAAGAATAACAAAAGGCGGCTTTTAAGTAAAGATATATTGTAAAACGCACTTTGCAAAACTGCCTTTGTAAGGGAACATGTAGACCTTGGTCTTGTTTATATCTTTGTTGTTTAAAACCTCTCAGTTGGGTAGGTTTAATACTTACTGTTTTTAAATCGGATCCATTAAGCATTAGTTGATCTAATACCAATTAATCAATATAACTCATGTTATGTTTTATAGAACGAATATAGTAATTTACGTTTAATAACAACAATAACTTTTATGTACGCAGTAGTAATTTAAGATTAGCTGCTTGCTGGTATGTACCTCGTTGTAATACTGTTCATTTTTATAATTTTTCGTTCTTTTATGGCCTACGTTTTTTAAATTATCACAATAATGAGTTGGATGTTTTTCATGGTAGCCTTAAATATTTTATCAAGAAGATCATGGTTATTTTAGAATAGTAAATAAAGTACTCTGTAATTTTGTTTCTCATTTGTTTGTCAAATTTTATAATTTAATTAATTATGTTAATATTGTAGTTATAAGTTCACCACTTGTATATATTGTTACTGCTTGTCAATAATATTAAGTTTTTTTTCATCTAAAATTGTAATTTTCTGTATGTAAACATGGCAGTTTTGGGGTTTTCCTGTAGCTGTCATGTAAATGAAAATAAATAATTTAGACACACATCGCTTATTTTTGAAATTGGCATTGTAATAATTTTGAAATTGATTTAACAACTTGTAGTAGTAAAAACTGCTGACAAGCACTGCTTGTAAATAAAACAATAGTTAAAAATTTTAATGCTAATGAAAAAATTCAATACACATTATCGATATTTTGGATATTATAAATGCCTGATGCCTTGATGTTACTGCAATGTCACATTCGCATTTAACGTTTTAATAATACATTTCTTTACTGCAAGGCAAATTTATAAATCGTTCAAGTTATAAATCGACTTGATTTAGTCCTTTCCACTTACAAAAGGCACTGTGTTAAAATATATATATTCCCGGTATATATAGGACCAATATATTGATAAAGATCATGTTTACATACAGTTAAGTTCAATATTGAAAACATTTGAATTTAATTCATTTATTACAAAATTTATAACATTGCAGGCAATGCCCAATCACAATGTAGCATTAAAACATAACAATATAGTAATTTAGGCATATGAAGGTATATCTTGAAGAACCACTAGCGACAGTAACACACTTTGTAACTCAACAGTAACAGCCGATAAAATAAATAAATAACATAGTAAAATAGTTTATATTTATAACTTAATTAATAACGAGATTAAAAACATAACAGACAGAGCATCAAATTTAGATTTGTATTAACATGTAAATGTGGAAAATAAATATACTGCAAAGATATAATACAATATATTTAAACAATATACATAACAATAATAACAGTTGAACTAACATCCCCAAACCAAGGCACTCAAGTGTTACAGGATTGGACGCCAACACGGACGCTGCTTAAAAGACAGCCGGCTTTTCGCCAGCCCGTACTAACAAAAGTAGCCAGCGCCCGGAGAAGCGAGCACAAAGTGTGTACACAGATAATGAAAAAATAACAAAGATATATACACTAAAATAACATGCAAAATACATACCACTATATAAATACCTCATCAACAATATTGTACATAAAACAATGTATAAATTTACTATAGTTTATTTTAATTATTTAAAGAAGACTAGCGGGAAAGTGTCCTGCGCGTTGAGGTTATAAAGTAGAATGCTTGAAAACGTTTCCTGTATTTTGGTTTTATAAAGGTACCAGCTACTAGAAGTACTGTAGACTTTAGAAGTAGTCAAGTAATAAGACTTGATTACTGGACTGAGTTAAGTAACCGGAAGTGGCTTGAAGTGGACCGGATGTGGCAGCCTGGAGATTTCTGTGTCACACTGTGGATAACTTTCGTAACATCCGACACAATTTCCCGGTTGTCCTGTTGACCCTGTTAGACAAGGAGTTCAGCTAAACTCAACCGTGCTAGCAAACATGTAATGAGGAAACCCATAGTTGGAATTTTTACTTATCAAAACAGTGCATACAGAGAGAAGAACGATATGAATGAATTTTAAGTTGATAAAAATACCGTTCAAGAAATGTTGTGGAGTTTTATACAATATTTTGTAACATTCTTCAACATAATCAAAAGCCGTACATCATCAAACCACCTCAGTGCGTTTGGTATACAAAGATGATTGAGCGAATGTCAGCCCGGAATCATAGACCTATAAGAAACGTGCCATCAGGTTCTATTATGGAACATGCAAGGTTAGGTCCTGTGAGGTCTATCTATCTGTACATAATGGAGCTCCTAAATTTCTTTTTCATTTGCATATTTAAATATATTAATAACAATATGATATTAAGAACGGCCTTAGAAAAGATTAAATCTGAAGTGTTACGTAAATTCCAAAAGAACAATTTGTTTCTACGATCACAGTACGGTAAACTCCACTGGAAAAATCACCCTCTAAGGACTTTAACAGAAGTACACCACAACCGGTTTACAAAAATGTTTGCCTTTCGATTAAAATGCCAAGTGGCACCAACGTCACTGTGACGTCACTGTTATAGAACCTCTCTGACGTCACAGTCTCTAGTTATACACCAGTCTGGCTTCACAACTGTGCCTTGTTACTTGTTGCTTTGTCTAGTGATCATGAAATATTGTTGTGACGTCACTGTTGCAGAAGTATCTGTCTGTAGAACCTCTGACGTCACAGTCTCTAGTTTTACACCAGTCGGGCTTCACAACTGTGCCTTGTTACTTGTTGCTTTGACTAGTGATCATGAAATATTGTTGTGACGTCACTGTTGCAGAAGTATCTGTCTGTAGAACCTCTGACGTCAAAGTCTGTAGTTACCCACCAGTCTGGCTTCACAACTGAAACAATGTGATTGGTATAAGTGGGAAGCAATTAATATACCTCTTGTCATCTGTAGTTAAGTGATTATGGTGACGTAAAAGTACCTTAATCACAGACCATACCTCTCATAACAAATCAAAACAACCGTTAGAACGTTCTTTTGAAATTTATTTGTCTTGCCTTATGAGTAAATTTAGTTACATTTTAATGACTATATAACAAAAGTACTCATTACAGCCCAACAAAAGGTAATGGTGGGTATAGAATTATATTTTGTTAAGTGCCGGTAGTTCAACTTGATATTGGTTCTTACGGTGAAATCTCTGCCGCCATATTTCAGTTGATGACACAATTTATGAGCTAAACCACTCAGACGATGAGGGAAACTTGGGCTTGAGTTATGTTCTACATTTGTACACTTTTCTCGTTACTCATTCTTTCTGTCTTCAAACTATATGAAATAGTGTTTTAGAGGATTGAACCTAAAAGTGTAATATTTCACGAATTGTGATATTTGTATAGTTTGGAATAATTCGAATGGCAATAAATTATGAATCAAAAGTATCGAACATAATTTCTTTTTGTTAAAATGTTTATAGTGGTCAAATAAAAATAAAAATTGAATTTCCATAAGCCCCATCCGTTGTGACTATGGTGTAGAGCTATATATGTACACTTTTATTAAACCGGTGATAAGGGGAACTTCCGACCTGGGAGACACAGGACGTTAGTTTCTATAAACGTTTCTCCACGCTCATCAAAGGTTAGTTTTGGTCGCAGAAGCTTTTAAAGTTCAAACGAGTTAATGCCCCACAATTGGGAGACTTGGGCATTAAACAGACTAACTAGGGGTAGTCTGGGATGATTCGAGTAAACGGGGATAGTAAGAATGTTAGTTATGCAAGTTTGAAAGGGATCTATATGTGAATGAATGCAAAAGGAAATCTTGAGTAGATTTTTACAGCTGTCATATGCGCACAACCATTTTGACGAGTGTATTGTTTGGAGGGAAACATATACGCGCAAAGTGAGATGTTTATAACAGGTAAAGGGAAGATGACCGTTCATTCGATGTACGTTGGTGTTTTCAACTTAACAACGAAGTTACTTCCATAAACACAAAATTACAAAAGAAAAATACAACACAACTCGATTTGGTTTTAATGTTTAATATTAAAAGTGTACGTGGCTTTATTAGAAGCTTAGTTGCCGTGTGTAATAGACCTATCACTCACAAGAGCTGCAGGTATATTACCGTAAGCGTCACAAGATCAATCTGCAGCAAATTGAGAGTTAATTAGATCCTGCAGGATAATATCCTTGTCACAATGTGACATGCACAGATTGTCTCGTCTTGTACACGTCTCAGATCAGACCCTACCTTTGCTTATACTGTATATATGTAGCACGTATGGTGTTAGTTACGTAAGTGACAAGTTGTACTACAGTTCTTTGTTGTTGACGGATGTAGAATTTCTGAGGTTGAAATGCTATAACGGACGTTTTCCTTTTTTTAGAAAGTAAAAGAACAGGACGTTTCAGGTAAAATGTAATCTAAAACATAGCACAAACCATAGCTGCATTGGCTGACTGGGAGTCACGGTGGACCAATCACAGACGTGATTCAGACTAACCCACGTTTTTTGGCACAAAACCCCTATTTGTGCACAGCCATTGGGAAACTATTTTGAGTTCTGACAAATAAATCATGTTTTCTAACAAAGGAGTTAAAATGACTAGTGAATGAATAACATACAGCGTGTCCAGTAATTATTGGATTAAATTTCACCAGATGAATTTACAAGTCAAAATAAACAAAGATTCCTATGACGCAATAACGCAATAACAATCACTTCCGATCTTTTAACGGTGGTCATACTCATTTTGGCCTAACAACCCAAACCCCTCAAATTTATAAATACTTAAATTATACTTAAATATAGTAAATGGTAAATACATAAGTAAAACACAACGTGGCAAAGATTTCAATGATCCTTTTGAGACAAAGTTTATTGTTCTGTGATAAATAATAACGGATAAATCCATGAATTCCTTAGCACATTTCTTTATTTATATTAAAGAAAAAGACCTAAATTATGAAGTTTGAGGAAAATAACAAAACTATTAATTTTACATTAATTCACGGTAAATATTAAAACTAGTGGCCATTGCCTAGCCACTAACTTACAGTTTAGTAAGTTGTCTTCAAAAACAGCCACACATGCTCTTCTTGTTGCAGCCTACTACGTGTTTAAAGCTGTAGTTTTTAGCATTATAAAATTCAATTGAAATTAGCTTTAGATACACCATTGGGGGCTTCAGCTGCATAGTGGTCTGGTGTCCCCTTACCTTGGTGTTTGATACAATACTAGTCAACTTCAAATTTGATTTATACAATGGCTAGTTATGATTGATTTCGAAACTATTTTAGAATAGACATTCTGAGCATATCTCACAACCTATTTAAACCACTCCACCAAGTTTTAAGATACTCCAAAAGTTTACTCGCAAACTCAATACAGTATTGAAAAAACTTTATTAATAAATTTAAAGAGGTAAAATGAATTTAAATTGCTACACATAAAATGTTTGGACAATTAATTGAAGCACTAAATCTACAACATGTTCGTAATAAAAATCAAAACCTTACAAATGCTTCAAAACAAATGTATAACAAACTCAGCTAATAAGCCCGGGTTAAAGTTATTGCAGGTATTATTTCAGATAATCCCCATACAATCGAGGATTATAAGGGTACAATTGTAGGGCTTTCTCTGCCCTTCGCTTTATTGCTACAATTGAGTGTAATTTAATACTGCTGTGTAAGAACTAAACTATCCGGCGTATTGCTATCAAAGCCAAATTAATAATTATTGAAACAATTTGCACCAATGGACATTATTTATTAAAAACAAAGCACCGCTGGCATGAGTAACGCGGATTTCCTTTACAATATGTTACTTTACTCTAGTTCCTTCCACTGTCAGCTTTGGTTCAGCCTTCGGCCTCAGCTTTGCAACCTTTATAATTACGAGTGTAACGAGGCTGTTCACTACCTTATAATGAATGTCTGAATGGAATTTCGATATAACGAGTTAATGCAAAATTTTAGCTACATATATTTTACTCTAACTTTTCCTTTTTGACGATTGCGATACAAAATATTTTGTAACATTTGCAATAAAGTATTTTTATTATTATTATCACTACGCTCACAGCTTCGCCTCGGCCTTCGGCCTTGGCCATTCGTCTTGTATTATCACGGGCGTTACACGGTTGTTTGCTACGCTCATAGCCTCGATTTGGCCTTCGGCCTCAAACTTATTATGCTGGGTCTTATTATGCTGACGGCATTAATATCTCATTTTCCAAAGGAAATTCGATAACTAGACACGACTTTATAATTACTATAATTATTTTGATTATGCTATAACGAACTTACAACAAATGTTTGGTTTGCAGAGCAACCTTGGATAACCGAGTGCATATTCATGTTCTTGTTAGACGTATTGAATATTCTATTAGGAATATCCACTAGACAAATGGTCCAGATGTATAAATGTGATTTGAACCGTAAACATGAAATATTCATAAAGATAGACACATGGTTAGTGGCTTAGTTTCTTAGCCTATTCCTTATGCTCATAAAATTTGGATTATTCTTTGTAGCACTATACGACACAATTTGTTCCAATTTTGACAGGAAATACTCTATGCTTGAGTTAAAAGGTCTGTACAATCCGATGATAGCTAGTTGTGACTTGTTTATTATTGAGTTTATTTTAGAAAAGTTAGATATTCAAAGTCCTCTCTACCACTCTCGATCTTTACCTTGCGTTACCGTATTAAGTCACATTACAAATTGTAAGTGGTGACTGCGGGGATCGAACCCGCGCCACCGGAGTGATTAGCTCCGGAGTCGCGCGCGATACCAATTCGCCACGGATCCGCTAGTTAGTGATAAACTAACTACTTAGCGTTAATACTAATTAAGGTATATAATTTGTCGTTTGACATAGTTCGTAATATATATTCAGCTTGTTGATTTAAGTCAACGTTGTTTAGGATAAATATTTATATTTAAATGCTTCTAATTTGAAGGCATACTTAGGCTGTTTGGTGGTGTAATGGTTAGCATACTTACCCGGCTAGTGAGAGATCAGGGTTCGAGTCCCGGTTTGGTCCGCAAATATTGTCTTCAAATTCTGTAGGGATAAATGAGTTATTTAGCTATTTAGCGTGTACATACAAATTAAGATCCATATTTGCCAATTCTAATCATAGTAAATAGCATGATTATTTATTTAGACTTATATTAACGCATCGATGTATTGTTGTTAATACTTTTAATGTATACAATCTTGCAACAATGTATTGTAAACTGCCTGTTTGCTGTTAAATGATAAATACAAATTCAAAACCATTTGAGATAAAACATAACCGAATCAACAATATCAGACTAAATTATGTTTGATTTCGAGTTGGATTGAATTTAATAAATAAACAAACACACACAATTGTTTCTTATTTTAAAATCTCAGTTTGAATAAAATAAGCGTTATGACTTATAATAGTTGAAATATAGGGTAACAATAATATTTTATTTTGAATAGTAATCAGTTCAAAAAGATTCTAAACATCTGTGGACAGTTTCATTCCTCCCGGTCTGTCCGCTGTGTTTGCTCTGCAGTTCGAAGCTGAAACCAGCTGATCGATAAATACCGAATCATTGTCGTTACAGTTTTCCTTGACAAGTAAAATTTACGATGTTAAAGTTCGTTCTTTTTAAGTTATTACAGAGTGTTTTTATTTAAATTATGCGAATAGTGAGTGTCATGTGAGGAAGGGCTATGTGCTTTTTGGATATTGGGTAAGTGTTTTAATTTGTTTGTAACTCGAAATGAAGTAATATTATCTCTAGCCTTAAAAATAACATTACGCAAGTGACTATTCTTCAATTGATATTCATAAGATTCAAGGTTGATTGAACAGTACCTAAATTTATATTTTGTCGGGAAATCTTGCCGGCTTTTGTTGTTCTATAACTATTTACAATTAGTTAAGTAAGTTTTGCATCCTTTCGGTGAATGAACTGCTGTAGACCTAACGTTTGACTTTTAATGGGCTAGTTGACTAAACCGATACGCATATTATCCATAGCTAATGAAATAACTGTTCAGCCTATTGCTTTGCTACATCGTTTGGAGTTCGTTTTGTTGTAATCGAATCGACCTTTACTTTTTGTTTGAGTTACTACGATTTATAAAATCTTCTTAACTCATTTTGGACTAGGCTGGATTACCTAACCTAACCTAACTACTACCGTATTACAATTTCGAGTTGACTGTGGGTAATATTATAACAAATAGACAGTTTAGTTAGCACTCATGCACTGTCAGAGCTATGATGTCTAGTCCTGACAAAACAATATTTAACTAATTTTGATAGCCTTTATACGTCGAATGCTATAATTTATTATTAATCGGTTTCTAATTCCTTTCTGTAAGTTTTGTTCGCAATTTGGAGAATAGTATTTAAACACATCAGTCTTGTGAGCTAGATTTTCGATAATCATTTTAGGTTCTTTTTGAAAGTAAATTATATGAAGTTGCCGTTTTAAGATTTGGATACGATTTAGACTAAGGTTCACTTGATGACGAGAGGAGTGTTCATACTTCTCAAAATGTTGTGTATTTTAAACCCAATAACCGGTAGAAAAGTCAATCTAGAAAAAGCGGTAGAAAAAGCGTAATCGAGCTTTTGAATAACTGATAACTTATGAATATCGGATGATGAGTGCTTTGATGGTGAACTTAATTTACATTAATCAACTAACTAATTTTATGTTTGTGACATGTTGGTACTTAATTACGTACTATCAGTGTTTAACTCACAAATATGTTACCACCTCTGCGCACTTAAACGGCGAAGAATATAAATGATCAACATCATAAAGGTGAAACTTTTTAACCAGCAGTTTTGTTTCCGTCGTTATTTTTTAGACTGCAGTTTTTAACATATTTTTCACATAACAAAGCGGCTCGTACAATTCAGCCTGTAATTTGTTTTCATTTTGTTTTGCGCCTTTTTTTAACGCTGCGTTTAGTTTGAATGCAATGTGTAGCGTATTTTAGTTCTTAACTCCATTAGTGACTTAGGAATATACTTTGGAATAAATCACTTTTATATAAACCAGGCCGACACGTAGCTACGCGCCAAAGCCTCGCTGGCGTGAGTGTAGCGAATTTCCTTGGCAGTTTGTAACTATAATTTGCTAATCTTACCCAACCTACTTTTTATCAACTCCTTCTCCCATAGCTGGACTGTTTTACTTGTTAAAAACTATAAGTAGTGGGTATGTGACGGTATGGTATCGCGCGCTACTACGGCGCTTACCATCCAAGTGGCACGGGTTCGAGCCCCGTAGTCACCCCACAATTTGTAAAGTGACTATACGGTGACGCCAGGTAAAGGTCGAGATATATTGGTGGAGAGGATTTCGTAGTTCTAATTTGCCGTGTTAGACAAGATAAACTTTACCTTTTACGAAATAAGCTCGGCTGATATACCACGGCTTAGTTCTAAAGACCAACCGAATTGTGAAAGATAAAACTGATGCAAGTTATTCAATTTTCGTACTGATTTCCCTAGCAGACAATTTACCCAAAGCACTATGTGGTTGGTTACACTGACATTGGCTCTTGCGTGGTCAGTGAAAGGGTTAACACGGAAGATGTTACAGAGAAATTGTGGTCAGAATCTCTCAGTGTTTTGAGCCTGGAACGGAGTCTACCTTTGTGCCGAGAGTTTGGTCAACCAATGGAAACCTCAGTAGTTCTGTTCATCGAACACAAGTTCGTAATCTACTTCGACATCTATGTTTACAGCTGAGTAACTATTAGAAATGGTGGTCTAGATAGGAGTGAATAGTAGCAAGGATTTATAGTCTGCGTTGGTTTTACCTCTTAATGTCAAGATAATGGTGGTGAAGTCACTCGTGTTCCTTAATTTCGACTAATGTGTTGTTGTAATCAACGACATGATGAAGGAGCTTTCCAATACGTTGAATGTTACTACCAGTTCTAAAGCGTTAGGAGCTTAGTGAATTTTAACATAATTATCTTTCCCTTTGCTAACAACTACTCCTGTTTACTTGTCTGAACGGTTTAAAATTCAAGTCGAGTATTAGTGCCCGTGACCCTAGATGTGGCAGTTCCTTGTTATCTATACCATCTTATCGCTCTGCTGTGTACAACAAATTCTTCAGTGTCCAACTGTACATGCAGCCCGCCTATAGAATTCTCGCCGGGGTCGAAGATCTCCTGATTCGGACAGTGAGTGACTAGGGATCGGTGATGTCTGTGGTCGGTTATACTGAATTGACATAAATGGTATTGTTTACATTATTTTGAGGAATTTATACATTTTTGTTTTCAGTTTTGTAAACGCAAAATAATCGTTTTGTACACTGTACCTGTCGTTTCCTCCAGACATAGTTTAAATATCTTAGAACTTCGTACCAGCAACACAGCGTCATTCCTCGTCTGATGCGAACTGGGAACAGGATTTGCAGTCGCGTTGATTGATATCTTCAGCTCCAGCACTACAACACTCAGGAGAGAAGTGACGGCCCTGCTTACAAATAACTGAAACCCTCTTTAACGCCGTAAATTATTAAGTTATTATTGTTACACTAGGAGGTCCCTCCGAACCCCGCTAATCCTGAATACCATACGTTATATATGAAACAGATATATTAGTTGTTGTTGATGTAGAAACTAGACATGAGTTAGGAGGCAGGTAAGAGGATGCTGAGAGGCGATTCTTATGCTAATGTGAACATCCACATATCATCCTGAACCCAGCCCTGCATTATTCCTGTTATCCAAGCTTTGAAAATGTGTAGTGAAGGTGAAACAAGATATATTCAGACGTGGTTGTTGTTGATGTAGAAACTAGACATGAGTTAGGAGGTAGGTAAGAGGATGCTAAGAGGCGATTCTTATGCTAATGTGAACATCCATATATCATCCTGAACCCAGCCCTGCATTATTCCTGTTATCCAAGCTTTGAAAATGTGTAGTGAAGGTGAAACAAGATATATTCAGACGTGGTTGTTGTTGATGTAGAAACTAGACATGAGTTAGGAGGCAGGTAAGAGGATGCTGAGAGGCGATTCTTATGCTAATGTGAACATCCACATATCATCCTGAACCCAGCCCTGCATTATTCCTGTTATCCAAGCTTTGAAAATGTGTAGTGAAGGTGAAACAAGATATATTCAGAAGTGGTTGTTGTTGATGTGGAAACTATACATGAGTTAGGAGGCAGGTAAGAGGATGCTGAGAGGCGATTCTTATGCTAATGTGAACATCCACATATCATCCTGAACCCAACCCTGCATTATTCCTGTTATCCAAGCTTTGAAAATGTGTAGTAAATTTGAAAAAAGATATATTTAAAAGAAAGAGAGAGTTTTAATGAAAGGGTTCCAAAGTATTGCAAATAATATGGCTACAAACGTAAATGAAAAGAAAATGTATAATTTAACTCTTGGGCTTTCGCGGCCGGAGTCACAACCTTAATCTAGTTCTTCTGGTTCACACCGCGTCCAAACTTCACAATTAGGTTGATATATTTCGGCCTCGCTGTGGAGTACCATTTTCAGCCAGTATAGTACCAGTTTCATCTAATCAGTGACTGAATATAGTACTCCACAGCGGGACCGAAATGTCTCAACCTAAGTTTGGGCGCGGTGTGAACTGGAAAACTAGATTATAAATGTATAATGTTCTAAGGTATGCTGCATAATAGACCCTATAGCATACTAAAAGTAGCATTCCAGATAAATTTTGTTTCGGAAATCCTAACGTATTGCTTTGCAAGCTAGTGGAGCTTTTAAAGGAGGCCAACATTCTTTTAATTATTTTCAATTACGTATAAACATTATTACAAACACGAAAAATAATCCATATCAGTATTTTTTTATACGTTGTACAATCTACTGTTTTTACATTGACATTCAACGAAGATACATTCATCTGAAAATACATTCAACGAATGTATCTTTTAACTGTTATTCAGTACTTAAACTGAAATGTAGGTTTACGTTCTGAGAGGACGAAAGTTCTCCAAAGTAAATCGGGTATATTTTATTCTTAATGAAAACAATTTGACATACAAATTAGAAAACTATAGACATAAGCTTAACTCTTGGGCTTTCACGGCCGGTGTCACGACTATAATCTTGTTCTTTCGTTTCAAACCACATCCAAACCTAATAATTAGGTTGAGATATTTCGGCCTCGCTGTGGAGTACCATTTTCAGCCAGTATAGTACCAGTTTCATCTAATCAGTGACTGAATATAGTACTCCAGCGGGACAGAAATGTCTCAACCTAAGTTTGGGCGCGGTGTGAACTGGAAAACTAGATTATAAATGTATAATGTTCTAAGGTATGCTGCATAATAGACCCCTATAGCATACTAAAAGTATCATTCAGATAAATTTTGTTTCGGAAATCCTAACGTATTGCTTTGCAAGCTAGTGGAGCTTTTTAAAAGGAGGCCAACATTCTTTTAATTATTTTCAATTACGTATAAACATTATTACAAACACGAAAAAATAATCCATATCAGTATTTTTTTATACGTTGTACAATCTACTTACTGTTTTTACATTGACATCCAATGAAGATACATTCATCTGAAAATACATTCAACGAATGTATCTTTTAACTGTTATTCACTACTTAAACTGAAATGTAGGTTTACGTTCTAAGAGGACGAAAGTTCTCCAAAGTAAATCGGGTATATTTTATTCTTAATGAAAACAATTTGACATACAAATTAAAAAACTATAAACATAAGCTTAACTCTTGGGCCGGTGTCACGACTATAATCTTGTTCTTTCGTTTCAAACCACATCCAAACCTAATAATTAGGTTGAGATATTTCGGCCTCGCCGTGGTGTACCATATTCAGTCACTAATTGGCTGAAACTGAGCTACATGCTGTCCGCTGTTATTTTGATGGTAGGGCTGTCACCAACATCGACAGTTGGTATACCTGCTCCATTGGACGGTCGGAGTCCTACCACCAATAGGACAGCAGACAGCAAGTAGCCCAGTTTCAGCCAATCAGTGACTGAACAACGTAAGGACGTCTTACACTATCATTTCGTTAGTTTACTTACGTAAGCCTACGAATATTATTAATTTGTAAATACTGAAATTAAACCAGGCTGCCTGACAAGCTAGGAGATAAACGACAAGCTAGGGATACCATGTCATTGTGGCTTACGTGAGCAAGAAAAGCAATTTGTATGACGTCACAATGTCCAAGCACACCGGACTACAGAATCTAATTAACTTTCAATATTTCACACATAATACTAAAGTCCAACAACAAATAACTTGACGTCATTTCTTTGAAAGCCTAATTATGTTTAACATAGATAATTTTTATTTTTTGATCATTACTCGTTTCAAAATACATAATTATATTTAAGAAGTATAAGTTTTCCAAATGATTAAGTAATTATTTTACGGTTTGATTCGATAAATTTGTGGGGTTTAAAACATTAAATTAAGAATAGAAGACATTTAATGCTTGATAGTACTTTTACTCCTCAAATGTTTTAGCTCAATATATTATGTCAAAAATTATATTCACGCTTAGGGTTGTTACCATACTTGTTGTTTATAAGTACGTACTGTATAAAACTTATTAATTTTTTAATTTTTTTCGTTTTGGCTCTGACATTGATAAGTTACTTCTGAATTAGACTTTATTCTTCAATGAGTATTTATTTCAATTATATTATATAGCTGGGACTTACACAAACAGTACATACTTGCACATTGAACATACTAGAACTATTTTATTATTCTAGATTGATAGTAAATAAAAAGGAAGTTCCTCAACAGATTTTCAATAGTTTGTCACAATCCTAACTTTCAAAAATAAATATAACGTATTTTGTTATGTTGTAAACGTATGTTTTAATAAGTTCTGTTTCTTCAAACTAAGTATTTAAAGAAACTTGTGGAATTCAGAGAGAGTCTTGCTTGCAGTTTTATGCCAAATAAAAGCTGCTTTGAACGTATTTTACGATCCAGTTTTCCTGTCCGGACAATTCTTCCTTAATGTTCATTTCCTGAAACTTCCACAGCTTTCGCTTACCGCAAAAGTCATAAGCTATAAATTACCTTTTCCATTTCCGAAGAAGTTTAAATGTTTCTGTAAATGGCCAGATTTAGGGGTCCGCTGCTCGTTTGTTTTTCTCGGAATTTCGTTTCTTTTTTGCTGAAATGAAGAAACGTTTTTGTTGCCCAATGAATAACAGGAAAAGTGTAAATAACTGATGAACCTGTCAAGCCCAGTTATTCTTTTTTTGGTATTCTATATTTGCTGATTTGAATTTCTCAGTAGTCCATTGTTTAAAGTTTGTTGTTCACGATGGAAAAATTCTTTGAAATATTATTGCAGACGTTTTATGGTTTTAATCCTATAAAGCAACTCCATTTTTGACCAGTGCGATGGGAAGTTACCCACTCTTCCTCAATAGTAAAAAGGTTTTTAATACAATATTATTTACACCTAGAAAGAACAAATCAATTTGGATAATACATTCTGACTGCAGGACCGTAAGCTATTTTAATGAGTTGGTTATAAATCTAAACAAAGTTTGATAGTAAACCAGCAGTTTTTAAACCTATATTAACCAATTCAACTATTAAGTTTAACGCATTTTTTACTTACAGTTTCTTAGTGTAATATTTATTCTTCCAAACTATTTTCATCATGTGAAAAGTATCGTTTATCGTGGCTCGTTTATAATACCATTACTATTATTTACCAACGGACTAGCTGTTGAGCGGACCCGTGGCGGGTTGGAACCGTGCGCGACTCCGCTGGCGCGGGTTCGATCCCCGCAGTCGCCACTTACATTCATAATGTGACTATACGGTAACACTAGGTAAAGGTCGAAATTGAGTGGTAGTGACAACTTTGTAGACCTAACTTCGCCTCGTTAAACAAGACAAACGTTACCTTTTTTAGCGGTATTTTTCACCTCGCAAGACCTGATGATGAAATATAATATTACGATAATAACGCAGTACTAACGGCCCACGATAGTATGTGATGCACGTATTGTATATGAACATTACATAAATACAAACACATGGTCGTGGGTACATGTGTGGACCGATTATTGCAAGGCTTATAGCCGATCCTTTTAATCTAACTACGTATTGTTATATACTGCTATTGTATAGCTCGATACGTTTGTTTAGCTAGGGATTATATACCTGTGCAGCAGGAGGGTTTCTGATGAGGTCTGTGCTTTTAGGCTTTGGAATAAGTAAAGTGTGTACAACGTCTCATAGTTTTGTGTAAAATGTAAATACAATAAGTACACATTATAGGTTAAACAATAACGTAATCGATCTGTTTAAGAAATCGATTTCAAAGATGAAGGTTGACGGTTAGTTGTCTTGTGCTTTAAGTTATCTATAAATAAAGAATGTTAGTGTACCAGTAAATAAATAATTATATATTTTACCGAAACCATCTCGACAAAGCTAAACCAAACGGCAATACAGAACAAACTTGTTACTTGATTTCCGTTCGTCTATTTCTCATGAGCTTGAATACACGGAAAGGTGAAAGGTGTAGAGAAAAATGTTTTGTGCACTGACTTTGGTTACCATATTTGAACTTTCAAATACCTTATTTATTTTTTTTCTGTCCAGTTATACGTTTACTGACCATCCTATTACCAGCTATGGGAATGTAAAATTTAGTTTTAACTTGTTTTACCTTTTACCTACACCATACACAGCACACACCGACCATCAAAACTTAAAATAAGCAGGCTTACGCAATGATACTTTAATGTAAACCGTCGAAGGGTGTATTCTCTATACTGGGTATTAGGCGTAAAACACGGACCAAAACCTTGAAACTAATGAAAAGGATTTGAGCTATCGTAAAAAAGGGAAAGTTTGTTTTATTTAACGAGGAAAAGTTAGGACTACAAATCCCTCTCTACCACTCAACCTCGACCTATGCTACCGTATAGTCAATTT
Organism: Matsumurasca onukii; assembly: GCA_018831715.1. Lineage (NCBI taxonomy): Eukaryota > Metazoa > Arthropoda > Insecta > Hemiptera > Cicadellidae > Matsumurasca > Matsumurasca onukii. The sequence goes on from CM032065.1 coordinate 36,299,739, forward strand.
ACAAATTGTAAGTGGTGACTGTGGGGATCGAACCTGCGCTAGCGAAGTGATCAGCTCCGGAGTCGTGCACGATTCCAACCTGCCATGGGCCACTCGTCATCCATAGTCATCATTCAGTAGTAAAATTTATTTTTTCATCATGGAAATACATGCTTTTGATCCTATCAAATGAAATTTCACAATAACGTTATCTAATTACTGGATTATGTAATTTGCCGACTTAATTACCTGTATCCAATATCTATTATAACTGAATCTGGCCTATAAACTAACTGGTTATCCAAGTAAATTTTATTTTACATGAGACTCTAGATCTTTCTTTTTACTTTCACACATTATTGTAACATTTCTCTTTTGTTTTATCACAACATTGTGCATTATACAATCGTTCTCTTGTTACTACCTCCTCGACATAAATTTGTTTCAGAAGTTAAACACAGGTTTAACAAAAATACCTTTGGACACAATTTGAAATTTATGAAATTTGGAAAATCTTGTCTTTCCTGAGGTAGTTTATTGTCTTAGTAAGGAAAGGAGGAAGCACTTTAGTACGTCCACAAGTTAGCAATATAAGAAAATGCTCTGTCAGCTTTGTGTCAAACGTTTCAGATAACACTCTCTTACCCTCTTCAAAGTCAATATAATCAAGAATAACTAACTCTATGGTGAAGGGCAAGATGGTAGTTTGGGCAAATTTACGGGGTTAGCTTTAAATGTCCCCTTCACAAAAATTTTGAAAAAGGAAATATTTTTAAAACCTTAAAAATGCTGTAAAAACCAACTGTGTAAAATTGTATAGAATTCTGAAACCCTCCAAAAAACCGGGGAGAGGGCTCCCCAAATTCTTTAAATGCAACCCCCCCCTTGTGGCACCTCAAAAGAAAGGATATTTACTTACTGTTAACTTTATTAACTTCATTCTTAAACTAATTAATGTTTAACAACAGCTACAAACGCGCTTAAAAACGGAAGGCTGAAACTTTGAAAGGCGGTTCTGAAACTTCCAAAACCTTTTAATACTAAACCAACAAAGTTTTGATTCAAACCTTCGATGTTTCTTTACCGAATAATGACCCGAACTGGTTCAAATCAAGGGTTTACTTATGCTATCGACCGTTCAATGGGTTGGCAGTATTTAGGAAATTGTTTTAGCAGAAAAATGGGTGTAGGCTTTTGGTTTAAGCTATCAAAAGCGTTACAATGAGGTTTTATACGATTGGATTTGATAAACACCTTCTATTGGACCTAGAGTTTTAAAGTTTCCTGGTTTATAGGTTTAAGAAGCATTCTTATCCTATTAGGCTCCTATTCACTTTATACAATATCTTGACTCAAATGTAGACTTTTCAATCAAAGTTTCTAGATAACAAAGGCAGATAGTTTAAAGTTAAATACACATATAATTTAAAAATATCTAAACGTAAGTAGGTAAATTTTGATACGCGTAAATGTTTTAGCGGGTAAAAGAAATGCCGGGGGTGGATAAGACCCCGGTATTTTCGCTTACTGAAACCAATCTCTTAAAAGGTATCCTTCATATGTAAGGCAGGAAGAGAAGCGAGCAGGTGAATTGAACACACAGTTGTCGTAGATATAATGTGATTATATTAGGCTACCTACAGTATAGAGCTTTTAAGACTATTTGTCTTAAAATTATAAATTTTAGTTATTAAAGCTGTTGTAATATATGATTTAACCGGTTATTAAGTTTAACAACATCCACATGTAACAAATAAATCATTATTAATTAAAGTTTGAACTCAAACAATCCAATAAACCTTTTATTTCTGGGTGAGGCCTTTCAGAAACGATGTTTCTATCTTCGGACCAAACACCAACTGGTCCGAAGATAGAAACATCGTTTCTGAAAGGCCTCACCCAGAAATAAAAAAGTGTATTGCATTGTTTGAGTTCAAACTTTAATTAACGATTTTAAATTCCAATAAGAAGCTGTCTCCATATAAATAAATCATTGTTTGATTTTACTTTTCAATTTGATTTAGTTTGTTAGCGTTAATCTATAAATATAACTATTATTCCATTTAGGAGAAATGTAACATACAACAAAGATTAGGCCCATGAAATGGTTTATCGGTTATATAAAATTCAAAGTCCCATCATGGTGTATTTAACAAGGTGTTAACACACACAAAATACTTATTCAAAATAAATAAAATGATAACTAGTTCATTCCAATTTTCAATTGACGTTTAAGAACTGCCCTTGGCAGTTATATGTTTTAATGGTACAAAAAATTATATTTGACACGCTGTTATGTAGCAGTGACGTCACAGTAGCATATCATGATCAGTAGTCAAAGCAACGTGTAACAAGGCACTGTTGGGAAGCCAGACTGGTGTATAACTAGAGACTGTGACGTCACAGAGACTTCTGCTACAGTGACGTCACAATAGACTCTTGTGATCATTGGGCTGGAGCTTATTCCGCTCGGCAACTCAAAAGCCAAGCGTTGATTGTTATCCTTTAAAACACATCTAATAGTGTATTTCGTGACTAGGTCCCAAAGTGAAGGTTGTAGACTAGAGTCAAACTTAACGTTCGAGGCACAGCTAAAAACGTCATTGGGCGAGACACAGCGTGGTTGTTCTAATACTAACACTAAAACAATAGTAACAAACTTTTAGTGTAATACGGGATTTTAATGTCTCGTTTATAAGGAATCCTTTTAGTACTATAGATACCTTATTGCCTGTAGATCCTAAAGATGCGTTGAAACTTTACACTATGCATTTCGGGCATAAGTTGCCCATTTTCAAGTGTCTTCTTCCTTTCTTCTTATCGCTAAATAGTCTATATACATATTTACACTTGTGAAGACACTTGAAAATGGGCAACTTATGCCCGAAATGCATAGTGTAAAAGATTCAACGCATCATTAGGATCTACAGGTAATAACGTATTTATAGTACTTTAAGAGATCCTAAACTGGGATAAATAAATTCTTTGAATCCTTTAACTTAAAGGACATATTTTTCAAAGTACGTCTTAAATACATATTAGGGTTGAATTTGAGTCTTTAGGCGTTCGATTGATGAAACACTTTCTACTTGACCTAACTTACACTACTAAGGTGCCTGTGGTGAAACGTTAAGAAACTAGAGGCACTTTGAATCACACAGTTTAACCAAAGACAGTGTTGTGTTAGGTAGATAGTGCATATCTGAAGCAGGTAACTCAAGGTAGTTACGCAGCCAATGTACAGAATGCGCTGCGAAGACTACCGTCTAACGCCGTCTCTCTACCCCATCGGCTCCACATGCTCGAGCTGTCAGATGTAGATGACTTAAATGTGACCAAAGGGTGTGTTTTCGGGAACAACCAAACTTAAGCGTGCATCAGTGGCTTTAATCTTAAAGGATTCCTTCGTAGCGCATTTTGTGCATGGGCTGCCACAACGGTGTTGGTTTCTTGCCTCAGCCATTTGGCTAAGGCAAATAAACCTACTATAACATTGTATTTGGTTTAACTCTTATATCTGATTAATAAAGGCAATTATCTTTTAGCTGACAATACTAATACAAAGCTATCTACCTACCTATATTCAACCTTACATTCACCGTAAATGGCATTCAAAAACATTGTCAGCACCCCAAACAAAAGATAAAACAGGCTCATTCATTACCAGATTTCGTCCTACAGTGAATCAATTACACTTGGTGTCACTGCTATCAGTGAGAACAATGGAACACATATTGTGAGCACAATTGAGCACAATGTTTGACACAATGGCAGCAAGGATGACTTTATTCTCTCCTCTGTCTATGTGACATTTATCTGCACAACTCAACTGACATTTGTATGTCTTTGTTCCTGTCCACTGTGCGACCTTTCATGTCTGTTGGTGTTTTGGAAACGAGATTTTGGTTGTGTATTTGAAAATGTTCGTAGGGGTTTTAACAAAAAAGAAAAACACTTTTATTCGAGGAAATGACGAAATTAAAATATTGTTAATAGTAAAGATAAAGTCTAAGTTCTAGTATTTGATTTTTTTAAATATATCACCCGATTTTTACATGAAAAGTTGTAACATAATTTTTTCTGTAACGAGTTAGTTTTTGATATCGAAGTGTAAAATTGTTTCTAACTGTAAGGCTTTGGCAAGTTATATACTCGTATTTGTATTACCCTGCACAAAATGCATCAGTATATAATGCTATGTTTAATGACGTATGATTAATTATTTTCAAAATCATAGAGCTATTCATTTCTATCACTAGGGAGAACAAATCGTCGAGAAATCAAAACGATTTCGAAAAGTTATTTGCAGTTTTGAGTTTTCCAATATATATTATAAATAAAATTAAAAACTTTATATTTATATTATCAAAAGCTTCCGGTAGAGATCGCATCAATAAACTAGTTACACTATCTACAGTACCAAACGTTACGCTCTTTTTGCAATCGAGCATCCTCAGTGACTGTAGCTCTTCTTTGTATAATTCATACAAACGAAAACTGAAAATGCCAAGTTGACACACTGAAGATGCTGAAAACTGAAGGTGCTTCTGTTGCTGAATACAGCTTGGCAACAAGACATGAAATCATGTCCAAAAATCTAAAATAATCGCCAAAACAGGAGCACGATACTCCTCTGTTACTCCGAGGATCATAAGAGAGTCAATAGAAAACTACAAATAAAGACTTTAGTTTCAACCGCAAAGATAGCTAAAAACTTTCCAAAGTTTAGATCCGTGTGCAGTTAGAGCGCACAGTTTGTAACAAGACTACACCTCATAACTCATTACTACCACTCATCACACTCATCCCTCACCACATATTTGCCTTAAAATACCCTCATGAGAGTGGTCGGCATCTCAAACAGTGATTTAGTGATTTAGCGCAGTTGAGCCAATGGGAGTGCAGAGATAACTTGGGGTTCGTCCAATGAAGTACATTGGCGTCTATTGGTTGATAACGGCAGCTTCGCCCAATCATGTTGGCTGAACCTCAATACGTATGCCGATCTAACAACTACGAAGAGTACACTTGACCACTGCAACAGGAAGTATATAAAGAAGAGCTAGTCTCCTGAATCAATCCCAGCAAGTAAACTGAGGATGCTCAATTGTAAATGAGCGAAACGTTTGGAAGTGTTAAGTCTAAATAATTTATTGACGTGGTCTATACCGGAAGCCTAAGATGTTAGTCATGACTCTGGCCGCTTAAGCGTTCGATCTCATTTATATTATATAGTTACACATGTACAGGTCACACTGTTTATCCGATTTTCGCAAAATTTGGTATAAATATTTCTTGTGTAGCGTTAAACTATTAATAAATTTAACAACAAAGTAACATTCAAATGTACCCAATTTCATATGTGATGAAATCTTACATAAAATGACTGGTCTAGAATGAATAGGATCAGAGTGAAAAGTGAGTGGAAAGTTATAAAGAGCAGAAATTATCTCGGCTGAGTGTTTCAAAGTGGCAAGAAAGATTGAAGACGTGATTTGAAAGCAAACCCGCGAAACACTTTTGTCCGATTCTATCGAGAGACATTTTCGTTTTGTTCTTTCATCATCCCTGAAGTCTTTCAAGTGGTGTTAGTAGCCAAAATATATTTGGAAACAAGTTCTAAGGTGGCTAAGTGCTAAGTTATACGATACAACAGTTTGAAAAACTGTATCAAATTTTAACAGTCAGTTGCTTGTACGATGCCATGGAATTGAAAGATATAATTTCAACTGAATGTTATCATTCGTAAAAACAGTCGATTTCTGCGTCAAGATCGATTTCTATAGACAGCTAATCATAAAAATATTTTCCCTCTTTAACAAATCATTCAACAATTCTAGAATGGGTTCCGACAGAGTGAGGGCTAAACCCAGCGAGCAAGAGTACCATTTGAGTTAAACTTCTATGAGTACGGTATATATTTTAATCATAATACGCTGATGTATTCTCCAGTTATTCTTTGATAGATTACGTAATAAAAAAACGTTTATTATTAATTTGTAACTTACACATTTTAAGCTTTTAAAACACTCTTCATGTACACGGGGTTTATGTACAATGTGTTAGGATTGATATGACTTTTAACATTATGACTTAGTGTAATTTATTATTTCAACTTGATGTTTTTATGCTTTTCTTTACTATTTTAAGGACAACTTTAAGAATGTTAAGCCACACAGGAAGATAACGTGATGCAATGAATATCTTAACTGAAGCAACACCGGAAGTCAAGTGGAAACTCGCAAGCTAAATGTACGCTAAGAACCTTTACATTTACATGTAAATTGGTACTATAATTTTTAGTGCGCTAAATACTGAGTCTTAAGGTCTACATAACGTGTTTCTATTTATGATATCATAAACATGTTTGAAAACACGTATAGAACTCAGGAAGGAGACGAGTACATACAGTTATCAGACCGGTTTTTGTAATACTTATTTAAAGATTACAAGAAATCACATTTAAAATGCTACATTTCAGATACCGTACAACTTTTTTAATGACAAATTGTTCTTCAAAATACTTTATGGAGTTACGTTATAGGGTTGTTATGTTTCCTTCAGAGGATTGTTATAAACGGTGCAGTTTGTTATAAACCAACTCGTTATATAAATACTATACATAATGTTAATAAGGTACGAGAAGTCTCAGTTAAATTTATTGGGCATATTGAAAACAATGGTTACAAAAGCAGTCACCAGGTTTTCTGTTTAGCCTTTTAGTAAACGATTTGGTGATTTATTTGAAACAAAGTGAATACTAAACTTTAACGTTGCCTACACTATTTCCTATACTTTCATTGCGAAATTCTTCCTAACAAGAGAATTTGTTTGTTAGTCTTGGAAAACTCTCACACATTTTCAAATACACAACCAAAATCTCGTTTCCAAAACACCAACAGACATGAAAGGTCGCACAGTGGACAGGAACAAAGACATACAAATGTCAGTTGAGTTTGCAGAGTTGTGCAGATAAATGTCACATAGACAGAGGAGAGAATAAAGTCACTCATCCTTGCTGTTATTGTGTCAAACATTGTGCTCAATTGTGCTCACAATATGTGTTCCATTGTTCTCACTGATAGCAGTGACATCAAGTGTAATTGATTCACTGTAGGACGAAATCTGGTAATGAATGATCCTGTTTTATCTTTTGTTTTGGGCGTTGGCAATGTTTTTACTACGCTGAGAACCGCAATATAGAGCCCCATCTCAATTTGATTGTGGTGTATTTGGTTTGATATACCTTTTTTACGTCGTTCAGGCAGTAGAAATAGATTGTACGGTGAATCCTTTAGTTAAAGATAAGTACGTAGATAACCTTGCATTACAATACTATCAGCTAAAAGAGTGATTACCTTTATCAATCTGACTTATGGGTTAAATTGTGTGAGTCTTTAAAATCTAGAAGACAATACCTACAATTTCTTAGCTTTGCATCTCTTCCGTACCTCGATCTCACCACGATATTTACTCTTCCGTATTTGTGGTTTTTATCAAACGCTAACCAAAATAAATTATGTTTTTCTTCTGTATATACTTTGTGAAAAGTGGATGGTTTCAATAAATAACACATTTTTAAACTTTTCCTGAATATTAATTAAAGTGCTAGCTTTCACCGACTAAGGCAACTTCAGTTAAATAACAAAAGACAAAAACTATGTTATTGACCCCGAACAAATGTTGGGTCAAATAAAGACTGGACCAATAAATTCGATTAGCTTTTAAAGCAGGTTTCCTGAAACAGACTTGAGAAGCTTCAGGCTTCCCCTTCCGGTCCAAATCCGGCTCACTTCCGGTCAATAATCATGACAACCCGAAGTTGTCTTCTCCAGAAATCGTCCAGGACGAAACCTTGTTCCTTTGAGCAGAGCATCATTAAAAATGTTTTCCTAAAGCAAGTTTAAAAGTACTTTATATTGTACTTGCAAGCGGTTTATTTTAAGAGAAAATTAATTAATTACAAGAATAATTAAAACCAGTAGTCAACTGCTTTCTTTAAGTTGTACGAGTCTAACCCAAGTGTAGTAAAATCTTCTTTAAGTGCGGTGGTATTTTAAAATCAGAACACTGACATATTTGTCTTATTTTGAAACAACAAAACCCACTTAAAAGTCAAAGCTTGAATTGTTATGCGGACATTTCACATCGTTAGTGAACAAAAACAACACAAGGTTGGGGTTAGAACTGATCTCGTAAAAAAAAATTAAGATGTAGATGAGTCTCAGCCAACAACAAGCTACTGAGGATGACTCTCCACAGCGAGGCCGAACAACTCAGCAGTAATTGTATTTCAACTGTGACGCGGTGTAAACCGGAAGCCTTAGATCTTAGTGATCACGTTAAGCTGTTGGTCCTTGTATTTCCATTGGTCATTGGGCTAATAATTAATGACCCATTCTAAGGAAGAGTCGGCCTTAGTTTGTAACAAGACTACACCGCATAACTCATTACTACCACTCACCACACTCATCCTTCACCACATATTTGCCTTAAAATACCCTCATGAGAGTGGTCGGCATCTCAAATAGTGATTTAGTGATTTAGAGGTCATTACACAAGAGCTTCGTTTTTTATTGCCAGCTCTTGTAAAACTATTAAAATTCGTGTGTTGACGCAAGAGCTCTAAGCGATCAAAAATATTTAGTTTCCTTACGCCAGTGGACTAGATGAGTCTTTATGAGGTCTTTAGAGTCATCGGTCATATAAATCGTTATTCTTAAGGTGCGCAGTAGTGTCTGTAACCTTGAATTTCGTCCAATAAGAGCAATGTAAAAACATGCATTTTCTTGGGACACCTCACGCCTACAGTTTTCATTGGATTTTTATGAAATAAACTTTGTTTGAAGTGTACTAAATGTTTTAGTGACTCCGCTGAGCCGAATTTCCGTGTTATGGCATAAATCCAAAAATTGAAGAAACGTTATATTTGAATTTCCTGTTTTCACTAGTTAACTAATAAAATTTTCAAAAAAGTGGTTAGTGGAGAACATTGATATCCTTCAAGTAAAAATTGTGTCAAAATGATCTCGTAAAAATTGTAGCCTTGAAGTGTCTCAAGAAAATGCTTGATTTTTACATTGCTCTTATGGGACAAAAAACAAAATGACCTACAGGTACTGGGCACTTTGAACCCCTGTACTGCGCACCTTAAAGAGATGTTTCAGACTATTGGCAAGACAATCTAAACTGCGAGAGAAACAGAATAATTCTCCCGAGCATCAAAGCTATAAAGCCTCTCCACCTTTACAAACAGACTTTTCGAAGAGTGCTTTTTATAATATATCTTTCTGAAAGGCTCACCATTGTTATCTCAACCTAAGACATTATTATCGTTCCTCAAAAACAAATCCAGACCTTCTAGATAAAGCTTAAGATTATATTTACGTAAAAAATAAACATTTTCATGGTTTGTAATATAACGAGTCAACGACCTCTTGTTCTTTAGCAAATTTCATAGTTTCACAAACAGTTGGAGTAGGCTATCAATTTAAGATGGTGCTTTTTATGTAAAACATTACAAGTACATCTCTATCTCCCGTACCATCAGATTTACAAAGCGTATCTTGTTTTGACTCCATTTAACCATGGTTAGTCAAATGAATGGGTAAGTGCTTTTAACGTGATCAAGAAACTAGTTCAATGTATCCTTATATTTAATGTATCTTAAATCATTTATTAGTCATTTTACAATACAAATTGTGTTGACTGAAAAAACTGAAACATATGGCAAGATAATATTTATGGTACAAGGACTGGTCAAAATAAGGTGTAATTTTATTTATTGTAATATTTTATCAAACATAATTGTATTTAAATTGCATGCGTAAATAGTTTACCTCCATAGTGCAGACGCCAAACATTGTCCACAATCCTCTGCTAAAACCTAGTTTTTTAAATTGAGAGCATTGTTTTTAAAGAATGTTTACAGTGTTTAATGCTCTAATCTCACAGATATATGTGTTATAAACAAATATTTACATGTTATTAGGTTATTAAAAATTCCCCTGCCATTTTACATAGTTAGAAATACCTTTTATTATGAAGAATAATGATTCTACAAGTTTTATTTTTATAACTAGATATGCGTAGGCCTATCCAGATTTTCTTAATCCAACCTCATGGTAGCCAGTCATTCTATGACTATAGACCTATGATATTCTTGTTCGTTCTCTGGTATAAATTCAAGCAATACAAGAGGCCCGAATATTTTCAACACACTCAATATAATATGACTTTATACATATATCAAAGTCGGTCGTGGAACGAATCTACTCTGTGGATAGAGCAAGACATTGTGAAGGAGGGGTGTCTAGAAACCCCCGACACGTTACACCCCATTACACCCCTAATGGCATCGCAATGCTGACTTACCCTTGGTAACTGTTTCCGTGATGTCTCAGGGGTTGTTTATGACTTTGTTTATTTGTTTAGTTACCAAACTTGTCTTCATCTTGCTTTTGAAACATCAGCACACCTCGTCCTTGTCGGTAATCATGTCAGACTTCATTCGTTGTTTTTTTCTTCGGATATTTGTTGGAATTCTGATCTTTTTCCGATTTCCTTTTTCTGATCTTTACAATTGAATGTTCTTTCTTACTGCCAGCGTTCTTTGTCTTAAGATCTAGTCAGAGTGAATACATTCAAATTGTTATTTGCCAATGGAGTTATTTAGTGGTTACAATATAAGTCTAACACATTTAACACGCCATTTGACAATCAAGCCACTAATACTTATTTTGTCTTATATTAACATTGCTTAACTAGTGTAGGTATTGTTGGTATGCTCGCATTGGGACTTATATTATGACAACAGATTTTACCTTTATGTTGGTTTTGGTATTCGTTTTGTTCACCTTAAAATGATCAAGGTTATCGTTTCGTTTGGAGTTAATGTTTGTGCATTTCATTATAGCAACAAATTCCCAAAATTACAGCCCACTGGGGATTGTGCAATATTAATATTATTAATAAATAAATATAATGTGATTTAGAGTTGATAGGATACAGTCTCAATAGGATACAGTTTGTACCCAAACTCAACGAAATCCAGCCAGCCAGACCAAAATGGAGGTGGAAAATTCTTTTGTTTATCGCCATCTTGGTCTGTTAATAGAACTTTGCTGATTTGTAGTAGACTTTTGGTCACCAAAATAGGTACACTATGGATGTTTATACCGAATAAAATAAAAGCTTGTTAATAAAATAAATAAATATATTTTTGTCATTTCATTCTGTAGTGGTTGGGATCCTCAAAACTGCTTATGGTTTTGTCCTACGAAGGTTTGTTCTATATGGTGATATAAATGAAAAGCTCTATTTCATAACAGATTTTGCTTAACAGTGTCCATTGTGGGTTAGTACTGATTTTAAATTATATACTTAGCCTCTTGTTTGTTTGGTTCACTCAACAGTTATTGGTGTGAAAAACAAGTTATTTAATTAGTAAAGTGCATTTGTAAAATCAACAATATAAAAACTATTGTTCACTTGAAAATTTGAAAAATAAAAATATCATACGGACACGTGTGGCAGGGTCGTTGTACCAAGCTTGCACCTTTGTCTTTAACATTTACATGACCAGGAAAAAACTTCATTTTCTCACCATCGTAAATAAAAATAGTCATACGATGTGCACCAAGTTAAACCTCAGTGTATTATAAAAACATGGAACGTTCAAGTTTGCTGGTAAAATGGTTCATTATTGCAAACTTTCCTCCAAACAAGCCAAGTGATCTTAGTATGCATTGAACTTTACAGAAATTCCCTTTGTTCCGAAGAATCTTTAATTTGAGAGGTTCTTTGTCGGGAATCTTTTGTCTCACGGATCCGCGTTTAATCGACATTCCGCGAAAGGTTTTGGCCAACTTTGTATTCGGTGCTTTTCACACAATGGATGCCTGTAAATACCGCCTCTAATAATGGTGTTAGTTTGCGAGCGCTAAACTGAGCGGTTAGACTTTAAATATGATCGTAAAACCCTGATCGTCAACATGAAAGTAACCATTTGGTATTCATAGTTTTACAAATACTAGTACACCGTATAAATATCTTCAGTAATATGAATTTTATCCTCCATATAGATTTAGAATTAAAGCACGTCTTATTGATGGGAAATGGTTAGGTTTGATGCTATCCAAATGACAAATCAGCACGCTTGTCATTTAGCGTATCGGCAAATTAGCTCTCTTATCATTTGTAGTAAAAGGTAACGTTTGTCTTGTTGAACGAGGTGAAGCCCTCTCTAACACTCAACCTCGGCCTTTACCTAGCATTACCGTATAGTGATATTACACATGACTGCGGGGATCGAACCCGCGGCGCCAGCGGAGTGATCAGCTCCGGAGTCACACACGATTTCAACCCACAGTAAATGAGGGAGGTTTTAGCTACGTGGAAATTCTTGACGATTGCGATACATTTGACGTAAAGATAGAGATGGAAACACGTATGACTTATCTACTTTATTGGTTAGTAGGGTCATAGTCACGGCCAGATTTGTTGGCCTTTTGTCTGCTGTTTTTTTTTCTTAAACCAACAGAATTCTCATCAAATTGATTTGGATTGTATGACCAAATCCTAAATGTGACAGAAGACAACGCTTAACGACTGGGCTTTCATTCTGACACACGTAAGGGATTGAGTAGTTGGAGTTTTCATGTAAGGGAGGGTTCTTAATTTGCCTCCCTGCAATTTCAAGGAACATTTAGTATTTGGAGCATTGTCAAGTTTTTTTGCCTTCAAGTTGAAAACTTTGGTTGTTCCTTAAAAATCTCTTTACTACTAGCCCTGAACCACGTTTGGACATTCTCACCCGTTTCGCACTATCCCTTTAAATCCCAGTTTTAATGCACTTTTTCAGAAATACTTTCCCTTATTTTTGTTTTAGCAACGATAAAGCCGAAACAGAAATTAGATGAAGGAAATGTATCGAGCTCCCTATTCATCCCAGCTTCCATCTGCCTTGATTGAACCGAACAGCTGACCGATGTGCCGTGACCACCCTTGTATTTACTGTTGGGGAGAGAAATTGAAGTGAAATCATTCAACCTCCCCAATCTCTTACCGATCTTCATCCCCCACTGATACTTCCTTACAAGTCATACATGTCTTCAATATGTCTGTTCTCGTAATTTGTCGAAACGTTTGATTGGGAAATTGTACATTGCAGAATGTGCAGTCTTTTTATCAACAAAAACAAAATAAGTAATTGTTAAAAACATGTTACCTCTTTAATAAATAAATCCTCCATATTATTTCGCAGCTTGAAAATGTTACCTACCAAATGTGATTTAATAAAGTTAACTCAACGTACAAAGATGCTTTAGAAATAAAGCTTTTACGTTTAAGGCTACATAATTTTATGTATTATTTATATTGTTTGTTTTAAAAAACGGTTATGTGAAAATAAAGCAAAGAACGTAATAACCTTCATGTAAATTCCAATAGACGTATGCTAGGGTCTTCAATAGTCTATTTGTCACGACTATCTTATGCATGAGCTACGTGTGCCAATTTTGCATTTTTGGTCTCATTATTTTTAGGAAATTGGGATAAGTCAAGTGACGGTCATTCAAATTGTATATACCGGGCGTCTTTAAACTCTCAGAACAGGCTTTGTATCTTTACTACGCTCACAGCCTCGCTTTGTCCTTTAACCTATATATGCTTTGTCTTTCATAATAAAAATTAAAGCGTTTTGTATTTGAGCTATACTAAGAGTGACGAACACCAGATATAAGGGCTCGAATATAAAACATGCTTGGTTATAATTACAAAACCGTAGTTACCTAGCTGTCAAAACACGTTGGACCCGTGTTTCTAGGATGAAATTTTTTAATCTAAGAAACAATCCCACAAAGCATTTCCATAGAGTAAAACCACCTTTTATGATAGTTTACATCCCAAACGACTCATTAGTCGCCTATTCCTAACGATCAGTTTTATTTTTGGTTGCACTAAAGAACTTGAGTCATATTATTGGAATGAATTTAAAATTACACAATACACAACATGAAAACAAAAGCCAATACTTTCAAGATTTAACTTGTGAGGCTTTTCACTAGCAATACTAGTATCTTCGGGCAACACAAATTGTTAGTAAAAGACCTCGCAAGTTAAATCTTGAAAGTATTGGCTTTTGTTTTTGTTTTGTCTAGTTTTAAATTTGGCTGTACAGTTAATGATAACAAAATTAAAATTACAAAAGATTTAACCTTAGCTTTATCGTCATTATCGGTAATAAGTGTATTCTTGTCCAACTCACCCATGTTTAGTAAGACCCTACCCCAATCACCTCAGTAACACAAGACCGGTCTACAATAAGGTGACACAGGCCGGTGATCTGTAAATTTACCCCGGTTATGTCAACAGAGGGTGGCCGGGGGCAGTAGTGTTTAACCACGCTGTCAGGCGGAATACACGTCACGAAGGGAGGTCTGTAGCTGATGGGGATGGACGACCAATATCCCAGGTTCTGCTCCCCAGTGGAAGTGACACCTGCAATTCCAAGGGGATCTGTGTAGTGAGAGAGGTTGTCCGGGACAAGACAATGTTTGGTTTGCATTTTCTGTTTCATTGTATTAAAGCATGGTTAGGTTTTATTTTGGGTTTTTTAAAAGCGTTAGAGGAGATTTAAATAGAAATATCTAGTTGCATAGCTTTGTTGACCTTAACATATTTTGTTACCCAATTTTTCGCTAACGCTCCTACAATAGTTAGAGTCCACTGTAATTGCATAATGTAATTCTAAGTATTTTCCGGTTGAAACTGAAATTAATTTGCGATTAATATACGTCTTAGTTCTATTTTGATGTAAACCAAACATATAAGTTACAAGAATGTACGTTTACACAATTTTATAGTTTTGACAACAAAAAAACGTGTCAACATAAATGAAATATATACAATTATGGATAAGTCTAATTATGTGGAAAATAAAGTAGAAAACTATTACTTTTTGTCAAAAATGTTACAGTTTTAAATAAATATGGCTCATTATAAAACAAGATAGACGTTTCTTCAAATTTATTTGATATTTTAATAGTTTGATAGGGTAGGAACACTTTCTCAATATGTAATTACAAAATTAAAAGATCCAGTTTTCAATACTATTTGGCTACGCATTTTAACGTTTGATTATATAAATCATAACTTGAATAGATACTTTGTTTAAAGTTTGTTGTTGACGATGGGAGAATTTCAGAGTTTAAACTATTATTGCGGAATTTTCAAAAGTTAGTGAGCGAGATGATCACGGCGTTTTGGGATCTGCAATCTGATCCAGTCTTCAGGTGAAAAGTAACCTAAAACATACACAGACCATTAGAAAACGAGCTAGCCTAAAGCCTTTGTATAGATACCCGACAAATTAACTACAATCAGTAATTTGAACATCTTTTGAGAAATTAAAAGTTCTAAAAGTCTCGACCCAGAGACAAAGTCGTGAAGTGTACACGAGGTGAAAATCTGAAGCCCGAAAGTAAGACAAGATGGTGTGGTGAGGGGGTGGGGAGGGGAGGGGTGAGTTTTGTAGAGGTAACAATCAGGCCAGCAGTAATGATGCTGTAATGAGTGGAGTTGTGAGATTGTGAACAACTGCCCGGGGCCACTACCTTCTGCCTTCTGCAGTCCTTTGCTTTTCTCAGGACAAACTCAGGTTTCAAATGGAATTCAACTGCGAGCCCTCTAGGTACACGAGTTTCTAGGAGTTAGATCATCTGTCGGGGTTCATTTGTTTAGGGGTTTTTAATATAAGTAGTTATTTTCTAGATATGAGAACCAATAATCACACGGTAGAAAATTTATTGAGTTTTAAATTGAAAATGTGTTGCTAAAGTAAACAAGAGGTGTTTACATACATGTGTGAACGTAAGCCAGTTATACACACATTTCATATACTCACTCCTGAAAAAAAGTAACATTATTGATATTATATTTGATGGCAATATCATAAGTACATGTGACAAGAAATATTTCTTTAATTGAACTAGCAATAAATTAAAAAGTTTGCACCAAATTGAGTGGATAGTATACTGTACAATTTCTTTTTACGTTGCTGAAAATGTAAACTGTGTATGATTCTAGTCTTATACTCGTCTATGGAACTCTCATGTAAAGATAAACCTTTCAAGCAGTAATGTAATGTCTTCAAAAATATAAAGGTTCTAAAAATTGTAAATGGGGTTTTCGTAGCAAAGAATTACGTTGAACATGTTTGTGAGCATTACAAACTAAAGTTGACTTTTAGACAGGTAATAGTAGTCTTTTATTCTTTGATATTGAATCCCAACTATTATTGTAAATACGAGTATAGAAATGCGCTTCTTATAAATTTACTTTACTAACGGGGGGAAACTAGCGACTGGATACGGTTTTGAACATTGATGCCGAACTATCCGGAAGAGCTCCAATCAGACCTTTATGTTCAGAGATTAAAATATTATTCTATCATTTTTCGGCGAGCAAGAAGAAATCGACGTTTTGGGATCTGAAATCTGATCCCATTTTCTGATGAAACGTAACCTAAAACATTACATAAAACATTTGGCAATAAGAAAGTCTCAAATTAGTTAGCGTAAGTTAACCAGCCTCATGATAACCTAAACAACAACAAACTTTAAACAATGAATTATATTCAGTGAGGCTATATAATAGAAATGCTCAGATTATATGTAAGTAGCGTAGCAGCCAGAAAAGTTCACTTAAATACTTAAGAGTTTAATCTAATTTATACGATACTAAAATAAGGCCGACACGCAGCTAAGCGCTAAAGTGCCATTGGTTTGATTAAATCGAACTCATTTGCAATTTTTACTCTAATTAGATAAGCTCAGAGGCTTGCCTCGGCCTTCGGCCGTAAATACTTACGGGTTGTTTACTGGAGGTTATACTAGATATTACGAAAGGAAAAATACAGTTTAAATTTCAATTAAATCGGATCAGTCATTACGCTGTTATAACAAAAATCACTTCTTTGGCCGCTATTTTGAAACAACTTGATGGATTTTCATAACTTTTGGTATATTGATTTATCATAACAAAACACATGTTTGTTACAAATTTGATTAAAATAAGAAGAGATTTGTTTTTAAGATAACTAAAACCCCTTTTTTGTGAAAAGTACCCCTCAAAAGGTGGGTTCTGGTAGTCCGACTCTGCAGGTTAAAAAACTCGATCGAGATATTTACAAAAGGAACGTTTATACCAAATTTGGTGACAGCTGACAAAAATGGGACTTGTAGAGATGATACACATTTATAAATTCGCATATAAAGTTTTGAAAAATGCTTAAAACGTGTTCTGGGGTCAGAATCAGTGCTCATTCTATGTACCCGTGCCTGGGTTTTACCGTGCTAACGGCTTGAGTTTCTCATTTGTCCAAAGGAATTCGATAAAAATATATAGCAAACTACTAGTGATTAACCAAACGCCAACGTTTTAAGGTCAGAGTGATGCACTTCTGTGATTGGTGACTTCACTCTGCTAAATTGTTGTCTGCAATTTAATCTAGACCAAATACTTAAAGCTAAACCGTGTCTCATTGCATCAAGCTTTATGTCATCCATGTGATAAAATGAAACTGTAATAGCTATAATATAATGGACAGTTTATTATACTAGGTTATTTTTACTCTCCCAATACAGATTTGATAGACCCCTAAACCTTTACTGTGTAAACCAGGAGTCAACATTTATATATGAAACAAAATACAAACTTGTATTCTTAAAATACTTTAAAGGAAGCTACACTCCCAATTATATTATTATGAAAGAGGAAAATATATTTTAGGAGTACTCCTAAATATTTACATTCCCGTTTAAAAGTCCAACTGCCTTTATGAAACAGGGTTCAGCCCTTAAAGACACATGGATGTTGCACTACTGACTATTAACGAGATCTTAACCAGGATAAATATCCCTATTGCTCTTCAAAATCCTTATCCTCCTGACTTGATTCTTGTTCTCTGTGATTCTTGATTCTTGACCTCTCTTCCTTAAATCAAAAAGCCATTTCAAAGGACACCATTTTGGAACTGGAAATCATACAAAAAACTTTAATCGACTAGCTGAAGGCCATTCCAGATTTTGAGTTCCTGCACTTTCACGAAAAATGGTAACAACATATAGCATTGTCTGGCTTCCCAAGGAAACTATTTTGAAGGAGATCGAGTCCATGTTTGAGAATGCGTTATAAATTATGCTTGCATGAGTGAATTGAATTTCATTTTTAATTTATTAATCTTATTCGCTACATTTACAGCCTCGTTTCGGCCTTCGGCCTCAGACTTATATGTTTTTTAATGGAAGTTTTATTACATATCATGAAGGTAAAACGTATTTCAAAACGTATTGAAATCGGACTACTCATAACGTTATAATAGTAAAAAATCTCTTTTTTGCCACTATTTTGAAACTAATATAATGAATTTTTATACATTTTGGTACATTGGTGGGTACATCAAAATCGAATAAAATGTTTTGTTTTTAGATATTTACAACCACCTTTTTGATCAAAACTCTCCCCAAAAAAATTTCCGGTAGCCCGATTTTGATGGCTAATGAAGTTGACTGAGATATTTACAACAGAAAAATGTTTACCAAATTTCATGCGACCTGTAGAGAGTACACACATATGTACTGTATATAAAGTCTTGTGAAAATGCTCAAAACGAGTACTGTGGGTCAGGATCGGTGCTCATTTCACGGTCCGGGTCTGGGTCTTGCCATGCTGACGGCATGACTACATCATTTGTTCAAATAAAATTCGAAAATGAACAGTCTTATTGAACTATTCTGGTTATGATGATGTTTGTTGTAGAACCATTGGTACCTGATAGGTAATGATTTGAAACAGGAGGCCAATATATAGTCAATTACATTTTGTATTTTTGTGCAACAAGCCTGCTATTGAAAGCACTTGTGCAAATCAAATGTGTTATCGGCCTCCTGTTTTAATTTCACACCAGTCTTATTAATTTCTTGATCAATCTGTGTTCACGTTTAAACCACTAGCTTCAAACGCAGCACCTCCAACTGGAAAGAACCGCTACTCAATCAGCACCGGGAACGGTACGGGTGCTCTACGGGCCTTCAAGCTATATAAAGATGGACACGTCCTTAGGCGGAAATAATGAATAACTACTGGTCTCACGGTAGGGGTTCATTGTCCTCTGGCAACAAATGGAGACGTAATAGGCAACGAGATTTGGTGTGACCGGACGCGTTAGATACGCTACTATATAGATATCAACTTGTCGCTCAGTCTGGCTACTGTCTCGCTCGCGCACCGTGTTGGCTGGGCTTTTTGATTCATGGTCAAGTTAATACGCAATAGAGGGTTCCCTTGTTGGAGTACTGAAAATTGTATAAATTAACGTATAAGTTTCTGTTAATTACAGGGTATACAGAGTGTCTATTAGTTTTATAATTACAGGGTCAAACTTAACCAGGTGACTTTTAGGTCAAAATAATCAACAAATTTCCAACAACACATAGGACTATCTCGCTTAGTTTTCCGTCTGTCTCCCCGTCTGTGTTTTTAATTAAATACATTTTATCTCTGAGGTTAATCAAACCACTGTTTGAATTGTTTTGATGTGTCAAACAAAAACATCAGGTATTAACTCCTCATTTGATCCACCAAAACAACAAACATCATCAACATACATATTCCAACTTTAACATAAAATGACGGAGAGCATCACGAGCGCACATAATGGACCGATATCAAAGTAATTCATGAAGACGTTAGTAGATTCCGGCTTGTTACTCACAAAGCATAAAGGGTCTGAAACATGTTTTACCCGGTGTTTAATGAAAAATTCCTCAGCACAAAAGGCAGCCATCTCAGAGAACTATGAGGTAACTTTTCTTTCTACACGGAACATATTACTTTGTCGCGACAATAGAACAGTGCGTATTATTCAGAAGGGGGTAGAAATAAAATACCTGTAAACAACCTGAAGCCTTTCTTCACTGCGGACGTATTTCATTTTCTAGATTATAAGAGCTAATTTGTTTTCTTTGCCTTGTGGCATTTATGACGATGTAAAACTCTTTGTAACGGGGGATTTAGTGTAGTTGTGATGGAGAGATTATCTGCTAGTTTCCAAGTTATTTAGGTTGTATTTTCTCATAGTACCTATATTAGATATTAGGTCATTTTTTTAAAGATATTGAACTTATTCAAAACTTTCTTTACTTACCAAACTGGTACTATTTACTATTTTTATGTATGGGTTTAAACAAAAATTTCGGGAAATAAATATTTTTTATTCCTGGTTTTTGTTTTTTTATCGTTTTGCAAAAGATATCAGAGTAGGGCCGCTTATTATCACGAATAAAAAGGTCACAGAAGGTCAAACAATTGTTCCAACTATGAACGTACACGTTAGACTTTCATCCTTCTTGATTAATTAATTAATCAATTAATAGAAACCAACTTGTTCGTGTGGTCTACAAAAGTTAGTGACTTCATGAAAGTTACTAGGTTTTATGTCGATATGGTTGTCCAAAATGTGGCTCATTTATATTGTCGAAACCGGTTGGCTATCCAATACTTACTTTTATTTAAAAAGTAACTAATAGAAAGTTTAGGCTTTTATTCTGGCCTCAAAACAGGAAGCCTCTTTGGATAAAAATAATAATAACAAACAACCAAATTAAGAAATAACAATCAAATGGCTAAACAACACAATACGTAGTTAAGCTGTCACAAGTTAAGATGAATGATTTTAATTTTTATTTCTTTTAACAAGTTGTTCCAAAATGGAATTTATGGCACTTGAGGGTTTGCTGAAATGTTATTTTGGAAGTTTATATTACATATTAGATGTGTTCAATATTATCCTTTTAAAACAGTAGGAAACGTAGTTTTAATTATTTTTAGAAATTATGGGTAGTACTAGTTATTTTCTCAATTTACGCTCTCTTTAATATATTTAAGATGTTTAATTCTTGTGTCTAGAGACTTGAGTCAGAAATAATTTAGTTTGGCACAAAAAAGTCAATAATTCATGATAATGATATATACAAACCAAAATTTGTCACGTTTGTAGTTAAGTTTTCATTTTGCTTCTGATTCGTAGAAAACGATGTGGATACGTTTTTAAGACTTATGACACGTAAAAAAACACATCCAAAAAAGTACACGAGCTGGTACCACATCCACTAGTACTAAGATAATATTCCCAGCCGAATACCCCATCCCACTTTGTTAGTTTGCCATTACAGTCCATTATACGCAAGATGAAAGTGGCCGGAAAGAGTGCTTTGTAAAAACAAACAAGAAAATGAAGAAACATTTCTGTAGCAATCTGCCCGAGGAGGTTTGTACAATCAGCTCGCACCGAGCTTTGATGTTGAGTCTTTGATAAAACATCAACTCTTACATAACTTGATTACTCAGAACATGGCCAAAGCGATTGTTTCATAATTGTGTGAATAATTCTGTTCAATTTGATACGTTGAGTTATGTTTTCTGTTGTTGGAAGTTGGCTTTCGTACTATTGCGATGTTAAGCTGTTTACTCGTATCTATAGGTATTGGTTTAAAGTTGGTATGAGATATTATTCGTAGTTATTTTGAAATTTAAACATCTGACTGAAAACTAAAGATTAAAGGACTACAGCGTCGTGGGCATGAGTGAAGAAAATTTCAAATTTGTGACATTAATTCGCTAACTAGAAATCTATTTTGTAACACTCTTTAAATATAGTTCGGCCCCCAGCCTCAGCCTTTTGTGCATAATTGTCGTAGGCGTTACGATGCTGTTCGTTCTGCTGAAAGTCTCGCTCCGGCCTACGGCCTCGGCTTTTCGTGCTTCACTGTCACATGTTACGAGGCTGTGAGCGAACACCTTCGGCTTCAAAATGACGCATTTCAAATATCATGAAAATCGGATGAAAATCTGGTACACCGATTTTGCAGGCCAACAGAACGGTATATTTATACACAAAATACTATAGTGCCAGATCATATGAAAATTGTACTGAAAATGTGACCTGTAGAGGTGATACACATTTTTGAAAATGCTCAAAAGTGTTCGGGGGTCATGATCGGTACTCATAGAATAGTCCCAGGCCTGGGTCCCATTATCCTGTTGTCATAAGTATATCATTTGCTGCCAAATATTACGCTTGGAACAATGTATACCAAAAGTCCTGATCAGACTGACGAACAGAGACTGGGACTCGTGGCGTGGTCCTGTAATCCAGCTTCATGGAGGTCAGGTTTTGAGGATGATATAGGTCTAAAGCGGCTCAGATAGTCTCAGTGATCATCTGATGATATCCGCATCAACTCCCACCAACGTTTAGACATATCAGACCATCACCTGCGTGGTTCGGAAGTCACGTTAAGCCGTTGGTCCTTGTATTTCCATTAGTTATTGGCTATTAATTAATGACCCGTTCTAAGAAAGTCGGCCTTAGTTTGTAACAAGACTTACACCTCATAACTCATTACTACCACTCATCCCTCTCCACATATTTGCCTTAAAATACCCTCATGAGAGTGGCCGGCATCTCAAATAGTGATGGTGATAGTGAGTATAAACGGAGACTTCACTTACGCTCGTGTCAGTTGACCTATGTGCACTACTAGTAGACAGTGCTATCTGGCGACATTATAAGGAACTAGCGCCATGTTACTATGAGCGTGGCGTGCGAGCAGGTAGTTAGTCAAGTAGACACCTACCGCGTGCAGCTACCAACTGCCGTAAATTCCTGTTTTGAGTTATTTTAGGTTTTGCACTGTTAACGTATGGTAGAGAAATAACTTGAAGTAGTATATGCTAGTTAGTTTGAATGGTTTTGTGGAAAAAATAATGTTAAGAAATTTATTTTAAAATAAGGTTCCAATGTTTGGGAGTTATGTTTTGTTACATTGAGAGGTTATAAATGACAACGTTTCCCGTAAATATGACCCCGTAAATGCTTAATTCACCTAAAAGCAACTATTTGATTATCTTAAGAAATTAGGAGATTTGATGGGAGTTTTACTTATTTTCATCTTAATAACCAATATTGCTAAAGAAATACCAAATTAATAAAACTAAACTGTACAAAACAGTGTTACATAATTGTATTTATTTGTTACTTAATTTGAAAGAAAGAAAGAAAAGATGTTTATTTTCACATACAGTACAGGTTTGTGATTACATGTGTAATACTTAACATAAACTACTGCAGTGAATTCAGCGCCTTTGAGGTAGTGTTCTACCTGTTTCAAGGCTACTATGTTAAACATACACACCGAGTGATCTCTCACACTAATTGAACCATTTGAATTGTATTATTACGATTACAATAGAAATGGTGAACAAAAAATTTACCCTTGTCCTTATCTCAAGGGTTTTTTAGACTATGCCGTAACTAGCGGAAGAATGGCAAGGACATGTAAAACTGCTTCGGAAAACGTTTCCAACATGTTTTAACTTATTCATTCACACCCTGAAAAGCCTTGAAACGAAACTTTAGAGCCCAAAAAAACCTTTTCAGTTAGTGGCCTTAAGTTCTTCAAGGTGTCTAATTATTTACTACCTGGGCTTAATTGGTTAGACGGGCTCAGTACAACCACATGTTGTGAAGGTCTTCATCGTTAAATGAATAAATAAACAAATATTTATTGCTGTAGACAATAAAATTGTATAAACAATCACAATAAAATTTAAAACTAGAAACGTACAAAGACTTCATTATCCTCCTTATAATCATTTATGGAGTAATGAGTCTTACTTTAAATTTTATATCTTCAGGTAACTTGCTAACTAGTTGGGTAGCGGTGAACTTTGAATGTTTTTTGTAAAAGGTTTTGTTATAAAATATATTTTCTTATGTATAGGAGGGAACAATATCCCTTACAATAATTACAGTTCTCTGTTCTTAGGTTTTTACTAAGTCATCTAAAAAGCTAACCTTACCACATAAGTTAGCTATAAATCTTCTACGACGATTAAGCCTAAATATAACGAGTTAAGTGAAGTTCAAGGAATCTACCTGAGATCCAATATAATATCGAAGATAATTTCACGCCAAATATTCATATTTAAAAGAGTATTTTACTTCATTAAGCGAAGGTCCCGAGGCAACATTTTTCATTAGCGTTCTTTCGTTTTTGAAGCGGTAATATTTGAGTTATCGGAGAAGACTTTGCTACAATGATAATGTAGGCCTTCTGTTTTTCACGGTTTTACGAATAATAAGGCGTCGGTTTCTGTTAACTCACTATCTATTTACAGTATAACTATAATTACATTAATATTAAACACAATTAATTATTCAATTAATGGCTACAAACTATTACACTATGTACAGTCCCTTATTCCACTATTTGCACTTTACAGTTTATTCACACTCCGGCGCGAAGTCCGTTCCCTCACGTGTCCTCGAAGCGCTCCTCAGTTGGAAACCCAACGATGTGTGACGATGCCTCGACGATTACACTGTTCACGCACTAGGGATGTGACCCTGTATGTTTACACAGCACTTACACGTTCACAAGGTACGTGGACCTTCTTACACAGACTTGCACTGAATTCTTCGTTCACAGGGGGGCATGCGGTCCCGATTCGTTCACATTCATTCCCTGTCTGGAACTGACTACTCAGCCCCTGAGAACTTGTAAAAATAGGGCTATTTCTAGGTGTCCGGAGAAAGGTCTTGAAAACAAGTCGCTCGAAATTAGATCAACGCTGTTTCCGCACCCGCCATGAATAGGCGTGTATTAATAGCGTAGTCACCGAGTATAGCGGCCGGTTTAAGGAAGACCTCTATAATACGACCATGAATCGATGTGCCGTCCAAGCGAGACCCGATGCCCGCTACAATAATTAGGTTCACCTTAATCATAAATGGTTTGTTGAGAACATTAAATAATATTCTTTAAATCGATCTAGTTTTATTCACGAGTTGTTTTTTTCATATACCAACACAATGCTTATTTATACATTGAAAAATAAAATATTTAATGTTGAATATTAGCATATAAACAATTTGAACTACTTTAGTTAAAAAATAAAAACAACTGACCTAATTAGATGTAATTAAGTATTTTTAAGATATGTACTTTTAGCCATTTTACATTACATAATTAATAACGGTGGAGAAAATGGCAGAGAAAACGAGAAATAAAAATCTAAGAAGCAAGACCTAAACATTTGTAGAAGAAAACATTTTCTTGTGATGACAAAATACAGAACCAGTGTTATTCACTCCCAACGTTAAAGAACAACATTGTCTTGCTCAATGAAATTACAGTAGTAACGTTTTGAGTTTTACATAATCCTCAAAATTGGATGCAAAAAACAAAATTATTCCGCCGATGAAAGCAACGCAAACAGAAAATTCCCCGACGTATTAACTTGTCAAGAATGAGACGTCTGGCGGAAATCAGGTGACGAATGATCGACATCTAAGCGAGGAGATATCTGAATACGTTGCGTATCAGCTCACAGGTGGTGGTTGATGCCGGGGTGATGTGGCGCGGGGTGAGGGGTACAGGTGTAAAGTGGCGCCCGCACGCGCTGGCGCGAGCAGGAGCAGGAGCAACTGGTGAGAGACTCCTGGAGGAGTCCAGTACGGCAGCGCCGGTCTCCGATACGAGAGTGCCGTGCAGTGATACCAACTCCGTGATTTCAACTAAACAATAAAGTGACTCTACCTTTTCCTCTACCTATTGTTGATAGTGTTTGTTGTAGTGTTGACGCTGGGTTGACAGTTGTGTTTTTGTAGGATTCAGAATGCGGCGCGGGATGCTGACAGCGATGCTCTCGGTAGCTGCTCTTGTGGATATCGTCTTTTCAAAAGGTAGATTTAAAATTAATATTTCCTTAGATGATACTTTCAGCAAGAAATTTAACCGACTTATGAGGTTGTTGTATAACAAGTTTAAAGTGTAGATATAAACGATAAGAAGATAACCGAACATGAAGAGTGTAAACAAGTCTGTTCCCTCCAACTGATTGATATAAATCAGTGTATTTTGAATACACGCACGCAGTAAATAGTTGTTATATGTTATCTATTATGTGTGGAAAATACGTTTCACAAATAAAATAATTTAATCATGTTGAAGCTTATTACATTATTAGATAATATGTAATACGTAATATTTGAAGTGTAGCTTTTAACAATTTACATACTCCATTCATTTTAAATACTCGACGAAATAAATACTTCGCTGATTAATGTAAAAGCTACAAATTTAAGATTAGTCAAAAGAAGCTAATAGCCTATTTTACAAATAACATGTTCGTTCCTCTAAATTAAATAAAACCAATTCAAATATTGATAATGTTATTGTGTAAAAATCGTAACTATTTAATTTGTAATGTACGTGTATATGAATGTACTCGTACATTATGAACTGAATAGAAGGATATATATCTTTCAAAATAAAGTAATTGTATTTAATATGTAGATCCATTTTTACATAATACTGCATATAAGTAGTTGCTGTAAACTAAATAATATCAGCCATTAATTCCAATTATTTTGGCTAAAGCCCAGCGGATTTCGTTCAATGTTTGTATTTAGTAGATAAAATTGAGCTGTATTTAGTAATTCGTGTGGTAACTATTTTTGTTAAAAACTACAGCACAAAATACCAAACATAGACATAAACTCGTATTAACAATGAACTCATCCAAACAGACGTTACTACGAGTATGATAAGCTGTCCAATGCTATGTTTCATTAGTGTACTAATACGTTTATGCCTCAACTGTCTGGACAAGTAATTACGATTTTAATACACCAAACACACTCCTCATATTATATTGGAAGTGTGAAAATTAGTGTGTGTATAATATTTAAACCTTAAATATCAATTCTGTGTATACATTTTGAATAATACCAAAAGCTTAGGTAAATAGCATACAAAACCTAGAGTTTAATTATTATATTTTGGGTAACATTTCGGTTTGATCCATTTTTAAATTAATACAGTATAACATTTTGTGTTTAAGTGAGATTCATAGAATTATACGGCGTAAGTCCACATTTCCCTTGTTGATTCTATACAATTGTTTTCTACACTAAAACATGATTCAGTAAATCTACATACACGTTTTTAATTTACACACAATGAATAATACTGCAATAGTTTAAAGCAACGGTCTTACTAAGGGTCTAGACACTCTAATTTTAATGTACCATGTTAGGTTATTTGTCTTAACGTACTCATAAAATAACCCAAATAGTTGTAGATTCTAAGAAAAACAATTACAAATCGGACGTCATTAACTTTTTTATAAGTACGTTACGATCCTGATAATTTAGCCCTTTAGTTAGTTAGGGATATATTCATCCATACCTTGGATTACTATTGTACTTATTTTATTTAGAATAACATTCCCCAAACGGTAGGCTCTTTAATAAATATATCATATTCCACTGGAAAAGCAAAACTTAAATAGTTTATCCCTTTAAGAGGAAGAAAAAAAGAAGACAAGTGTTTTATTTCGTCCTAGAGAAGAAATAAATAAATATACATGAACCATAAAAGGTCTATAGTATGATTGTATCATCTAAACAAGAATAACTTAACACCATTTTAACTTTACGGTTATGTTAGGAAGCTAATGTTGATAATTTAAGAAGACGGAAACATGTCATCCTATTCGATAGTTCCTGTATTCATACTAGCCATTTACTCGTATGTCCGTCCAAGTTAAATCTGGCGTAGACTACATTATTAGCTTTTAGTTAGAACTTTATCTTATACTGGTAAATCCAGTGTATTTTCACATCACTTAAAAATCCTAGAGCAAGGGAAGCAATACAAAATCAGGAATTGTAATAAATAACTAATATTTTTTTAACAACAGTGAACGCGTCTACTTTCTACGCAGTCTTTACACAAGCTGATGTAAACTTTTGCAAGAACAGTGTGTCTTATAAGCTTGGTACTAAGGGTGAAGTCGCATAAAACTTAACACCTTCAGTTGCTACCTACTTGTCGAGATCGTAAACCGGTCATAAGACTTTGCCTCATTCTAAATGTTACTTGGATATTTAGAGTTATAAGAATTTTATTTATCAGGAGAAAATCATTACACTCTAAATATGAAAGAGTGAAAACCACTCCCAAAAGAGTGAAAATCGAGCCACTCTTTAATGAGTGGCTGGGTTTCAACACCCGAAAGAGCGAAATTTCACTCTTTCTGAGTTGCCTTCACTCCTTTTTACAGTGTAGAAAATTTGTGCAACTTAAATATTTTAGCGTGACTAATATCCGTGAAGAAAGTAAAACATCAATATTAAATTATATCTTTCAATTTATTGTTTTAGCACATCTAAAAAGCGGAAAATATAAACGGAAAAGCGATCAATGTTAGACAAAACGCGGATGCTGTTGGAAACAAAACAAGTCTGGATTTGGTGACAGTTTACTTTGAATTTTATGTGAAACCAACAATGTATTCTTACCCTACTTCTGTTGGAAATAATACTAGATTAGATTCAGTTTTCGTTTTAAACACGTTGTTAGTTTCGTCGTAAAAATGTTTGATTAGTTTTCTAATATTGTCAATTTTTTTGCGATAGTCATGTGACTTTAATTAATTTATAATTTTGCAATATAACCCAGTTAACCAGAAATGTGAGATAATTCCAAAACGAATAGAAAATTTCAAATCCAAGACATAAGCCAAAACAAAATGTTTGATCACACAACTTCTTGAGTTGCTTAAGTTTTAATTTCAAAGCTTTTACCTGAATAGGTCTAGAGCTTCTATTCTAGATATAGTGGTATACAGAGTGCTCTTTTTTATTGAATTTTGTTGCAAACAATTCAAAGTTGAACAGTTTCTGAATTAGTATTCCTGCAAGCTTGGTTGTGCAACCTTATGAACTTTATGGCACGGTAAAGAAATCGCAGGAGGATGCCTAATACAGTTTGTACACTCAACTTGTGACTGTGTTTGTCAGTAGAAAAAGGAAATAGGATAGAAAGTGTGATCTGTTTCACTTTTGTCATAAGCAGTCCAACTGAGATTTTTACCAAATAGAAAATAGTGCGGGTTTCAATACATTTATCCGTAACCCTAAATCAAAACTTGATAACTCTACCTAATAACCAACACCATTGTTGAATCACGTTTTTCCACCGCTGCATTGCTTTAAAGCCATGTAAATAGTATTCAAAGATTGCATTAACAAAACCGTTGCTGACTTGTGAGTAACGGTTATCCGGAACGGTTCCCTTGGGCCTGAGAGCAATCTAATAACGGAAACGGTTTAATCATAGCTCGGAATGGATAACCTTTGAATGTTACGTTGTTCTGAGCGTAACGTGATCCAATTCCTTGTAAACAACGTTATGTGGGAAAACTGTAAGTAAATGAAATCTAAGTTAAACATGCTTTTCGTTTAAATTTCCTTAGGCATTTAAATGCATTAATGGATTACCCCTTTTGAATTTCAGGCTTTGTAAGGTTATCAATAAGTTTATATTTTGGTAAGGAATTAAAATATCGTAACTAGATTAAATTATATGAAATGGTCAGAACATGTGAGAATATAAAATTAATATAATTAGCATGCACATTTACTAGCAATTACAAAGTTTGGGATCAGATGATTGTCTGTTGAAATGATAAAACAAATGTCTTTGCTTTACCGACATTGAACAATGAATCTGTATAATACTAACAATGAAACTAGTGCAAGTATATACGAGGAATAAAGGGTGTCGAGGGCTTGCCATTTTTAAACCACAAGCAAAAATTAGTAAAATTTTTTTTTAATTTTGGTTTAAGCTATACGAGCAAGTGTGAAAAAACAACAACAAGTATATAACTTAATTGGCCTCATTATTAAGTGAAAAACATAGGAAGACAGACAGACGGAAAATTAAGCCAGATATGCCTATGAGTTATAGGAAATTATTTTTTATTATGACCTGACAAATCACCCGGTGAAGTTTGATTCCGTTACAACTAGACACTCTGTATATACTATACCAGGTGTTCAAAATGTGGGACCCTCCCCTCTTTAACCTTTAAATGAATGCACATTTTTGAATGTTTATTGGTATATGTATTAAAAAACAACCAAAATACTTTTTGCCATATTTTCTGGGGGTACCGTCCACCCACAAAACAGGAGTAGTAGGAGTTGATCGTTAGAAATCTTTAACTAACTCCAATATTGGACCCCTCATTTGAAAATCTATACAAAGACACATTAACTAAAATTTAAAAACAATTATCATGCCTCTTTTAAAAATGGTGGCCCAAAACGTGTTTTATTGGTTAAGGAAATAATAAAAATTGGACATTAATAAAATAATTGGACAATAAGCTATAATAATTTGGAAAGTAAGTTTTAGAAATTTGGAAAAGAATAAGGATTAAGTTTTTGAGTGATTAAAGTATTAAAATGGTAGGCTATGCTACAGATTTTGCACAATTTTTAAAACTGCCACTATTTAAAAAATACTATCTTTTAACACTGCAGTTATCGGCTAGACAACATTGTAACTTTGTCGCTCGTTCTGCGCATTATTAATACTTTGAAATCACATCAAGTTAATCAATAATACATAACGTAAATACAACTTAGGTTAAGTAAATTACATCTTTTTGAGCTTGGGCTTGTACTGTACAAAGCTAGCGTTAGTTATTTCAGCATCAAATAATACATCGATGATATAACTGTTCAATACTCAAACATATTTTTATTCTTTTGTTTTGTTTTTTAATATGAAAGAGTCACAAGCGCTTCGTCATGAATAAACGGTGAAGCGGGGTTATAACGTTGGACTGTGAAGGCTGACCCAGATTAAAGTTGCTCGTGAGAGGTATATAAACAGGAATGTTTGAAAACATTGCTTCCTGTTGTCATGGAAACAGTATTTGTTTTATTTATACGATAGCTTACCATTCTTCCTCAGCATAGAGATTTTTTTACTTACTGTAAGTATTATTGAGATGGACTTGTTTTGGAAAGATTGACTTCAATTTAGATCCAAATAAACTTCCATTTCTAGATACTTGGAAGCTTCAAAAAATTCTTGCTTGCGGTAAAAGATTCCGTGTAGTCGACGGACGTAAAAAGGTTACATATTTCGATTGGCTGGAATCAATTTATTCTATACGTCAAATTTGTACTTGTGCTTTTATTCAATATACACATTGAAATTATTGATGAACTTTCAATTTTAAGTCTTAAATGGAAAGTTAATTTACCGCAAAATAACAGTTAAAAGCCAATAGTTTAAGTTTTAAAGGGTCTTTATTGAGTTCTAAGACCTTATTTTACATTTTCAATTGCATAATTACCCACAAACAAAACTACTACATTGCCTTTTACTAAATTGCTCTCCGCCATTATTATGAACTTTCAAACTACCAAAACGTGAACAAACTAATAAACTTGTACTCATAATATTTGATTGGATCTGATCTTTTAATAGTTTGTATATATATATACAAATACATATACATATAAATATATAAATATATATACACATGTATATATTTACTCTTGTACTCATTGATTTGTAAATATTTTACTTAACTTATATTTTACTTTATTATTATAATATTATCTTGACGAAGCCTTTTACACTGTACAATCTGTTTTGGTGAATAAAGTTATTTATTTATAAACAAAACCAGTTCCAAGTGCGTTTATGAAATAATTATATTGGTGTTTTATCCAAGAATTTTTTTTTAAAAACTACGTGCTTCTCCATTGCCACATTTCCCGCTCGCTCTGTGCAGCCTTAAAATCTTATTTTACTGGAATTTTAATAAACACAATCATATTCTATCTGTTCTATTATATTTCTGACTGTGCGTTCAAAATCCACTGCAGTATTAGTAATAATTAGCCAAGTTTACATTTACTCGTAGTCATACAGGGTGTTTTTTTAACGCAACCCAACTTCCAAACTTTAGTAAGTCATTTTATACGAATGCTATATGTTCGTAAATTGTATAATTGGGTTGTTCACTTCAATATCTATCAGATGGTATGTACTGTTGCAGTAATATAGCGGTTTTGATTTGATAATTTGATGTTATTGTAAAATATACGCAATTATGGGTTTTAGCAAAGATCAACGAGTGCTTATTGTTGAAGAACACTTAAGAAGAAGACAATTTCCTTTTGTCAAGAGGAATTTGGGGTCAAGTTTACAGGTGTTAATATTCCAAACAAATCTAAAATTCACAGATTTGTAAAAAAGTTTAACAAAATAGGTTCTGTAGGGGAAAACATAACAGAAGGCGGACTGTGCTGAATAAAGAGATGACGGACAATGTTAGGGTTGGATTAGAAAATTTTTCAAAAAATCTTTCAAAATTTTGAAACAACAAAAGCAGATAGCCTACTAACGCCTGGATACTTGATCTTAAACCCATCTTGACAAAAATACGATTATTATCTTGCTCTTAAGTGATCTTCAACAATAAGCACTCTTTGATCTTTGCGAAAAACCACGATTGCGTTTATTTTACAATAACATACAATTAGCAAATCACAACCACTATATTACTGCAACAATACATACCATCTGATAGACATTGAAGCAAACAAACCAATGATACAAATTAGGACCTTATAGCGCTCGTAAAGAATAACTTACTTAAGTTTTAAAGTTGGGTTGCGTTTAAAAAAAACACCCTGTACTTAAAACAAACCAGCTGATCAAACAGTAGTCTGTAAGACACGCGTTGTTCAGGGAAAGCCTTCAAGATACTCGTATGTGGTGTTCTCCTATCAACAAACTCTCATATACATTTCTCACTGGTTCATTTACATACGTACTAGATGAAGAATGGCTTCTTCTTCCCGTCCTCATAGATAGCGTAAACGATCCAAACTTAAGTTTTACATGGTTGAGACTTATCTTTATTGAATACCAATTTACTCTTCCGTTCAAAAGCTTCTGCTATGTTCTAATACCTTAATTGCATTGAACTTATAATGCAGCCAAGGAAAACAACCTAAACAACATCAAAGCACCACTCATGGCACTATATTATGTCCTTCTTTGATTTGGGCTTACATTAGCATCAAAATTCGAGCCGTCTGGATTATAAAATTCAACTTGTTTACCCTCTACACAAAATTAAAACAAACAAATGAATCATAAGCTACTATAATTGATAATAGAGCATACGAAAAGTGCCATTTAGTTGTTTAAGTTCAACACCAAATATGTATAAATATGTATTACACAGTCAAATCAATCCAACACTAGATTTCAAACCTATAATCAAGCTCTTGCCATAAGTTGATAAGAGTATCTTGATACATTGTGTCGATGACATTGGTAATCCATTGCTTGATCTCAGGTCTCTAAAGGTAGTATTGGTACACCTTATTTTTGATGTATCCCACAAGAAAACATAACGGGGAGTGTTATCCGAAGATATTGGTGGCCATCAGAGTACGTCATCATTCGGACCCCCGCGCCCGATTCATGCCCCAAGCACAAATAATATTAGTAACATTTTTTTTTACAAATGCGGCCATTCGTTTTAAAATTTAATTCCTACTTGCGATTAGGTTGGTTACTAGAAGGATCTTCATTAAACCTGGTTCTAAAAATTGGTTGCACACTAATAAAAATTAGTTAAAGTGATAATCCATCACACATCAAGCATTACTGTCTTACAATTCAACCATTACACAACATGTACAACAATTGACTTAAGAAACAACAGGTACGCACCCAAACCATTACAAATAAATTTGATGAGTTTTTCTTTCCAATGGTACCAATTAAAATGGTCTAAAAGCAAATTTACCCTGTAATATTTATAATCAAAATCAGGAACATCATTTGTAATATCCCTGTATTTCTACCGTGTACTAAATAGATGAATAGAACCCAGAGGGTCATGCATGGTGAGTAATCTCCTAGGGTTAAATGTGCTGTGCAATTACTCGGCAAGCTGAGGTGGTGACTGTGTAATTGTGATAATTACACTGGTAATTACCAAGGTCTACTCTGGCTTACCAGAACTGACAAGATTGTGGCTACAGATTACGCACTGTGTTACTTTACCAAGTAACTGGCATTCAACTAACACTGTCTTGCACGAGTCATACTCTTTATAGAAATAAACCAAAAGTTAAAGTCGCTTTTAAGGTGTAAATAGTAATTTTTTAATTGAGTTAAAATTGCCAGTAGTGATTTTAATGGGATAGTAGTCTTTAAGTTGCTTTGGTACACAATTAAGTGGTGTTAATTTATTCCTTTTAGAATAAACACTTCTATAGTGGTTTTGTAACGTTATGTTAAAAGATAAGATTTCAAAATCCAAAATAGTAGAATTCTCAATAATATGTGAATCGTATGATAACAATAGATCAAATAATTCATCTAGTCTCCAAAAATATGGGTTTGATTTTTATTTAGCAAAAGAAATTACATTTTGAGGCATAACCTTTGATCAAAATTTGAAATATACAAGTTGTTTAGAAAAGATAATTAAAAAGGTGTCAGGTGGGATATTCATACTTCATACTTACGTATATATCTAGTTACCTAGTCATAAATAAAAACAGTTGCCTTTATTTCAAGCGTTTCTCGTTGAAAAATGTTTTCAGACGAACTTACATATATTTACAATTTAAACTATTATTACACGATATTATTTTCCAATAATAAGGACTAACTTAAATTTAAAATTAAATTATGACAAGACTAAAGTTTACGTTAAGCTTTACCAACTGCAAGCAAAATTACTATTTTCTAAGGGAATTGGCTTAAAATAAACACGTACAAAATACGTGTTTGTTGTGACTATACAGCTTGATTGTAAGATAACACATCGTTAACTAATCACAAAGTACACATTTAAACCTCGAGTAAATTAACATTTCCTCCTTCGACAAAAGAAAAGGGCATCAGAAAGCAGTTCGAATGTCTATTAGAAGAGAAGCACGTCTGATGTAGGGTATTAGAGTCTCACGTTCCAGCCCCTTCGAGGCGTCGACAATATCCGAGAAAATAAAGTCCCCCATGAGCACTGAGCACAGAGTCTTAACTGCTTCAACCTCAGCTGTAGGTCACCTCTTTTCCGATCAAAAAACTTAAGTAAAACAATAAAATTGACAAAGTTTTCACTAAGATTTTTCATTACTTTTAAATTTGGTTAAATCTTTTTATTGTTGTTGGGTAGTTGTTAGCGAATTTCCGCACGAAATAGAGTTATTCATTTATAGCACCAAAGAGAATAACAACTATAATTTAGTTCTTCCGGTTCACACCGCGTTAAAACCTCATTATAAGGTTGAGATATTTCGGCCTCGCTGTGGAGTACCATCTTTAGTCACTGATTGGCTGAAGATGGTACTCCACAGCGAGGCCGAAACATCTCAACCTAATTATGAAGTTTGGACGTGGTGTTAAACCGGAAGAACTAGATTATAGTTGTGACACCGGCCGCGAAATCCTTAGCTTAAGTTAAAAAAAGAGAATAACACTTGGTAGTGTGGCGTGTCGTGTTGAGCTTCTCAACACCCCCTGAGTCAAATGGTACAACTTTATTTATAAGCGTGAACACTCTAAAGGTCGCACTTTTCAACCGATTTTCACGGAACAAATGTTCGTTTTGTAAATTTTTAGGATAAGCTCGCCTAACCAGAACCACCTGTTTACCGTAAGTAACCTTTGGGGCGATTTTCCCTTACGAAAAAATGCTTTCTTTGTTACCGACTTTGTTTAGTCCTAGTATACACACTTTGTTCCACTGTATTTAACACGTGTTGTTAAAAAAACCAAATCCTCTGAGTTAGATCAAGGTGGTGGCGAAAATAGTTTTTCGTCGCCATCTTGGTCTGGTTGATTGGGTTTTGATTAATTTAAACCCCCCCTCACATCTGCAAGAACTTTCGGTGTAAGGTTTAGAAAATTACTCGTAGCTAAGATATATGGTAGTGAGGCTACGTGTCGGTTTTGTTTTGATTTCACCTAATAAAAAGATATGGTAAAAGTAGTCTAACTGTGTTTCTTACAATTAAAACTGTTCATGGCTTTATGAATATTAATGCAGAGTGTATGGCGCTTCTTGAGAAGCGTTGACAAAATTAGAAGTAATAGGTGCTTAGCTGTCTTCAAAGCATTCAGCTAGACAGTTGAGCATAAAAAAGCACTGACACGGGTTTTAAATGACGTGCGGCAACTATTATCGAGCTCTATTAGTTTAGCTTGATATCATTTTTAATTCTATTTTTTATCTAGATTTGGTTTAATCAACCCAGTAGTTCAGAGCTATAACCTACCAAAATTTAATCCCATTTGAACAAAAAATAGGATGATATTGGTCTAAAGCGGTTCAGATAGTCTCAGTGATTATCTGATGATACCCGAATCTCCCACCATCGTTTAGACATACCAAACCATTACCTGCGTGGTTCAGAAGTCACGTTAAGCCGTTGGTCCTTGTGTTTCAATTGGTCATTGGGCTATTAATTAATGACCCATTCTAAGGAAGAGTCGGCCTTAGTTTGTAACAAGACTACACCTCATAACTCATTACTGTCACTCATCACACTCATCCTTTACCACATATTTGCCTTAAAATACCCTCATGAGAGTGGTCGGCATCTCAAATAGGAATTTAGTGATTTAGTGAACAACAACTCTTAAACCTTGGCGAGCTCTAGATCCTAAACAATATTTAGAATTGATACACCAACCACCCCTCTTTATGTATTTAAGGTGAATTTGATCGAAAAAAGAGTGTGTTGATTTTTTTATGGATGATGAGTACCCATCTTGCTACAAACTAGGGTCTCTGGATTGGGTCATTAATTAATAGCCCAACGACCAATGCAATCAACTCTGTTAGTTAATATAATTCCACTATTAAACTATGAAACCATATGTTCATACTAATTATGATTCATACATAAAAGTATTTCAATCAAATATTAAGATTTTTTGTACAATTTGTAAATATTTTTATTTAGGTCTACTGAGTAATGTGAAAAGGTAACAACACAAAAATCATTAATCGAGTTTAAAACTCAAAAGTACCATATTGTTTGGGGGTAACTATAAGCCTCAAGTTTACTGCCAAATCTGACGATCTTAAAGAGCATTCGGAAGATTTTAAACTTCTCAAATTTCCATTTTTAGTTGTAGGGTAAAAATAAGGTGCAGTGTCTTTGAGTTTAATTTTTATTAGAATTTTTATACCAAGAATGGTCCGTTTAAGGTGAACACTGATTTCACATTCAACCCAGCTTTCTTTCTCAAGCTTGATCTACCTTTAAATATGTTAATTTCACACTCCCATCCACTCAAGTGCAACCCCAGGAATAACCAACACAAAAATACTTAAACATCAAAATAAAATACTTTCTTCACGGCCTTAAATAGACTTTACGGGCTTTGTTAACCAACATTGGATTATACCGTTATCGAGTGAATGCAATCTGTGATTACTTTAAGAGGGGAGCAAACGAAATCTGTATTAAGTGTCACTCTACCTTAGCAAATTGTCAATTTTCCAGTGGAAAGATTCAGAAAGATGATCTCACCGAGGGATGGAAGTCGAGGGTTACTTCAAACGGAAGCCTTTCAACTCTGTTTTTCAGGTGCTCAGCTTAATAAATAACAAAGAGCGTAATTGATTTTATGGTTATACTTAAGTTGTTTATTTGAGTCCCACAACAATAAATACCCCTTGTATGTTGAAAAGAAGCAGATTTTAACCCTAACAAGTTCGTAAGTTCTTTAATTTACGTTTAAAAACATATTTTATAAGTGTTATCATCTTATTTGGTGACAAGAGTTGCATAACATAGAACTGCACACTTACAACGGCATAATACAACCAAATAAGGATAATGGAAGGAGAAGTATATACGAATCATGTTAAATCTTGTTAACATGTTAACCTTTTTTCCAACGACTTATTTTTATAGATTTAATCGTTGAGGCAGGCATTATAAAAAGGTACCCTAAAGCGGGAAAGCTTTGGTTAGCTATAGTTTCCGAACTCAAACTTATTCGAATTAACATATCTTAAACCGATCAAAAACACTATTTAAATACTTGAAAACACTTAATTTTGTCTTCATGTTATAAATCAATTAAATGTAAGACAATATAAAATTTTATTTTTTTATCAATTGAATAGTTTATTAGCTTGAGCTCTCGGTAGCCTTAACTATTTGGTTGCTCCTGAATTAATTTGTTATTAGTGAAATAATACAATAATGTTTGTATTATTTCTTGTATAATCAATTTGTAATAATGTAATACATTTTTCCCAAATACTCTTCCTTTGGCCACCACTTTAAATCAAGATAGACAACAAACTAATAATGCATCTGATATAGACAGTTTAAATATTAAATAGTATTTCTAAATAAAATGGAAGAAGGTACATGATTTTTTGTTGGAAAGGGGGAGGGCACTTCATTAACATAAAAAATAAGTGTTTACCAACAAATTGAAAATTTTAAAAGTAAATGGTAAATATTTCCTCAATACTACGGTTTACTTTATCACACAACTAAGTGTCTCAGATGTTAATAATGTCTGTATAACACCGAGATACGAAGCTAGAGATACAAACAATGTTAGTCTAAGAGGAAGCACTGTTCAGCCAAAACATGCTTCCATAGTTTCCATGGAAGAGCTTAATCTAGGTCACAACACTGCTTTGTCCAGATAAGAGTATTGCTTTGTCTTTTATTCAACTTTCAAACTATAGTTTTATATCTGGAAGAAACACTCAAGTGTTGCTGAGTATTTAACGTTGCTTGAGGTTAGGGGCTTCGAATTTTCATTTTGTAATAACATTAAAAAGTGTAACTAAATATATCTATTTTTAAACGACTCTGTGGTTCTAACAAATGTTGTGATATACAATATTGGTCGGTATTTAATATATTTTATAACTTCTCATAGCCAATAATAATTTTTATTTGATCGACTAGACCTTTCGAGAGCTAAGCTGTCTTCTTCAGGTCAACGTCATATCTTCCTTCAAAATCAAGTTTTGACAGAGTTTTCATTCTGCAAAAAAGAGCAGTCCGAACCACTGAAAAATTACAACGGAGAGAGTCGTGTAGGCCAGCATTCAAAAATTTGAAATTGTTGACACTACCTTGCCTCTATTTTTTGGAAAATTGTCTTTTTTCAAACCTAAGTGCGGTCTCGTAAGAGGATGAGACATTCACTCTTACGAAACAAGAGCCAGGGAGAACTTCCGAACTGGGAGAAACAGAACGGCAGTTCATGAACGTTTACCTTCTCAGGTAGGAGTTCAACTAGTCAACAGGTTTGCCAAATTCTATGAAAAGTGCCCCAGAGCTTAAGGCTTTTAAAAATCGTTTGAAAGAGGTTGTGACCGCCGAAGCATTTTACAACACAGACGAGTTTATGGCACATGACTGGGAAAACGCTAACTGACTACTGGATTGTAGTGGTATAATTCGAATGAATGAGAGTGAATGTCAAAAATGTATGTCTGATTGGGATTTCGATGTTAGAATGTATGGAAAACTTTAGTTTTTCAAAAGTATTGACGTTTGTATGACATGTGAATTGTTTACACAATAAAATATTTATTCCTCTTCTTCCTGCGTCTTTCTTCTTTGCGTAGCCCTGACTTGACAAAAACCTAACTTTTGAGTTATCTTGTCGATCAAAAAAACTAATATCGACTAAATAAAGTTTATTGTTTTTCTAGTTGATTAAAGTGTAGATTCACTGACTGAATCTTGTTTACTTTCAGTATTCACAGGCCTGCTCAGAAGAGTAAGATGAGACACCTGAAACTAGCTAGTCCTATCCATCAGTTACTATGACTGCATCAATGCATGTTGAGAGTACTGCAGTGCTGTACTATTCACTTCTGTTATCAAGGTCTGTCTTGAGCATATGTCTGTTAGGCTTTGTTGTTAATAGTTCAATTTGTGAATAACTGGAAAGAATAAACTGTGTTAAACAACTACTAGTAATTTGAAAATTGTAAACTGTTTCTGTTGTAAATAATAGTGTGTATAATTATTATTTCTTTTGAAAGTAACTTAAAATAAAATGTTTCACCCGGTCATCGAGGTTAAATTGACATTTTAAACACCAAACTTTCGATAAATAAAAAGGTACACTTGTATGTATTTACTAATGGCTGACATTGTTTGACAATAACTACATAAATTCACGAATTCACATTTAATAACTATATGAAAGGAACGGTTCTGACGGGTGTTAAATAATATTGCAGGGTATATGGTGGGGGGGGTCTTGGGGGTTTGTTTAGAAATTAACTTCCGTTGTTTGTAGGTAGTAGATAAGTGGAACCAAATATGCAAATTATACGTCGTTGGATAGCCTGAGTCAGTTTGAACCCGACACTACGCATTTTGTTTTGCCATTTGTGTGCTATCTAAACCTCAAAAATAATTGTCTTTATATGTGTGTATCCCTCTAGTTAAATATTTTTGGCATCACATTTTACGCTAAACCCTTATTTAGCGAAACTGATTTCAATTTTGTCATTAACTTTAATACGTTGCGTTAAATCCAGCGGTTGGGAACTAAAGTAGAGTAAAGAGTAAAAGGTAAGGTTTGTCTTCTTAATCGAGGTGAAGCCGTCACTGTATAATTACATTACAAATTATAAGTTTTGACTGCTGGGAACGAACCCGCGCCATCGAAATGATGACCTCCAGAGTCGCGCGCGATACCAATCCGTCCCGGATCAGCCGAAAGAATAAAGTGAAATAACTGTTTGACATAAATAAAAATAAACTGTGGTAAACTACTGATCGAATTTGAAGACGACCTTATTTAATACTCAATACAGTCGAGATTTCTTTGGATTTTCTTTAGCAGAGTGGAACAGTCTGCATCTCAGGTACGGCGAAGAGGAGGGTACGAAGAGATGGCATTAAGTTGCACCCGACCTTGGCAAATTGTCAATTTTCCACTGGAGAGAGTCAGAAAGGCGATAGCTTTGAGGGGTTCTGACTTCACTGTTACCTGATACACTTACCGCTTCGTGCTTCAACATTATTACTGTAACGTCAAAACAATGGCGAGACGGTGCAACTTGGTGGAGTCTCATTATTTCAGACATCGTAAAAAACTAAATCAAAGAATGGAATGGTGATTCGCGTGGTAATTTGAAAGTGATCGAGTTTATTGTGAAAAATAAAATAAAAATTGATTCTTTCTCATTGAAGATGAAAATGTGGAAGTAAGAACCCCTAAACTGATTGCAAATGTTCAAGATTTGGTTTCGAAAAATTGAAGACTTTCGAAGAAAGTTCGGGAGTTGGTTGAGTACACAGGCATATTGCAAAATACTGTGTTTTCAATTGTACATGGACAGCTTGATGTGGAAACATCTCGGCAAGATTTGTTCCGCGTTAGCTGTCAGAGGAGAACAAACGCATCCCTGTCATCGGTTCTTAAGCTGTTTTAGGTCACGGAGTTGAAGTTCTAACTGGTACTACATCCACCAGATTAACTTGAATCAGCCCGTAGTGACTATTTTTAGTCTTCCAACCTGAGGAAATGGCTTGTTGCACATATTTTTCATCAAAAGAAGACGTCATTTCCCAAAAATGTATGGAGCTAAAGGACGACTATGTTGAACAAAAAAACAAACGTGATACAAAAAACTGGATTATTACATCTTTTTCTAAGGACTTATTGAACCACCCTCGTATTTCTCATGATCATTTGCAACATGACAATGGACCCTCGGTAATTTAAAATTCTCACCTCCGCCTTGGACGATCGCTTGATCTCGTGTCGGAAGGTTTCACTTTAGGACATAGTGATGAAATACACTATTTATAGAAACCCAATGTTCTTATTTTTTAAAATTACGTTAGATGGGTAAACCATGTCCATGTGTTGTGTTAGGTATTTTGACTTCTCAGTTGTTCAGAATTTCAATTCTAGGGTTTACATTTTCTTTCTTAATACAACACCAGTAGCTGTAGGGTTGAATCAAATGAACTTTGCGGTGTATTTTATTTTGTTAAGTGGAATTTTATAGTTTGAATTTTTATTTTGTTATTTTTTGTCTTTGTTAGTTGAGTAAACATTTGGTAGGATTCACTCTGTGGCTACGCATCGGTAGTTGTACACTTAAGTTCACATGAAATAATTAGTAGAATATTTGCCTCTTACATCGTTAGGTTTTTATATACTCGTACATTTACTGATGCTCAACGATTGGTTTCAAGTCTAAGATTTATTCTGAACAGGCCAGATTAGATCTGAGAATTGGTATTTACTATTTTTATGTTATAACCTTTTTAAAGGTCGGTCTAGTACGCACTCAAAGAGCTTTTTCTTAGTTATGAAAACTTAAAACCTTTTTATATTTCTTTAAAACTGTTCTAGCCAGTTCTAGGGGTAAAGATATACGGTTTACATCAAAGATCTCAGTTCTTGGCTTAAGTCTTGGTATTGCAATAAGACGAGCAAAGGTCTGACCTTCAAAGGTTATCGGAGCAATAATTAAGGGAGTTTCCGCCTGGAAATTGCTTCTGGGTCCCAGAGGAGTTTGTTGCTATGTCGGCGGATGTGCACTAACATTGTACTATGGCGAGTTATGCAGGGTTGGGCAGAAGGTACAACTAATATTTATGCCCACTGACCAACCATGCGGTC
Source organism: Matsumurasca onukii (assembly GCA_018831715.1). Lineage (NCBI taxonomy): Eukaryota > Metazoa > Arthropoda > Insecta > Hemiptera > Cicadellidae > Matsumurasca > Matsumurasca onukii. Next base: position 36,342,329 of record CM032065.1, read on the forward strand.
TAATTTCGCATAAACAATATTTTTTGAATTTCAAAGAAAATGGTAGTCATATAAAGTTTGAGATTTGAAACATTACGAAAGGTTGCTATTCTGGTTTCAGTGCTGGCACACCGGTATGAATGTCCAAAGCTACCAATATAAAAATATAAATTACGTCCTTTTGTTCCACTAGATCAGATAATTGTAATGCAATAAGTCTAAGTCTTTATTGAGTCAGATTAACAATGTACATGTATTGGCTAAGTCATATATAATAATTTCTTTAACAAAAACAATTTCCTTCTCTGAGTAAAGTAACAAATTTTAAAATTTCTTGACAATAATAATTATTGTCAAGAAATTTTAATTATTATAGACAATCTATTTATATTTCTAGCCTATTTACATCTATACATTCGTGTGATGGTATGCTAGTTTGCCAAGAAGTCCCGCACGCTGTAGCAGGCAAGATCGACCAACATACTTTTGAGGTCCCTTCAAAATTTACAGAGGTCCGATTCCAACCTGAGATGAAGTGGAAGTTTGTTGAAAAGGTTTATTCCGTTATAAACAGTGTTATTTTTGAAAAAGATGTCGAGTGTTTAGGAATTGATAATTTGTTTAAATGGCGCAAAGACAATGTCAAACTTAAACAAGTCAACATCCAACAAGCTCAACACGTGCCATGTTAATTTAAGAATTTCAGTTGTAAGCCTAGCTAGATTTATCTGAGTATTTAATACATGTAAATTGAATACAATCACACGTTGGGCCTTCACAGGCACACGTTACGTTTTCTACGCCAAAATGTTGAAAAGGTTAACTAAAGAAATTTCAAAATAGTCAAGTGACACAGGTACTTACATGATTCAGAATCACAAGTGAGTTAGTTTTGTTTTGTATTAAATTGTTGTGTTAAGTAAAATAAACTCATGTTTTCAAATATTACTTTGTATAAACGCCTAAATTACTAAATAAGTTTAAATCCATAATTTTTGGACCAAATCGTGTTGAAATCGTTTTGAAATCATGAGTTAGAGTTTAGAGTTAGAAATCACCTTAGAGTTATTATTATCTTATCATATTTTAGTGTGTAGGCTTTCGCACAAAATTTTGGCAACCCGCATGTTTGTACCATCACCATAATTGTCTCGTATGTTTTTCTCATGTCAATCCATCACATTCAATTTCATATGTTATTATATTTATATTGATCTTCATACTGTAGTGCACTCAAGCATTGCCTGATGTGACATCAACGTTTCATGTGGATTCATATCAACTCTGTGTGTCATATTTTGTAAAATGGTGTATCCGTTAGCAAATAAATAAATACAATCGGGACTTAAACTCGAAACCCTCTCTTACCAAGTGGGAGTGCCGACCGCTTCACTATCTGATCAACAAGATAAATATACACACTTCTAAATGGTTTGGCTTATAAAGTGATAGAATGGCATCCTCATTCAGCAAGTGCAGGCTTCTAGATAAAATCCTAGTTTGGTCCACAAATTTTGTTTTTCAGACGTGTCAAGTACGTAGACGAACTATAACAAGTACTATAAACGCCCTTTAAATTTTCACGTATTCTTTAATAAATCTATAATCAAAGCAAGGTTCAACTAATAAAAATAATTTTATTACTCTTTCCAATATTGAGCAATTTCTTCCTTCAAGGTTCAACTGTTCATCAAAATCTAAGCTTGATTAATCCAAATAATCAGTTCCAAAAACCATTGATTCAAGCAAAAGGTCAAATTGTCATGTAGCTTTGGTGACTTGCCAAGCATTAGTGAACCATAAACATATTCGCCATACTTGTTCAGAACATGAGCCGAGTTGAAAACTCTCATGGGGACGCACTTTCTGATGAGTTTGCTCGCGAACCAACTCCAATCCTGCAACCAATCAGCTTACTTCAATTAATCTGTCATCCAATCAGATTCTACCGTTTAATCAGTAGAAGCAGCTTAGTCACCTTATTGCTAATGCAGGCTCGAACTTTATCACCCACTTCAATAGAGAGGTACGGAAATGGGAAGTTATGCTTTTGACGTATGTTACGCTCGTGGGAGGTTTCGCGTTTGGGATATAAGTTTCAAGTTAATTTCCACAGATTATTGAGAACAGAATTTGAATAATAAGTATTGGCAAAAAGGTCACTTTATTATCCGAGAGTCACCCAAAACCATTGAAATAGTTCAAAATGATAATACCTTCAACAAAGAAGACAGCATTTAACTTTCCAGAAGCTGGCAACTAGTCCTGAAGATCCCTTTTTGATAGTGTCACAGCCAACACCGACGGTTAGCATCCTGCTCTAATGGACGGTTGGCAGCCCTGAATAGCAGGATAAATAGGATAGCAGACAGCAAGTAGCTCAGATTTAGCCAATCAGCCACTAAAGACTCCACAGCGTGACCGAAATGATTCAAGCTAATTTTTATGATGTTTTGATGCGGTGTGAACCGGAAAACTGTATTTTAGTTGCGACACAGGCCGCGAAAATAGCATCAGATTTACCATTGGTCTGGATCTTAAGATCTTTTCAAACTTCTGAAAACGTAATTTACTGTACGGAATTATGATGTATTGAATACAATATTTGGGTCCGTCAGGCCCAAATTTATAGCCTTTGTTATTTGGGGAGATATTCTTGTGTGTTTCACATGGCTGAGGTTGGAATATTATTACGCCCGTTTTTTATTGTTTTTAGTGAACAAGAAGAACACGACGTTTTTGGATTTGAAATTTCATTCCGTCTTCAGGTGAAAGGCAATCTAAAATATGCAGTGGAAGTATTTCACAGGGATTTGAACATATTGTTAAGTTTCACATCATATAAAGTGATCTAAGAACTTAATTTTTTTTAAGAGTTCAACTCATACGTTATATTTTTAAATTATTACGCAATGTGACTTACATCCCAGCTTGTACACACCCAGTGGCTGTCGGTTCCCCTCTCAAAAATACCCAGCAACTCCTGGCTAGCCACACGGTGTGACTGTTAGGTTACGTTTTCATCTAATTCTTTTGATTTTTACCGTTTAATCTCCCAATGAAGCTTGTATTTAGATGTTATTGTGTAAAGATTGTGACGTAGAAGGTGATTAGGCGATGTAAGTTGAAGCACGTAGCGACAAATAAACAAACACCCGCTGCACACCTCTTTGCATACAACATCAGGGCCTTGTTTGTTCTAAACGTAGATTCAACGGTGTGTGCGAAAGCTTAACTCAGTAGGAACTACACTTTATGTTTTGGTATAGTTTCACCTTTGTGCTAATCTTATAGTGTTATAGGTTATTTACAATCAAGGTAACCTTTGGATTTACAATACCACTATAACTATTTATCACTAATTTGAGATGCTGACAATTCTCATGACGGTATTTTAAGGCAAATATGTGGTGAAGGATGAGTGTGATAAGTGGTAGTAATGAGTTATGAGGTCTTGGCTCAAACTAATGCCGATTCTTCCTTAGAATGGGTCATTAATTAATAACCCAACTACCAATGGAAATACAAGGACCAACGGCTTAACGTGACTTCCGAACCACGCAGGTCTTTTATGTCTAAACGATGTTGGGAGTTGATGCGGGTATCATCAGATGATCACTGAGACTATCTGAGCAACTTTAGACCTATATCATCCTCAAAACCTGACCTCCATGAAGCTGGATTAAAGGACCACGCCACGAGTGGCTTTAGAAAAGAACTTGTGGCGTTTAAAGCATTGGTGCAGTAAACGAACTTCTCTTACTGAACTTAAACACTTTGGAAAGAGGCAGGGATTTCAACTGTATCAATCACAAAATGTTACAGGATAAGCTGTATGTATATGGAAATTTTAAGTTGAACCATACTAACTGGTCGAATGAAACACAGTAAGTTGAAATTCCATTACGTTTTCTTACGATTTGGAGTACATTTAAGGATCTACGTTAGGGACGTTGTTATTTCTCATTTATGTAAATGACATAGATAACTTTGCTAATGCAGAGTAACTATTATTTATGATGATGATACTTCACTAATTTACTTGTCCTTTATTTATCTTGAGTACGTTAAAAAGAAATCAAAACGTAGTTCGCTCGTAGGTAAAAAGACAAAAATGCTAGCGCGTTTGATTAAGCTTGGACATTTCATAACTTTTTATATACAAAAACTCTTTCAAACAGAATTTCATTTTTGGTAACTGGAATTTTTTCTGAACTATGAGTTGTATGAACATTTGTGGATACTTTTTGATTGAATTAACTGACGTTTATCCTAATGTAATATTACTGACATCTTTAAGACGAAACATCTAGGGTTATTACGCACTGGCAAGCTTGAACTTTATAGTTGTGTCGCCGTGGTGGTTAATATGTTGTTAAATTCATACTAGTAGTTTTAATTCGGCTAACCCTTGCTTTTAATCTTGCCTACATCCTTTATTATATATAGTATTTTAATGCCAGGCGTTGAATAAATTAGATATACATTTTAATGATGATTAAATGTATTGAAGGAAATTACAGATCTATCTGAAAAATGAATCAAATCCTTTGGACATTCTAATAATCCAGTTCTCTGGGTTTACTCGTACACCGCGTCCGAACTTCATAATTTGGTTGAGATATTTCGGCCTCGCTGTGGAGTACCATCTTCAGTCACTGATTAAAAAAGGTAAAGTTTGTCTTTTTCAACGAGGCGAAGTTAGGACTACAAAGTCCTCTCTACCACTCTACCTCGACCTTTATCTAGCGTCACCGTATAAGTCACATTACGAATGTAAGTAGTGACTGCGAGGATCGAACCCGCGCCACCGGAGTGATGAGCTCCAGAGTCGCGTGCGATACCGATCCGCCACGGATCCGCTAAAACGATTGGCTGAAACGACTGAATGGTTTCAGTTTCAGCCAACTGAAGATGGTACAGCGAGGTCGAAATATCTCAACCTAATTATGGATAACTAGATTATAGTTGTGACAGCGGCCGCAAAAGCCTAAGAGTTAAGAATTAATTTTTACAGACCCATCGACAGGTTTAGAAAACGCAACTCACCAGATGAATTGATACACGATACGCACACGTTGTCAAGGAACTGTGACGTAGGTGTTGATTAGATTACGTGAGTCGGAGCACGTAGAGAGAGTCAACAAACACTCCGAGCTCTGCTCTTTGCATACGGCAGTAGGCCTTTGTTGCGCCTGGTAAAACAACACAATTTAAACTCATAACTGTTTTAGTCGAATTGTTATTATTTAAAAACTGTAGTCACCATTTTATAATTAAAACCAGGCTGACACGCAGCTAAGCGCTTAAGCGTTTGCATAAGTGATTCAAAATTCCTTTGCACTTTGTTACTCTTAATTCGCTTCTTTCACAGCCTTATTTCAGCATTAGGTCGTTCTATTACCACGGGCGTTAAGAAGCCGTTCGCGACGCTCACAGTCTCGCTTCGGCCTTCAGACTTATGTATTAATTTACTGCTACAAATCTTGAAGCGATAACACCTTTCAAATATCATTAAAATTGTACAAATCATTTGTTATAATGAAAATCAATGTTTTGGCCGCCATTTTTTGAACGACTTAACGATTTTCATAATTGTGTTATATTGATGTGTTACAACAAAGTAAATATTTTCTTTAATTTCCGTCAAAATTAGACGAATTTTGTGTTGTTTTAGATAATTTAAACAACTTTTTTGGTGGAAAGTACCCCTCAAAAGGGGAGTCCTTGTAGTCTGATTCCCCTAGTTAACGAACTCGATTAAGCTATTTTCAATAGGAACATTTGTACACAGATTTATGAAAACCTAACAAAAATTCAATCTTTAGAGATAATGCACATATATAAATGTGTACACATGTATATAAAATGTGAAAAACGTATTGTGGGGGGTCAGGTTCGGTGCTCATTTCACAGTCTCGCGCCTGGGTCTTACAATGCTGGCTGCATGAGTATCTAACTTTTCCAAAGAAAATACGATAGTTTTAAAAACGTGCACAATATTGAAACCATATAAACATATTGAAACGTTCATGGATGTAAACACTTCCAATCGCTTCAGCGGTGATTGGGGTTCACTTGGATTGGGCAGGGTGACATATTTCACACGTACAGGCTCCAATAATTTACCTTTCACTATTGCAGAGAGAAGTTATTCAATGTACATAGTTTACCAAATAATGCGTTTTAATTTAACTATAAGACATTTATTTCACAAAGACTGAAAATAAAGTTATTTCTCCTAATACATAGCAACACAAATTATTCAAATTTGATCATACCAAAAGTGAATATCGGTGAAAAGATTGCACGTTAAAAAATAGAACAGTTACTCTATCGTAAGTTTTAAATAAGATACAATATTATCCATATGTCCGTAGAACTTTTGCACGTAGCCAGTAGTCTCAAACGGCTCAACATTTTTAAAAAATAAGATAGCGATAGCAACACATGTTTAAAAATTATAAATTAAATTTCAAGTCTCTTTGCCTCAGTCACGCCCTGTAAAAATTATTATTGTTTTCAATGGGAGTAACTTTTATGGGTATAAATAAAAAAAAACTAGTTTATTTCCTGTTTCTGTGTGTTCGTTTTTACGTTGTTAAGTTGCAACTTATTTATTCCACACTTTATATTCAATCGACAAAGAGCTTCGAACTTACAAACCATACTCACATCGCCAGCAGAGAAACGGTCAGGTCGTTCTATGTTTAAAAGTAGTTTTCTGTGTTTTCAATTGCCTTTAGCCCTAAACCAGATGTTTGCAGATCGATTTCAAAACTGCATGTTTGGTACAGTAAACACTGATGTAAGAAATTATGTTCAACTAAAGCTGTAAATTTACTGTTACGAGCTGGTTTAAACACACGAAAAATGGAGTGTTTTATAAGTGCTTCTATTTGGCTTGGTAGAGGCGGTTTCTGATTAGTTTTGCTTTTGAACAAACTCCGCTCCAGCAACCAATCAGACTCCTTCATTTAATCAATGAAAGCGGCTTGAACCTACACATAATGAGTTTGTGTCTAAGAATGTCTTTAATCAATTTGAATGTGTTAAGGCATTTCAAATTTAGTTGGGTTTTGTCAACCAATTATCACTATAAAGATGTAGCTTCACTATAAAACATGATTTAAGATAAAACACTTAAAGAAAAACTATTGACAAATTGTTTAAATTTAAAGTTATCAAACCGTTTTGTTTGTATGGTAATCTTAGCATCCAAAAATAATCCATTAATCATTTACTCAAAACTCAGAGGATGTAGAGGATCATAAAGATGTAGCTTCACTATAAAACTTGATTTAAGATAAAACACTTAAAGAAAAACTATTGACAAATTGTTTAAATTTAAAGTTATCAAACCTTTTTGTTTGTATGGTAATCTTAGCATCCAAAAATAATCCATTAATCATTTACTCAAAACTCAGAGGAAAAGTTGTAGACTGCAGAGTTTTGAATAGGACTTGGTTGAGTTCAGTATAAGAAAAGGTTATAACCACTAGAAAACAATGCCACGATTTCGATCTCAATAGTTTTTTAGTTTTAAGCTGTACTTTTAAGCTTAACCATTTTCGATTTACGCTAAACTTGCGCCTTTTAATTTCTGTTAACGACCTTTTCGTTGATATGTCACTCGACCTATGGTCCCATTAAAAGTTTCTTTTAAATCCTCGTGGATCGTCCCTTTTTGGTGACATACGCTTACTAACTATGAGAACTTTTTTACTTTTGATAATAATTACGTGGGATAATAAATATATGTAAAACTTACCTTTAAAATAGTAAGCTGTTCTAAGAGTATTTATATTTTTATTCAAACGGTGCCCACTATTTTTTTGACAATATTTATATTTTGTTGTATACTTGCGACAAAGGTACACACATTTTTATGTAAGCATGCTGATAAGTGTTGTAAAAGATTCCTAATGCTATTAAGTTTAACTTGAATTAAAGATACTAACAATGATTATATACACTGTTAAAAATTACTTAATAAACTAGACATGGCTGTACAGTAATTAAAATATGCAATCGCACAAGAGTGGAAACGTGCAATTTGTGAAACATCTAAAATGCAAATTAATTGCTATAGTTTCGGTTGAGTAAATATACAGGGTGTCCCATAAGTAAAGTGCCAGACTCTGGGAAAAGGTTATATGGATCAAAATAAAGAGAAAATCAAGAATACAAATGTTTTAAACACGCTTATTAATCAGATATTTGCCATTTTACATTTTTCACTAATTATTTTTTATCTCCCACACTATTTGTCAGATTTGACTCAAACTTAAAATAAATTTGCATCAAAATAAATTCATGGAAAAAATTACCACGATGATTTAACTTATTATTTCAAAACGGTGGCTATATTATGGTAATTTTAGGAAGTTTTGGTGTTACACTTTCAAAAGCAAATAAACAGTGAGTTAAACGATAAAATGTAAAAAATAACGATTAGTAGCGAATTTTATTACCTATCTATTGACACTAAATTCATAGAAATCTGTTGAGAAATGACGAAGCTTTAGGGGAAACTCTGGCTGAAAACAGACAAATTTCCATATTATTACCATGATGTTTGCCACGTTTTCCAATGTAACTTTGTTGATTCTTAGTAGAAAATTCACTACAAAACGTTATTCTTTACATTTTATCGTAAAACTCACAGTTTATGTGCTATTTAAGGTGTGACTCCAAAAATGCCCTAAAAATACCATTAAATAGCCACCGTTTTAAAATGATAAGTTGGATCATGCTGGTAGTTTTTTCCATAAATGGTCTTACTTACATACAAATGTATGCTAAGTTTGAGTTATATCCGATAAGTAGTGTGGGAGATAATAAATAACTAGTGACAAATACAAAATGGCAAATATCTGGTTAACTAAGCTCTTTTGAAAAATTCTTTATTCGTAATTTTCTCTTTATTTAGACCCACATAACCTTTTCCTAGTTTTTAATCATGGGACACACTGTATATTACATAATGGACTAAGAACTAAATAACGGTAGTAATTTGTAATAATGATTGTAAACAGTTTTTTTTTAACACACGATATTCAAATAACAAGTTTTTAGTTAAAACACTTTTTTTGTAGTAACGTGAAGCGCCGATGGAAAATCACTGAAGTGATAACACGATATACAGCTTGCGTCGTCAAAAATAAGGGAAAACATCAAATAAAAATACTTAATTTGTCGTTGGAAACTGAAGAAATGCGAAAGGGAAACTCGCAGGTAAAGGTGGAGTCTCGACCTCTCAAGGAGAATAAAAGTTGTACAAAGAAAACAAAATAACTTCAGAAGTTCTTTCTTTGTATCATGAAACAATGCAGTTAGCCTTATCAAAAGAACAACTGTAGTCATATTTCAGTACGTAAACAACAAAGTGAGGTTATATGGATCACGTGAGGCTTTTTCAGCAAACGTAACTTTTCAGTTATCATTGGATAGATGAGAAAATAAAACAAAACAATTATTTATTTGAACGAATATATGTGGGGATTAATTATGTTGAAAATCATTTTTGTTACAACGCCTAAAAAGTTGTATTTTTATTAAACACAAAAACTTATATGGCCACAATTTCTTTTCGAAAAGATAGAGATACAGTTTTTGTATATAGAAAGCTTCTTATGTGTTCCAATATTAGAGATTAAACACATACAAGGTTTGGGTGCTGCTATATCTTTGTGTGTTTTTGCAATTTAATTTGATTCCTAGGCTTTTTTTGTTTGTGTTTTGACAGTTCGAGCAAATAGGATAGGAAAGACCACAATAAGAAGCCTACAAGTATTGGTATATTGGTTGTAAATAATTGGTTGTAAGTAAATATGATAATTTTGAACGTATATCAAACTTAAAAGGGTTAAAAAGGTTATCTTGTACTTTAGGGTCCAAAGGAGAACATTTTGTAAAACTGTTGGCGTATTTTTGTGATTTACGGAAGAGCAATTTTGAATTTTTATATGAAAGCTCAGAACTGTTGACATACGAAACGAGTATTTGACGATAATCTCAGTAATAAGAAGATACATTTGTACCGTTTGCATAAATACCAATTACGTCATCGTTTTTAACATGTGACACGTAACGGTTATAGTAATTACCTTAATAATTCTCCACCAAACAAAACAAATTCGGTATAGATTGGCAAGATATGTAAAATATCATTAAAGGGTGTTAAAAAATGTGTAACGAGCTACGCAGAACCGTATTCTATACCTTTTCAGCTTTGTCACCACAAAAGGTTTGTTGTATATTATGGCAAATAAAATTCTTATTATTACATACAAAAGTAAGTAAAAAATGTCAAGTATCATTATTTTGATTTCTGCTTCGTTTAGCCGTAATTCATCATTTTGTAAATAATTAATTATTCAAAAACCTTTTGAGATATTTTAGTACAACTTAATTTGAACCTAAATTGTTTACAAACGGAATAACATTGGAACTAGGCTTTGAAATCTTTAAATTACCGCCATTTTGAAATGGGATAAGTTGGATCAAAAGTATTTTTGGAAAATGTTATTAGGAAAACAATCAAGGTTTATACCAAGTTTCAAAAAATATCACAAAAGGTTTTTGAATTATAAGGTATTTTCAAACATTTACAAAATGGCGGATTACGGCTAAAATAAGGTGAAATAAAAAAAATTTTATTGCACATTTTCGAATTACTTTTGTATGAAGAATCCGGTTGTACATAGCGTGTTACACACTTTTGTGACACCTTGTATAGATCTTGTATGACTGTACAAGCGATAAAACTCGCAACTAAAGATAAACGTTAGGACTAACGTAAAGGTAAAAAAGGTGAAGTTTGTCTTGTTTAACGAGGCGAAGTTAGGGCTACAAAGTCATCTCTATCACTCAACCTCGACCTTCACCTAGCGTCACCGTATAGTCACATTACAAATTGTAAGTGGTGACTGCGGGGATCGAACCCACGTCACCGGAGTGATGAGCTCCGGAGTCACGCGCGATACGAATCCGCCACGGATCCGCTCCGTGGATGTATGTTAGGTGGATAGAACGTAAGATAGATGTTAGGTGAGAAAATCAAAGCCCAGTTGAATCCGAGGCACACAAAGTGGGTCTAATCCTCGTAAAAAGTTTCTCATTAAAATTTCAATTAGTACTTTCAAACAAACTTCGCTTTCAAACGCAGCGTTTGTCCTAAGCCGCTTTGTGGCGGCGTTTGTTTTGCGGGTCACACTGCCGCTGTGATTGGTAATCATTGATAATCATTTCCCACTTTTCAATACACCACTGATGGGATTCACTTTGATAGGCAATGCAGAGGACACCACTATAAATACGGAGTTTTTATGTTAACCATGATGATTAGTTTGTTCATATATTTATTCTTATTTAAATAATGAAATACTCGTAAAACATTAGAACTCACCACTTTTTGAGGATTATATAAAGATACGGTTCAGTTGTGGTGACAGTATGTAAAAGAGCTCCCGTTCACCGTCTTTTGCAGCGTAACTAACTTAGGTTTGTGGGTCTTTTATGATACAATAGTACCCAATTTGTTTTAGAAAGATTTGTTCAACTCACCTAAAGCCTACCTAAAAGGGGGTTTTATTATTTGGGGTTTAATTTTCAAAAGACTTTCATATATTTATATACGTCATACCATCGTCATTAAACGGTTCTACTTTTACCAACATTTTTCGGTGAATTAAATTTCAAATTAGGAATTAAGGAGACTCTTACAAAATTACATCTTTAACACAGAATATTACGTTAAAACGTATTACTTTTTTTAACAACAAACCATATTATGATGTTATTTTAGTTTGATATGTGTTGTTTGTTTTATACAGGGTGTCCTGTAATTACGGGATCAAACTTTACCAAGTGATTTATCAAGTCAAAATAAACAAAATCTGTCCAATACCACATAGTTCTATCTCGCCTAGTTTTTTGTCTGTCTGGAGTTTTCACTAAATAACTTTTATATCTGAGGCCAACTCAGCTATAAACTAAAAAAATTGCACACTTGTTAGTTAAATTAAAAACAATATTAATTTAAACAAAATGAATTTGACTAATTTGCATTTTTGGTTAAAAAATGGAGAATTTTAATTGTTTTACACTTAATAACTCAAAGCCCTTAATCTTTAAGGTATATACACTAGAATAACAAAACGTGCCAAATGTATTTACAACAATTTTAGAACCAAGTTTGTTGTCCTGGTATAAATAAATAAAGAAATATATGAGTTTTCCTAAGCGAACTCCTTTGTTTACATTTAAGAAAACATGTATAAATACAGGAGTTCACTCAGGAGAACTTAACTTTCTCCGATAAGTATCACTATCTAAATAACATTATTATCTCTTATCAACATTATCTTACCAACATTATCATTATCTCCGTTAAAAATCAGAGCAACAAACTTGGTCATAAAATGTTTGTAAATACGGTAACGACATATTATTATTCTTGTGTGGTTGCGATACAAAAAAATGTTTTGAGTTATTTAGCACAAAAAACGTAATATGGACACTATTGTTTAACCAGGAGTGAAAGTTAGTCAAATTTATTTTTTAAATATTAGTTTTAATTATACTAACAAATGTGCAAAGCTTTTAGTTTATAACTAAATTGACCTCGGAGATGAAAATTATTTAGTGGAAAACACAGACAGACAGACAGAAAACTAAGCGAGATAGGACTATGTGTTATAGGAAATTTTTGTTTATTATGACCGGATAAACCATCTGGTGAAGTTTGATCCCGTAATTACTGGACACTCTGTAGAATTTTATTCTTTTATAATAACTAGAAATAATTTAAGTGCCTAAAACAAATCAATTCAAACCACTTTTGTTGTAAATGGGTGTTTACTTTGTAGCGGCGTATTTATTTAAAATGTTTTGCTACTAACCCAACTCCATTTTCCCCATTTGCCGTTGAGATTATTCTTCTGGTGTCCAGTCATCACCATTACCATTAACCATCATTATTAGATAAACACGCCTTTTTATGACACTCGCCTCTAAAAATAAAATAAAAAACATCGTTTATCCTTGAACATTGAACTTTTCCCGTATGAAGTGATAAAGAGCAGTTTTACGTGCAAAACATTCAAACCTTCTCTAAAGCCAATTGCCATACAAACGTGACTTGAATCGTTATTGTAATTTTACTTTGCGTCGTTTCAAAATAGCACACTTCTACTGTACGCTAATATAGACAGCCTTTTAATATAGGGGTGTGCATTACGGAAGATAAAATGACGTTGCAGACTATTCCATGAATCTGTGGGCGTAAAAATGCACGTTTTGATTGGCTAACAATTAGGAAACCTCGCGTCAACTTTGTTCGCCTGCCTTTTCAAAGGTTTGTAGTTTATAAAACGCTGCCTTCATGCGATGACCTAACTTCACCTCGTTGAACGAGACGATATTTACTTTTACTGTTATATTTCACCTGACTGAAATAACCGTATTGTGAGTTATATTGAGAATATAATGCTCTTTGCGTCTTCTAAACTAGTATTCTTTGACAGGTTAAAAGCGCTACCAGATTATCTGTCCACTTACCAACATCTACTCAGTCCACACCGCTATCTCTGCTCAAAGAACTTACCTCGGTTCTTACGTGGCTTTGAGTGTTTGAGTTTTTGTATTCGGGGTTTTCACTAGTAGAAAAATTGTATGTTACAATATTGCTGCAAGACTGCAAAACATGTTTTCCTATTTTTAGGAAATGTAAATTTTAAGATGATTTCTGGTTATACGTTGTAACGCTACTGGGACAAAGGGTGTTGACGTGGACCAACTATAATACTACAGTACGTAGGTTGGGCAAACGTCACAAGGATAAGGCAGTAAAATCAACGGGTTGCGGCAGTCCAAGCACAGATAGCGCTGCCATCTCTTGCCGTTTTTTTCCCCCTTCGCCTCCACATGGTCGAGTTTGACCGATATCGATGACCTAAATTAAACCAAATAGTGCGATTTTCAAGAACGAATAAACTTGCGCGAGCGTAATTGGCTCTACTTGAGACTTATTCTCTCGCAGCGCTATCTGTGCTTGGGCTGCCAAATGCTGATTTTCTTGCCTCAGGCATGTGGCATCTGTGGGCAATCTACGTATCATAGCATAACCTATGCTAGAACTAAAATAAAGTGTAAAAAATGAGGAATTGAAAATTTGAAATTTATCTTAGTACTATGAACATTTATGTTTTATCACTGCCTTGTCCTGGTCTGCAAATAAAAATTATGCTACACAATTACTGCTGGTAAGATTTATTTGAAAATAATTTTTTGAACAGTAATGAAACACAATTAAAACCTCCGCACAAGTTACTGAAATGTATGTATTAATTAATTTTTAGTGTTTGATATTTTTGCGTTCTGTTGGTCGATATGACTACTAACAGGTTTGTTGAGTTTATTTCGGAATATCCATATTTTGAACTGATTCCTTTGGGAATGACTTAACTATCGACTTATAACAAACGACGTATATGTACGTATCGACGTATGTGTGTAGTTTGTAAAACATTGTTGGGTTTGGATTATGGCTAAATGCCACCACTCCATCCTACGTGATGGCGAAAAATTATAAAAAAAAGAGCCTCAATAGTAAAGTATGTACTAGTAAAAATTGGCTGCTAATGCTTACGACTTGAAGATATATAAAAGTATATATGCGTTATCAAGTGAAGTAAAGCTTTGAAATGAATCGAATATAAATCAGATCGATCTATCATAGTTTTATGTAAATCAAACTAAAACGCGGTCATCTATAGTTTATGGTTTTATGTTTGCGCACAAAATTGGCCATGACAACTTACTTCTTTTGTCAATAGTACATTACACATTTTACCAACACTAAAGTGAATTCTATAAACCCATAGAAGTGTTCGGTAAAGATACAACTTATTACACAGTTTTAACATTGAAAACGCAAACTAATTGTGCATATTTTTGTAAAACTAAACAACAAATTATATATTAAAAAACCGAACAAGCGTGCTTTTTCAGTCCTTATGTGTACACGTTTGAGATACATACATAGTTCCGGTAAGTTATTGGCTGTGTTACCCACACATTCCGTTTTACCTAAGAAACTCTCAAGAAAATTAGAAATTTCGTTGCTAGCAGAGCGGTGAGGACAGCATTGCGGGTTTTTAACCAGACAATATTACAGACACGGTTGCTAATGTACTGAGCAAGATGCTGGCTTACTTAGTTACCAAGACACCTGCCATACTTACATTTGCGTTAGCTGCAATATCAAGCTACTTTTGAAATTTGTCACAAGGCAAGAATTCTGTTCTTTGGGGAAATGTCTTGTTTTTAATAGTCGTAGGATCGTCTTAAGTTTGTAAGGGTAAATATTTATACTTTTTTTCTACGATTTCGATGGGTTATTTAAATCTATTAAAATACCATCACCCGTATAACACAGAGTTAAAACCAATAACTTCTACATTGAAAACGTGAGGATACTTATTATTACAAATTTACACATTCGTACAAGGTTTTAAGTAACTGTCTGAAAACATGTGAATATTGTTACAGTTTGGAAAGTACATGAACTACGTCAAATTTATGAAACATCATGTCAATGAGAAAAAACCGTCAATGCCAATATAATTTGGACAGTCCTTACACGATAATTATTAATACTTATAATTCTTTAGAGAACATTTAAGTATTTGAAATGTTTATGAAGTTCTAAATGACTAAATCAACATTTGAGATGCCGACCACTCTCATGAGGGTATTTTAAGGCAAATATGTGGTGAAGGATGAGTGTGATGAGTGGTAGTAATGAGTTATGAGGTGTAGTCTTGTTACAAACTAAGGCCGACTCTTCCTTAGAAAGGGTCATTAACCTGTTGCCCAATGACCAATGGAAGTACGAGTACAAGGACCAACGGCTTACCGTGACTTCCGAACCACTCAGGTGATAGTCTGATATGTCTAAACGATGATGGGAGTTGATGCGGGTATCATCAGATGATGACTGAGACTAACTGAGCCACTTTAGACCTATATCATCCCCAAAACCTGACCTCCATGAAGCTGGATTACAGGACCACGAGTCCCAGTCAACACGAGTTCCTTCAGAGTTCTGAAGAGGTCAACACTTTTTAACACATCTGACATCTCGTTGGAAAGCTAGTACTATTTCAAAGAAGCATCTTTACACGTAATTATACCCTTAAAATCTTTTTCGGAGATGATACATCGTGTTCTGTGAATGTCCATGATATTTACGTGTATTACCACCCTTTACGCCGACGTTATTACAATAAATATTACAATAATTTAAAATTATAATTATAATAACTCATGTTATATTTTATTTTTCTTATATATTAGAAGAGTCCATATGGGCTTCTGTCCCGAAACTAGTTGTGTTATAATTATTTATAAAACCAATGTTTCTAGGGTGCTTCGTATTTTTGTATTTTTCTCATTTAATAATTAAATATTTCGTTTGAAAGCATTATATCTCATAACTTTCAGTTCGAAGCACAGTCTGTAAAGCGATGTATTTCATTTGAACGTTTATGAGATCTCAGGTATTATTTAGTGCTAATCTTACCTAAAAAGTACATTTTTATGGAAGTACTTTTTGTGACGTTTACAACGACAACATTTTTGGAAGTAAATTTACGTTTAGAAAACCTTTAGCATAGTACGGGTATATCAGCTAGATATAGTATACTTCACTGACGGCTTTCACAGGATTGGTACATCAAGGGAGACATAAAGTCCATTAAGAGGGTTTACCTGGTAAAGGTGTCAATAAACACCACGTTACACCTACTTGTAACATGTTTCATCGCCTATAACTGCTACATTGTGTTACTTTCCTGTTTCTCCTCAGTTCACTAAGATATTATGCAATGTTCAAGTTACAAACTGAAAATTTAGTTATACAAGCTGTATAGTTGTTGAGACTATTAACAACTAGTTGATTTCTAAATGATGAAGACATATTAACTTCTTTTAACCTTCAAATAATTGGCATTGTCTTCCACAACAATTAATTTCAAACTATTGTTTTAGTGGTAATGTGGAAGACAGTGCCAATTAATTGAAGGTTGAATATTAATAACTAAGGTTTTTCCGTAAATTTAACCTTTAAGGTTTGTGTTTTTCGTTTGGACGTTGGCTATGATCTAGTATAAAATATTGTTATAGAGTAAAAGTAGTTCACCAATATTCGTTAGTGCAATATAACTTTGATATGCAATTTAAAGCTCATTAATAAATTAAAATATTAATTAAAGTAATCCATACGGGCTGTTCAGACTCTTAAAATAACTTTAAAAAATAAGTTACCTGTTGTTGTAGCCTGTAGACCTTCGGGAAACAACAATACCCTAAGGTCTACAGGCTACAACAACAGGTAACTTAATTGTCAAAAGGCCTTAAAGCTTTAAAAGTACTAGTTATTTAAAAAATAAAAATACGATATGTAACCTTAAGCACCTTAAGCAATACGAGTATATGTATGCAACATGCATAATACTCAAAAATGCGATGTCTACTTTTTTCTCAACTTTTCCACTTTTTTCTCAAATTATAACGTAAGACCTACGGTCTTTGATTGGCAGTTTGAGTGGTAACCTAAAAATTGAGTATTTCAGTTTATTTTATGTGCAAACGCCTAAGGACATTTTGAACAACCATATTGAACATAATTAAGTTAATATCCTATCGTATGAGAAAGTTGTACGAACACCTCAAGGCCATCGGAAAGTTTAGGCTTTACAAACTTGGGTTAAACATAATTTACTTCGAGAACGAATAAATGAATAAACGAATAAATGACTATTAAAACTCATGAAGAATAACTTCTGTTATGAAGAATTATTCTTGTTTAGTTGTATACAACAATTGACTCAGTAAAACAACTGTTTCATGATTTGATAAGCAATATTTGGCTTGTTTTGTTCTAAATAGTTATCTTAAAAGGATCAAACATTTTAGAAAAAACTTGATTATATGAGTGAACGACGTGTTAAAAGTGCATTTCACTGTCAGGGAAACACTAGCTGTTTCAATGACAAGTCGTAAAAAGTGTATTAGCCGTTCTTCTACCCAATATACACCAGACAAATTAGTTCAGAACATAATTATTTTCTTCATCGTATAAAACACGTAAAGTGAAATATTTTTTCAAGAATTTTATATATTATGAGAAAAGTAACGCTTCACTCGTCTCAAAAGGTTTTTTTGACCCTCGTTCATTCAAAGTCGGAGGCAAAAACTACGGATTCACTGTTTAAACTTGATATCGTATCAAAAGCTTCAAAAAGGTCCTAATAATAACACTTTTATTTTCATCATAAAAAGCTTTTACTTCTTAAAATGTTGTTGATTAATAGAGTGTTCATCTAAAAAAACTGCCAAAAAAGGAAAAACCTTGATCATGTGTGATTGTTTACAAATAGGCCAAACGACTCGTCAGCGTTTGTGACGTAATCCAGAGAGGGAAGAGTGGTTGGGGGAGAGAACCTAATAACGCAGGAAGTAATAGCTTTAACAACACATAAACACTGTTTATACTGTCTTGTTATACTTTACAGTGCCATAACTGTATTCAGTTGTTCCCATTGACCCTGATGTACCACTAGGTTGAGTCAGAGGAACTCCTGCACTCATATAACAGTGTATTAAATTAAAAGCTGTTTTAATCATAGGTGATATAACTTTATATAAACTAATATTTAGAACTCACTAAACAATATGAGAAATATTACTATACTGATTGAATAAATTGTACGACAGACCGAGACCAGAACAGGTGTACACACTAACCTGGGTCATGACGAACTGAGCCCTCCAGCTCCTTCTCCCTTGGGCCAAGGGTGGGGGTGTCCTTATCGCTGGAGCTCTACTATTGGTTAATATGTCTGTCTGGTGTATGACGTAACTAATCTTATCTTACTTTACAACATCTCCTCCCAAACAAATTAAAATAAAACTTCTTCTTTTTTCACAATTAAAATATATACATAACGGGAGGAGGAATTTCTCTTGAATTTTAAAGGTCTAATCTCCGAGGCTCTGTCCCTTTGAGAGCGGCGGAGCGGGACTACACTTTCTTGCGTTTCCTTTTGACTTTGAGGTCCTGGAATCTCTTTGGTCCCTTCAGGAGTTTTGTCCTCAGTAGATTTCGGCGTCCTTGGGGGTGACGGCTGTTTTGGGCTGCTGTACAGCTCTCTTGGAAATCTCACCAAAATATCTTCATCATTATTTCCGTTACTTGACTGATTTGGTCTCAGATGATCGGCATGAACAAACCTAGTCCGTTGATCTACTTTTACTAGGTATGTCACCGGGCTTATCACCTTTGTAATTATACCAGGCTGCCAATTTACGTTTTCACCTCTCACCGTTTTAACATAGATCATTTGGTGGAGACCAAAAGATCTATCTTTACCCCTGTGAACATTTGCGCTCTTTACAATTCTCTCCTGCTTGTCGATCATTTGATCAGCTAGGTGTGGCTTCAACAAGCTCAAATGAGTCCGAGGTTTGAATTTAAACATTGCCTCCGCTGGTGAGATGCCAGTCATAGTATGCGGGGTGTTACGGTAGGCGAACAAGAATGAATCGATACGGTGCTGCAATGAGCGAGTATGGTTATGTTTGTTATCATGCAGCACTTGCTTCAAAAAGGCATTCTTTACCGTTTGAACGGCGCGTTCTGCCAAACCATTTGATGCCGGATGGTATGGTGGGCTTAATGTATGGTGAACCCCGTTTGACTCTAGGAATTCTTTAAATTCTTGGGATGTGAATTGTGGTCCCCCGTCTGTGATAACGGTGGTTACCAGTCCAAAATTTGCAAAGCAGTGTCTGAGTTTTTCTATGCACTGTTTAGATGTTGTACTAGGCATATAGAAAACTTCAAGCCACTTAGAGTGACTATCCACTAGGATAAGAAACTCTTTCCCTTCGTAAGATGCAAAATCTAAATGAATTCTTTGCCAGTTATGTTTAGGCCAAGACCATTGCTGAAGTGGTGCTAATGGTACAGATTTACGGGTTTGCTGACAGATTGAGCAACTTTTAACTAACTGTTCAATATCCAAATCCAAACCTGGCCAAAAAACAAAACTTCGGGCTAGAGATTTCATTCTGGATTCGCCAGGGTGTTCGGAATGCAACAACTTTAAGACTTCTTGGCGATGAGTAGGTGGGACTACTACTCTACTTCCCCATAATAAGCATCCCTGCTCCACTGACAATTCTGTACTTTTGTTGACATAGGGTTTTACCTGTACGTCATCAACGTAATGAGGCCAGCCATGCGTGGTGAAATCGAGTACTTTGGATAATATTGGATCATACCTTGTGGCCTGGGCTACCTCCTTTGAAGTGATTGGTAGCTCGTATGCTGCTGCGAAAAATGATATTTCGCCTTCTTCAGCGTCCTCTGTCTCACATGGCAGTCGTGAAAGTGCATCGGCATTAGGAATCTCTGATCCTTTCCTGTACCGGATCTCGTATTGATAGGCTGCCAAGGTCAAAGCCCAGCGCTGTATTCTTGCAGCAGCTAGCGTTGGGATTCCCTTCGTTGGTCCGAGAAGGAAAATTAGAGGACGGTGGTCTGTAACAAGAGTAAATTTCCTTCCATACAAAAAATTATGAAACTTTTTCACTGCATAGAAAATTGCTAAAGCCTCCTTCTCTATTTGGCTAAATCTAGTTTCTGATTTAGAAAGGGCTCTAGACGCAAATGCTATGGGGCGTTCAGAGCCATCTGGCATAATATGGCCTATTACACACCCAACCCCATAACTAGAGCTATCACTGGTTACTATAATTTCAAGACTCGGGTCAAAAGGTATTAGGACATTGTCCTTCAAAAGAAGTTGTTTGCATTGCAGAAATGCTTTTTCACATTTTTCACACCATAACCATTTGGTGTCATTACACAGAAGTCTGTACAAAGGGTGGAGTAACGTAGACAAGTTAGGTAAGAACTTTTGATAAAAATTCACTAGTCCTAGGAACGACCTGAGCTGTGTGATGTTTTCAGGCCGTGGCGCTTCGCTAATGGCCTTTGTCAGTTCTGCAGTTTGGTGAATACCCTTACCATCAATTCTGTAACCTAGAAAGTTTAGACTCTGTTTGAAAAACTCGCTCTTTGAGGTATTTACCTTTACCCCATGGTCACTTAACCGTTTTAGCACGGCGTCCACTTTATTACACATATCTTCAGCATTCTTGCTGAAAATCAAAATATCATCAAGGTAGCACATAGTACCTTCCAGACCAAACAACATTTTGTCCATGGTACTTTGGAACAAACTCCCTGCATTTGTGATTCCAAAAGGAAGCCTGGCATACCTAAATAACCCCTTATGAGTGTTGATTGTCAACAACTCTTGGGAGCTTTCACTAACCCTCAGTTGGCTGTAAGCAGCGGTAAGGTCTAACTTAGAAAAAACCACCGCGCCAGCAATTTTTGCAAAAATATCATCCGGGTTTGGTAGCGGGTAGTGATCAGTTCTCAGCCACCCATTAATAGTAACCTTAAAATCAGTACATATTCTGATATTCCCATTACTTTTCGGAACCACCACTATAGGCGAACTCCACTCCGATTTTGTCACCGGATAGATTACCCCGTTTTTCACTAAGTTATCGAGCTCTGCCTCAACCGCACCTCGCAAGGCGAATGGTACCGGGCGAGCTTTACAAAAGATTGGGGTTGCATTTTCTTTTAAAACCAGGTCAACCGACACATTTTTGATTTCACCAAAGGTATTGTCGAAAACATCAGCATACTTTGATTTTAGCCCATCAATCATTTCCGAAATTGGAACAGTCTTACCGTTCACTGCGTTGAGAGTTGACTTTCCCTCCTTGGCCGCAGCTCCAGACTTTATTAGGCTCCAATCCAGTCGAAGTTTCTCTAGCCAGTTCCTTCCCATGAGGGTGGGTTGACATTTCCCGGAACTTTCAATCACGACGATCGGAAGCTGAAGACTTTCTCCTGCTCCAGTTGTCACCATTGCCTGAAACTCCCCAAGGACATTAATGCTTTCCCCAGTGTAGGTTTTTAATTTTATCTCACAACTTTCCAGCTTTGACTCCGCTTTATGAAAATTTTTAAAATAAATATCATCGGGCATAACAGTCACAACTGCCCCCGTGTCAATTACCATGTCAACGGGCACCTTGTTGACACTTACTGTCGTAGTAAAACTACTTGACTTTTGCTTCGTGTTACTTGCATACGCAATAGTATAGAGCTCATGCTCCCCCACTTGAGATACCTCCTCATCAGATTCACAATTGTTAACTCGGCCTGACCCACCAGGTCTTGACTTAGGCCTAAATTTACCAGACATATTGCTAGATTTATTTCTGCACACATTTGATAAGTGTCCCTTCTTTTGACAAGAAAAACAAGTAAAGTCACTATACGGACAATCTTTAGATTCATGCATTTTCCCACAGCGATAACATTTTTGAAAATTCCCCCTTGAACCTTCAACAGGTTTAGAACTCTGAGGTTTACTTGACCTGAACTCCCCATGACTCTTATAATTTTTATTGAAAGAAGCCTTGGGCCGAACAAAGTTTATGTCTCCCATAAGTTTATCTGGGTGAAGAGAACGGACATTTTTATCCGCATTTTCTGTTACTAGGGCTATCTCTAAGGCCTTTGAAAAGTTTAACTTATCCCCCTCTGCCAACAGTTTACTTTGAATGGCAGATGACCTAAGCCCACATAAGAACCTGTCCCTCAGAGCTTCATCCAAAAATTTATCAAATTTACAAGAAGCAGCCAATTTTTTCAACTGCATAGAATATTCAGAGATAGACTCTCCATCTTTTTGCACTCTTTTGTTGAACAAAAAACGTTCATAAGTAACATTTACTTTTGGTTTAAAATGTGAAGATAATACCTTGATTGCTTCAGTATAATCCACTTGGTTTACCAATTTCGGGTGTAATAAATCCTTCAGTGTTGTATACAGCATAGGACCCATCACTGATACGAAATATGCTAATTTGTCTTCATTCTTGATGTTGTTGATCGTGAAGAAATTATCTAACCTCTCCGTATAATTCTCAAAACTTTCAACTTCAGAGCTGAATTCACACACTTTGCCAATTATTTGCCTAGCCATGATCACTGTTCACTTCCAAATTGCTAAAATAATACCCACAGGTATTTCCTAAAACACGTTGTTCACTTTTTCCTTCCAGAACAACTTTCCAGATTTTGCAGGTTAAGTACCAACAGATGAGTCACGCTCCAATCTCGGAACGCTCCAACGGCACTCGCCGCGTCCAAAATGGCGTTTGCCAATCACTCGTTCTAACACGAAATGAGCTTCACTTTTCAGAAAACCGAATAAAAACTGTTTTTCGGCTGAAAACCGCGTGAAATCTTTCACACTCGTCGCCACTGATATAACTTTATATAAACTAATATTTAGAACTCACTAAACAATATGAGAAATATTACTATACTGATTGAATAAATTGTACGACAGACCGAGACCAGAACAGGTGTACACACTAACCTGGGTCATGACGAACTGAGCCCTCCAGCTCCTTCTCCCTTGGGCCAAGGGTGGGGGTGTCCTTATCGCTGGAGCTCTACTATTGGTTGGTATGTCTGTCTGGTGTATGACGTAACTAATCTTATCTTACTTTACAACAATAGGTTTTTAGTCAAAAGATGATAATAATCATTAGTTGGACAATACACGCAAATATTTTGTGTTGACAACAGAAAAGAGAAAGCAAATTATAGAAATCACTATACACGTGCAAATGATTTTGATATAAACTAGTTCTATTCTATGGTTAATTATTAAGGTCAGTACAATTACCAATAGTATAAATCGAATGTAATAGAGTGGATTAAGATGGAATGAAATGAAACTACATGGAATGCAATGGGATGATATGACATGGAACGAACAAGAATGGAATTAAGTAAAAAACGTCTTTATTGGTATTAAATATAGAAGTGTACAGTCCTCTATTCTATTAATTAAGCATCTATTATAATAAGAACCAAATTAAAAACTACAGTAAAAACCTCAATAATTAGATAAGGTTTTAGTTTTTATTTCACAATTGTTGGGCCTCTTAGTGATTTAATTTTATTGGCAAGTGCTTGGATTAATTCAATACCTTCGGAGAGAGTAGTTTATTAAATAGATAAAGATGGTGGGGGTTGCCCTGAAATTGTTTCATATCGCATGCCATAATCATTTACGGCGATGCCTCGTCGTAGAGAACACAAATTTGTTCATACAGACAGGCATTGAAATAGGATCATGTCTGAACAAGGTCTTTGCAAATATCATCGGTATGGTTATTCCATATTTAATTCCTATCGATATGATACAATTTAATTGATTCTTGCAATGATTGTCCATTGATAAAACTACTGGTTGTTACTGGTTGTCGTGCAAAAGGAAAATAGTGTAGTTAGATTTCTTATAGTTTGTTTGGAGGCCTTTGTCATAGAAGTGTTCCACCACGAAATGTGTTCGCTCATAAGATGTGTGCTTAATTTTTCACTTGTATTGACATTAAATTTCAATGTTGTGTCATCCGCATATTCAACCAAATGGGTCATCAATATTATAACGAATATAGTTTATCTAAATCTATAATTGATCCTTTGAAGAACACCCCATGTGAAATTATTGTTATGATAAACTACCTTGAAATTTTACTTTTTAATTTTGTTTCTTTTTAATAATCCGTAAAACATTATCTCCCGAAAAGTTTCAAATAAAACTGGGCAATTAAATGCTGCGTAGCTACTTCCGTAAAAATCTCGTCAAGTACTTTGTTACAGAATACCAAGAAACAATTCCATTATTTTAAACAAATTACATCTTACGACGTTATTACGAGCCCTGAAGGATGTTTTCTGACGGAGCTTGCTTTTCAACCACGGTAATTAGCAGTTGGTCACCAATTATCCTGCTGAGATGAGTTTCTTGGTTGCATTTCAGCTCCAGATAGTTTGTCAATATAATTGTGCTTTCCTTATTGACAACGGCTATCTTTTTATACTTTAATTGGACTAAAAATGTTTCAGTCATGCCATTTTAGTATTAGTAAGATAAAACTGTATGTAGCTTTTAACTAAATATATTTTAGTGATTAAATATTCTAGATTTGTATGGTTTTGAATCTGAGGTTTTTGTCACATTTGTGCGTTTAAATACACTTTCATTAAAGTATTGTATCTACCTCACAATAAATCTTTATTAAATTGAATGACGGGATTTTAAAATACAATTTTCAAGCTTCTCGGTGTACAAAGTGTATCAAAAACAGTAAGTCAAGACATTATATCACTTGGAAGCTTGTTTAGTATCCTGAAGAAATTTTGAAAATTATACGAGTGTTCCAAATATGTATTACTTAACATACCTTTAAATGCTTAGCCCCTTAGTTTTGGATCCATGACCCAATGTTTTCGGTGCACTCTGTATTCTAAGAAGCTTGAACAAGTATTACAGTTTTTTATTAGTACTTTTCAGACGCCTTAGCGTAATCACCTTACACTAACTTTCATTAATCCAGTTGAATTGGTAATGTCCTCAACTGTTTCAAATTTAGTTGAATTGATTGAAGACAAACGAACCCGCAGACCTCTTACAAAATAATACATCCTTTGTCCTTCATACCACTCAACTAATTCCTTGACAATTAAGGGATCAGGAGACTCAGGAGGGTGAAAGAGTGGGAAATTGGTCGATTACCATAAAACAATCATTAGACTTGATCCCAGACCGAATGACTTTTGCCCTTCCCTGCTTATCGGGATTGTAGAATCAACGGATGGCTATTCGCATTCCTTTTGGGTCGTAAGGACGTAACATACCTGCATTAAGTTTGGATAGAAGCTGCGGGACGAGGGCTATTTAAATTAAATCTGTATTTTAACCAGTTTATAAAAAAGGATCAGAGTGTTGTCCCATAGACTTGTGGAGTCCTCAAAAGTTAGTTTTGTCGCTTACCTGAAAATATCTTACAAAAATGTGAGGAAGGCTCCTCATCCTCCATTTCCAGTCAAATCTTCGTTTAAATTCATCAAACCAAACACTTAATATAATAAAGATATAGTTTTATATTACCCCTAAACTAATGATCTAAATCGTTATTGGATTTTGAGTTTTCCCAGCGGCTATCAGCTCACATACAAAACTTTAAGTTTCCAGATAATTTACTAATTTATTTATAACCACATGATCTGAAAATTAATTTGTTTTTAAAGATTGTTGGGCCTCTTAGCGATTTAATTTGATAAGAAAGTGCTGAGAACAATTTAACACCTGTGGAGAGAGTAGTTTATTAAATAGATAAAGATGGTAAGGGTTGATCTATGTTAATCAATCAATCACTTATCCCGCTGATACTCACATGACCTTCTAGCTTTATTGCATATAGATGCTTAGTCATTTGCACATTTTATTGACTTATAAACTATTGTGAACTACATCATAATCAGCCAATCTATGGAGAATAATTCCTATTATTTTGTCCACCATGAACTGATACTCACAAAAGCCAAACACATTTTAAACACAACGTACCTTGAATCGCACTTTACAATCAGTATGAGTCATGTTGAACACAAATGTATCGTGGTGGTGTAAATGGAAGGTGTTTCCGGTTCATGTCAAGGTATTATGTTCTGATAAGACGGTTTGAGTGACGTAGGAATCTGATAAGTTAGAGGTGGAAGAAACAGGAAGGGCTGAGAGGAGGGTTCATGATGGATAGTCGCTCTGGAAAATTCGATGAAGAAATATACACGCGGCTGAGAAAAATCATATTGACATCTTGCCTTCGTTTCACCACACTTTCTATCTTGTTTGTTTTAAATATAATGTTGTCCAAGACCATAAATATGAATTTCTATCCTTATTCGCTTTTTGAATGAAAGTTAGTTTTTATTGACGATTGGACTAATAAACTAAAAACAGGCTGACTCACAGCTAGGCGCTTAACTGCCGCTGGCATGATTGAATCGCTACACTCATAGCCTCATTTTGGCCTTCGGCCTCAGATTTGCGGGGTTGACTACTCGATCCGCTGTTATAGCGAAAAATCACTTTTTTGGCCACCATTTTGGAAAGGTTTGACGGATTTTCGTAATGTGTAATATATTGATGTAGAGTATAAAAATACATATTAACTTTTAGTTTCATCCAAATCGGACGAAATTTACCGTTGTTAAATCATTGAAACCCCTTTTTAGGAGAAATGCGGTTTCAGTGATCCGCTTTTGCTGGTTAATGTACTAGACCGAGCTATTTACAAAAGGAACATTTTTGTATTTGGTGATAATCGGAAAACGTAACCTGTAGAGATGATACGCGTATATATAAAAAAAAGTTTGTCTTGTTTAACGAGGCGAAGTTAGGACTACAAAGTCCTCTCTACCACTCAACCTCGACCGTTACCTAGCGTCACCGTATAGTCACATTACAAATTGTAAGTGGTGACTGCGGGGATCGAACCCGCGCCAGCGGAGTGATGAGCTCCGGAGTCACGTGCGAAACCAATCCGCCATGGATCCGCTAATATATAAAATGTATACATATGTATATAAAGTTTTGGAAAATGTTGAACACGTGTTCTGGGGGTCAGTATCGGTGATTATTTCATGGTCCCGGGCCTGAATCTAAATTTTTAAGACTCTAAATGTTTTTAAAAATTCCAACTTATAGTTAACACTACCTACTTCAAATAGTCATTTCAAATTCAATTACTCCTTTGCAAACTATGATTTGCGTAATGAGAAGCAATGTCAACATTCCTCGGCAAATTAGTTCATAGAATCGCGAACCGTTCTCTGAAGAGTGTTTGCTAACAATTTGCAGATTTCAACCGTGGTAATTACGAGTTGGCCACCAATTATACTTGTTGAGATGAGTTTTTAAATTAGATTTCAGCTCCGCGTAGTTTGATAATTGTGAGCTCCTCTCCGCTGGCGGCAGTGGCTATCTTTTTATCATTTTAATTGGACGGTAAACATTTATACTTGGACTTTTCCCGTTGTGGTTATTTGAATGTGTTTTGTTTTCCACTTAGCTTGGATGAAATGAAAATGTGAATAAATAAACAAACGTTGACTACGATAGGTGTAATTTATATCGTAAATGGGCAAGTGTAATATTCATCAATTGTGAGAAAATATCACTGACAGATACTGGTTTAGTATATTTCATAGTTTCATTTTGTGTTGTACTTTTTTGATGATACCGTACTTCCGTATTTCCTTCCGGTAACGTCGACTCTTTAAAATGCTGTTTTTCTTGCAAGTAACTAATTTCATTTATATTTTAGTTTTTTATTTTATTTTGTGCGGTTTGTCATAATAATTTAAAATAAAGATTTTGACTTTCGAGTCAACCACAAAAAAGGTGTAACTACCGTAGAATGGTCGAAACATCTTGTGTTTATTCAAGCACTTTCGTGGTTCAACCACTAGTTTTATGTGAAATTATTAATTAAGTTTAATATTGTTGTAAACATTTTTTTAATTCGATCTGTTTAATCTTTACTTTTTTCATATGTTTTAAGGAAACATCTCCTGTGAAAATAATTTTTAATGAGTTTAGCCAATAATAAGTCAAAACAAACTGTAGGCCTTACCACCTCAATGTCTTTCGTGCTTGAGATTTAAAGTTATTTCATTGTTTCAAACCATTTCAAAACCATCAAGGTTTTGTTTTGAATCATATAGTTTTTGGGAAAAGTAGTTTTGAACCCCGAATACACGACTATTTGCACTATTAATTATACCATTAGTAAAATTCCGAGAGTTTGAATCGATATTCAACAGAGTATTTGTATCTAAGAAAGGAAGTTTCTGAAACACCTAAAGGAAGGAGCAAACTTTATAATTGTTTAGCAAACTTGTAAACCACTACATTTCCCCCCGGCGGTAAAAGTGTAGCCACGCACTTCTGTCTTCATAACAGTGTAACTTTTGTCGCAACTAACATTTTGGCCTCACAAATCTACATTGCCCTGCTTCTATTCTGATTTAAATATTTACAACAGTTTGTCTTTCGCCTGGAATAAAGAAATTTTTCATTTCATTTCAGTTTGTTAAGAAGCACAAATGTGCTAAGAGTCTGCTACATCTGCAGTCCTTAGATTACAACAATGGGACTTGTGCACACTGTTTCCACGTCTAAGTTTTATATATTGGAATTATTGAGGCCTATATGCAAGGACATTTCAAGTGTTACGGCTTGGTTTTAAACATTCAAGTGTGTGTGTGTTTGTAGGAGAAATCGTAATAGCTGTGTCAGCGCAGTAACATAAACGACCCGTCATTACTTAAGCTCTAACCCGATTGTTTATTGTTCGAATTGAAGAAACTAAATGTTGTTGGGAAGGTAATTTTTAAGAATAAAGTATTCTTTACAATTATGTGTAAAATTCACAGTTTTCAGTTATTTTAGTTTGTAGTTTTAAACGGTCACAATTTTGAAAATATTCGTTTTGGAGTACTGTTGATTTTTCTTACAAAGGAACTCTACTATGTTCACAAGTATATCACAATTAAAAAAGTTGGTCAAGTGTTTAGAATGTAACAAATATTTCCAGAAAAAAAACACAAAATGGTGGCTGGCGGCCAAGCGCAAAATCATTAGCTCATAAAATTCACCATTACCTACTTGTTTTGACTCAAGGAACTATACCCTGACATTTGGACTAGTAGTCTAGGGACATTCTGTACACTAAGAACCAAACAAAGCCCTTAGTTTAAATTCAATTACCATCATGTTTTCAAATGTTCAATTCTTTAAATAATTTGTTTGCCAAAGCTTGTACACAGTTTTGTGGCAGTAAAGGTTGTTAAACATTGAATGTTTTCCAATGTTATAGTATAATTATCTAATATTATGGCTCTTAAACTAAGTTGGAATGACTATTAAGAAACTTTCAAGATACACCAATGCTAATTTCGAACAATAACACGGTATCGGTGAGGCTCTAATGGGAGAAGGGGTAGAAAATTGGCACATTACCATAAAACAGCCATTAAACTTGATCCTAAACCAAACGAGTTTTGCCATTCTAAAAAAAGTTTGTCGTTGACTAAAATGGTAAAACCTCTAGGATGAAATATTATTGTGGGCGCTTTCATATTTCTTAAGTGAACAAAAAGCACGACGTTTCGGAATCTGAAATCTGATCCCGTCTTCAGGTGAACATTAACCTAAAACATAACACAAACATTAGGAAATGAGCTACTCTAAAGTAAACAGCGTAGGCTGACCAGTCACCCAAGACTAAACAAAACAAGTATGGATATATCAAAATATATCTGTTATAATCATTCAATTAGAGATTACATTAGAACACATTATGTTAGGCGCTTTTTTTATTATTTATTAATTTATCCTAACATGACTTTATTGCATCGTTGTAAAGGCCGGGAAATACTAGAAATATTCTAAAAAAGCTTGATTTATCATTTATTTAATGAGGTCGTGGGCGTATTTTCAGCATTTAACGGCTTCTCATTAAAACTAAGTGATTTATTTCAGACTTTACTTTGATAAACGCCGCTGAGTTAGACTTTCATAAACTCAGTGAAGGTAATGTTGTTTTCATTTATTCAAATTACATTAATTACCGTCAGGTTTTCCTTGATATTGCTCGTATTTGTTTCCACAATTTTGTTTATTGGTTTAAGCACTAACAGATTAAGCAAGACAAAGCCGTCGAAATCTACCACTCCTTTCCCTAAAGTGCATTAGTTAACCTGTGTTATGAGAAAAACTCACAACAAAACAATACAATAGTAAGACAAAAACTCTTTGTACTGTGACAAAACCTTCTTTAAAACTCACTTACAGTAGAAACCATTGGGAAGCCAAGCACTCGTACGTTCCTCAAGTTAAATTGAATCATTATTTACAATTTACTTTTAAATGTCCCCTTAAGGTTGAAAATGTCAATGTTTCAAGCCGTGGAGGGTCTTGATTTAGAGGCAATACGGGGAATAGAGGTGTCCCGGTGAATACCGTGGAGACATTCAGTTAACATTGGCTGCTTGTGGAGCTTGGGTCTCATAAAGTCGCATTTAGTAACAGAACACACAGTGATGTGAATAAACTATACTTATTACTTATAGTAAATACTTAATAAGTAAAGTAATTATTTAATAAGTTTAGTTAATACTTATTAATAGGTGAATATCTTTTACTTTTTCTGTCAAGGTATTAGTGATGACTTTCAGTAAATTCGTGCGGTTAATTCAGTAAAAGTATTTCTTTTACTTAAATATTACGTCAGCTGTTTTGTTATATAATGCTAAGAAATAACCCAGGCTGGTTACTTCTAAAGATATATGTATAAAAATGGTTTATTTTTTCAATCAAAAATGTTTTATATGTATCTAAATTTTGTTAATTTTGAAATTTCAATAATTTTATCTTTGAGAAACTATGGTTGAATCGAACTGAATGTTTTACAATGGCTAATTTCCAAATTTGGGTGTTATAAGTTTCAATACCAAATCAAGAGTGGTTTGGAGATGGAAATAATTAGTAAAAAAAAAAAAAATTGTAAACATTTGGTAAATGAAGAATTTTCAAAAAAGGAGTTACTCTTGATTTTCTCTGTTTCTTGACCTAATAAACCTAATTCTAAGGTTTGTGACAACCTTTATGAACACCCTATATACAAAATGTATATGAAATTTTGAAAAAATGCTAATCACATTTAAATGCGCAAAACGTGGCTTATATCGTTCATCAGAATACCATCATTGCCACGCTGGAGTTTTATAGATCAAAATCTTCATGTCAGTTTAACTATGTTAGTTATTGTGAGTAGTTTGAAACTATTGACCTAAAATATACTTTGGTGGGAGTTTTTGGGCAATTACGTTGAAAATGAGTATGTAAAAGGTAAACCCAGAAGACGTATTTTAGAACTTACTTTAAAAAACTCTACTCGTTTTTTATAATGGTGTTTTTATGTTTAAGTCTTACAATACAAATGACTGTTTTGAGCTTTTCTATTCATCAAAGCTCTTTCATAATATTTTAAGTTCATTACTTTGTTAAACAGCGAGCGAAGTGAAAGGTTCAGAAAGTAAACCCTTTAATGGATGGAGAGAAAGTAAAGTCACAATTTGTCAAGTCGGGGTCATTTGTCAGTGCCTGCTCCATCAATACTGCAAACTGCTCAACGCAGCCCTGCCTCGTCCTTCATAGTGGGTTCATACATTTACATAGTCAATCTTTAGTAGCTTGGTTTTGTACGAATTTATAGTGAATTTTATAGTTGTTTACGCATGAAATAGTAGACGTGGTTTTATACGATAGAAAACAGCTGAAGGTTAAGGGTTCACCTCAGCTGCTCGGGAGAGCGTCGTTGGAGAGGTTTGGGGAAATAAAATGGATACTTTAATCTTAATGCTATTTTGACAAAACAACTTTCAAATGAAAGAAAACATACTATCTAGGTTTCCCTGTTGTTCATTTTCTAAATGTCTTTTAGCTTTTATGCTACTAAAAGGTTGAAGTTAGGAAATATATAGTGTTTTCAGACCTTATTAAAGAAGATAGAAATAGGGTTATAAAAGAAAATAACAGGAAAACATAGATAAACTCTTTTTTCCAAAGAACATGTGGAGGGCTTGACAGTAATGCATCAGTTGAAAATAAACCCGTTGTAATGTGCGCAAAGTCATGTGTTCCTTGGGCGGACAAATTCAGCCTTTCTCTGCGGTGGCCACCGAGGTGGACTCTTAATGTAAAGGTGATTTGTAGGCCTACTACAAACTGGTGCTTAGACCACAACGAAGTTAGTTGATTTTGTAATACTAGATTTACTCACTGCACATTATTGGTGGACACAATGCCGATTCAGTGGTTTGCTGGTTTCAAACGGTATCGTTGTCAAACGTTTAATTACAAGCTAGATACCCTGAAATGACAGTTAACGCGATTGAAAGCCGGTTCTATTTCAACAATAAGATTGAAATGTTTTGTAGGCTTATAGCTAATTGTCGGTTTAACTAATTGGTATGGTTAGTCGTTGTTTAAGGTGTTCCCTAACTAATTTTATTTTAATGAACTATACATGTTTAAGAGCTTGTAATAATTTTACTTTTTTCAGCAAACATGGAACACCCGTCGCTAAAGTATTTTATATTGCACATAAAACTAATCTTGGAACGAATACAGCTGAGTGTGGGACCTGTGAGTCATATACATGTGCCAGTATACAGCGAGGTTGACACTTCAGGTGACAGTGGGTGACTGGTGAGTCCCCTGGGGTAGTGTGTCACATGTGTGTCGTGATAACCCTGTGCTGTGTGCTAATAATTTCCGGCAAGCTTTTGACAATTACTTTTCGTTAATCAATGGCAATTGAAAATAAAGTTGACATAAAAGACTTAATAGTTTCAAAAAGTTAAAAACACAATTAAAAAAGTTGGTCAAGTGTTTAGAATGTAACAAATATTTCCAGAAAAAAAACACAAAATGGTGGCTGGCGGCCAAGCGCAAAATCATTAGCTCATAAAATTCACCATTACCTACTTGTTTTGACTCTAGGAACTATACCCTGACATTTGGACTAGTAGTCTAGGGACATCCTGTACACTAAGAACCAAACAAAGCCCTTAGTTTAAATTCAATTACCATCATGTTTTCAAATTTTCAATTGTTTAAATAATTTGTTTGCCAAAACTTGTACATAGTTTTGTGGCAGTAAAGGTTGTTAAACATTGAATGTTTTCCAATTTTATAGTATAATTATTTAATATTATGGCTCTTAAACTTAAGTTGAAATGACTATTAAGAAACTTTCAAGATACACCAATGCTAATTTCGAACAATAACACGGTATCGGTGAGGCTCTAATGGGAGAAGGGGTAGAAAATTGGTACATTACCATAAAACAGCCATTAAACTTGATCCTAAACCAAACGAGTTTTGCCATTCTAGACCTATCCGGACTATAGAATCAATGAATACCGGTTATTTGTGTTGTTTTCGTGCATGAAGGTATTCTATGACATATTTTTCTTAAGCACTTCTTTGTTTGAAGGTAAAGTAATTAAATGAGGGGGTACTCTTTGTTCGAAGTTTGTTGTTGACTAAAATGGTAAAACTTCTGAGATTGAAATATTATTGTGGGCGCTTTTCATATTTCTTAAGTGAACAAAAAGCACGACGTTTCGGAATCTGAAATCTGATCCCGTCTTCAGGTGAACATTAACCTAAAACATAACACAAACATTAGGAAATGAGCTACTCTAAAAGTAAACAGCGTAGGCTGACCAGTCACCCAGGACTAAACAAAACAAGTATGGATATATCAAAAATATATCTCTGTTATAATCATTGGATTAGAGATTACATTAGAACACATTATGTTAGGCTCTTGTTTATTATTTATTAATTTATCCTAACATGACTTTATTTGCATCGTTGTAAAAGGCCGGGAAATATTAGGAAAGATTCTAAAGAAGGCTTGATTTACACCATTTATTTAATGAGGTCGTAGGGCGTATTTTCAGTATTTAACGGCTTCTCATTAAAACTAAGTGATTTATTTCAGACTTTACTTTGATACAACGCAACGCTGAGTTAGACTTTTATAAACTCAGTGAAGGTAATGTTGTTTTCATTTATTCTAATTACATTAATTACCGTCAGGTTTTCCTTGATGTGCTCGTATTTGTTTCGCACAATGTCATTTTATTGGTTTAAGCACTAACAGATTAAGCAAGACAAAGCCGTCGAAATCGTCTACCACTCGCTTTCCCTAAAGTGCATTAGTTAACCTGTGTTATGAGAAAAAACTCACAACAAAACAATACAATAGTAAGACAAAAACTCTTTGTACACTGTGACAAAACCTTCTTTAAAACTCACTTACAGTAGAAACCATTGGGAAGCCAAGCACTCGTACGTTCCTCAAGTTAAATTGAATCATTATTTACAATTTGCCACCCCAAATGTCCCCTTAAGGTTGAAAATGTCCAATTAATTTCAAACCGTGGAGGGGTCTTGATTTAGAGAGGCAATACGGGGAATAGAGGTGTCCCGGTGAATACCGTGGAGACATTCAGTTAACATTGGCTTTGCTTGTGGAGCTTGGGTCTCATAAAGTCGCATTTAGTAACAGAACACACAGTGATGTGAATAAACTATACTTATTACTTATAAGTAAATACTTAATAAGTAAAGTAATTATTTAATAAGTTTAGTTAATACTTATTAATAGGTGAATAATCTTTTACTTTTTCTGTCAAGGTATTAGTGATGACTTTCAGTAAATTCGTGCGGTTAACTTTCAGTAAAAGTATTTCTTTTACTTAAATATTAGTAAATACTTTGTTTGTTACGTCAGCTGGTTTTATATAATGCTAAGAAATAACCCAGGCTGGTTACTTCTAAATATGTATGTATAAAAATGGTTAATTTTTTCAATCAAACATGTTTTATATGTATCTAAATTTTGTTAACTTTGAACTTTCAATAATTTTATGTTTTAGAAACTATGGTTGAATCGAACTGAATGTTTTACAATAGCTAATTTCCAAATTTGGGTATTGTAAGTTTCAATACCAAATCCAAAGAGTGGTTTGGAAATAGAAAATAATTAGTGAAAAAAAAAACAAAATTGCACATATTTGGTAAATGAAGAATTTTTCAAAGGAGTTACTCTTGATTTTCTTTGTTTGTTGACCCAATAAACCTAATTCTGAAGTTTGTGACAACCTTTATGAACACCCTATATACAAAAATGTATATGAAATTTTGAAAAAATGCTAATCCCATTTAAATGCGCAAAACGTGGCATCGTTTAACAGAATACTATCACTGCCACTCTGCGTTTTATATATCAAAATCTTCATGTCAGTTTAACTATGTTAGTTATTGTGAGTAGTTTGAAACCATTTTCCTAAAATATACTTTGGTGGGAGTTTTTGGGCAATTACGTTGAAAATGAGTATGTAAAAGGTAAACCCAGAAGACGTATTTTAGAACTTACTTTAAAAAACTCTACTCGTTTTTTATAATGGTGTTTTATGTTTAAGGCTTACAATACAAATGACTGTTGTGAGCTTTTCTATTCATCAAAGCTCTTTCATAATATTTTAAGTTCATTACTTTGTTAAACAGCGAGCGAAGTGAAAGGTTCAGAAAGTAAACCCTTTAATGGATGGAGAGAAAGTAAAGTCACAATTTGTCAAGTCGGGGTCATTTGTCAGTGCCTGCTCCATCAATACTGCAAACTGCTCAACGCAGCCCTGCCTCGTCCTTCATAGTCGGTTCATACATTTACATAGTCAATCTTTAGTAGCTTGGTTTTGTACGATTTATAGTGAATTTTATAGTTGTTTACGCATGAAATAGTAGACGTGGTTTTATACGATAGAAAACAGCTGAAGGTTAATGGTTCACCTCAGCTGCTCGGGAGAGCGTCGTTGGAGAGGTTTGGGGGAAATAAAATGGATACTTTAATCTTAATGCTATTTTGACAAAACAACTTTCAAATGAAAGAAAACATACTATCTAGGTTTCCCTGTTGTTCATTTTTCTAAATGTCTTTTAGCTTTTATGCTACTAAAAGGTTGAAGTTAGGAAATATATAGTGTTTTCAGACCTTATTAAAGAAGATAGAAATAGGGTTATAAAAAGAAAATAACAGGAAAACATAGATAAACTCTTTTTTTTCCAAAGAACATGTGGAGGGCTTGACAGTAATGCATCAGTTGAAAATAAACCCGTTGTAATGTGCGCAAAGTCATGAGTTCCTTGGGCGGACAAATTCAGCCTTTCTCTGCGGTGGCCACCGAGGTGGACTCTTAATGTAAAGGTGATTTGTAGGCCTACTACAAACTGGTGCTTAGACCACAACGAAGTTAGTTGATTTTGTAATACTAGATTTACTCACTGCACATTATTGGTGGACACAATGCCGATTCAGTGGTTTGCTGGTTTCAAACGGTATCGTTGTCAAACGTTTAATTACAAGCTAGATACCCTGAAATGACAGTTAACGCGATTGAAAGCCGGTTCTATTTCAACAATAAGATTGAAATGTTTTTTAGGCTTATAGCTAATTGTCGGTTTAACTAATTGGTATGGTTAGTCGTTGTTTAAGGTGTTCCCTAACTAATTTTATTTTAATGAACTATACATGTTTAAGAGCTTGTAATAATTTTACTTTTTTCAGCAAACTTGAAATACTCGTCGCTAAAGTATTTTATATCGTAAATAAAAACTAATCTTGGAACGAATACAGCTGTTGCGGACCTGTGAGTCATATACATGTGCCAGTATACAGCGAGGTTGACACTTCAGGTGACAGTGGAGTGACTGGTGAGTCCCCTGGGGGTAGTGTGTCACATGTGTGTCGTGATAACCCTGTGCTGTGTGCTAATAATTTCCGGCAAGCTTTTGACAATTACTATTCGTAAATGACAATAGAAAACATAGCTGACATAAAGGTTGAAGAGTTAAAAAACAATGCGTAGCCGATAGCACTTGCCGAGGGTATATTTCTTTTACAGGGTGAACATAATTAACACACAAAGTGGCCTTTTGGTAGGATGACTCAAAAAAAAAGGTTTCATGCTGTAAAATTGTATTTATTATTCTGTTTCACAACAATTTTACCGTACTCCTTAGTTCGTTATATACACCAGATTTAATTTAAGACTGAAAACTTATGCGTATCGCAAAAAAACTAATTATGCATTGTTTGATATACGAGTAATTTAATAAAAAATGGTTTGTTTAACTTTTAGTCTAAAAATGATTGCCAAAGAAAAACGACCTAAAGGTACAAGAAATTGTACGTATAATGAGTTATAATCTAGTTCTTCCGGTTGACACCGCATCCAAATCTCATAATTAGGTTGAAATATTTCGGTCTCGCTGTGGAGTAACATCCTCAGTCACTGGTTGGCTGAAACATACCATCTTCAGTGACTGAAGATTGTACTCCCCAGCGAGACCGACATATTTCAACCTATTTATAAAGTTTGGACGCGGTGTGAACCGGAAAACTAGATTATAGTTGTGACATCGGCCGCGAAAGCCTAAGAGTTTAGTATAATGAGTTTCATAAATAAAACATATAATTTACTTGTTATTTATAAGCTATTTAAAAGGGATAACACTTAAGCTAATAGATAAAACAATATCTTAAACTTAAGCCTATAAACAACACGATATCTTAAACCTGCACTAGTTAATAATATGCCTTAACAAAAAGGAAACTCAACAATATTTACAGTTGTCAATATAGATTTTCTTCCTTGTGTATTTCTTTATCACATTTTCCAGAGCGACCATCCATCATGAACCCCCCTCTCAGCCCTTCCTATTTCTTCCACCTCTAACTTATCAGATTCCTACGTCACTCAAACCGCCTTATCAGAACATAATACCTTGACATGAACCGGAAACACCTTCCATTTACACCACCACGATACATTTGTGTTCAACATTTCACGCGGCTAGTTTTACACTTTCTGTTATCATCATAAGAAGTTCCTTTGTAAGAGAAAACAAATCTAGAAACATGCACAAAAGAAAGGGTATAGTAATTATGCAGACAAAGTTTTGACTTCTAAGAGTGATTATTTGTTATAATAAGATGACGATTATCCATCATAGATTCCGTTTTAATTACAAAATATATTTTGGCGTCATCTTTTGATACTCTATATATATTGCAACTGAGAAAAAGGTACATCGTGAAAGGCATATTGTAACGGTTATGTTACACACATCTGAATACGTGCTTGTAAATCTTTCATAAGTCGTCATAGTCATTTCCAAAAAGTTGCAGCAGTGTTACTCAGACATTGTTTACTCACAAAGGTTGTGTTGACTGAAACTATGTATTTTAGGTTGAACTTACTAGTATTTTGGTCGGAATGTAACCTCATTAAAAGATTCTTTGTTCACACTTTATTCTTAACGATTTGATTAGAGGTCTGGTTAGAAAAGTTTAACTTGTTGTATTTTCTAAGGACTTGTTTTCTATTTCAAAAGCTTCGTTTTGAATTTGTCGCTTGCATTTTTGGTAAAAGTCCTCTCATTCTGACAACTATGAGGTTTTATTCGCCAAGAAAACAGTACACTTTGTAGTTCCAATCAACAGGCCACAAATCGGCCATCAGAACGCAAATATATCTACATCTTCATGCTAAAAAGCTAATTTATTACGACAAATATATCTACAATCAGACACGTTACAGGTTGATAGACGAGTATGTTACTTTTCAGCCACCCTGTACAGGGTGTCACACAAACGTAGCGTGCTATACTACATATAAAAGTAAGTCGTAATATCTAGTAACATTTTTTTATTTCGGCCTAGTTTAGCCGACTATAACTAATAACTCAAAACCTCTTTGAGATATTTTTGTGAAACTTGATATAAACCTAAATTGTTTCCCTAATACTTTTAACAATATTTGTTATGTAACTTATCAAATTTTAAAATGATGGTAGGGCCTAAGTGAAAAATTTCAAAGTGAAATGAAATTGAATTGGAATTTAACGTTGACATTTTTAAATGGCCGCCATTTTGAAATTTGATAAGGAAAATAACAAAAAGTGTTACACGTCATTTTGACTTACTTTTGTTTGTTGAATCCAGTTCTCCATAGCGCGCTACACAGTTTTGTAACACCCTGCATAAGCGAGTTTGCACGTTAGGAAATTCGTAGGGGTTGATACAAAACCTTCTTCCCTTCATTGTCTACAAATCAGCGTCCCCCAGGGTTCAAATTAATTGAACACTTTCAATCCTGAAGAGACATAGGGTCGCGTAATTTACAACTAGTGGTAGAATAATTGTCTTTAATCATTACAAATTGCCACTGGTTTTAGGGTAATTTGTAAAACCGCATGCTCGTCTTGAAAAATATCGCGTCAAATAGTTTTATACTAAGCAGAGATTGTATTTTGTTTTTTAGAGATGAAAACT
Organism: Matsumurasca onukii; assembly: GCA_018831715.1. NCBI lineage: Eukaryota > Metazoa > Arthropoda > Insecta > Hemiptera > Cicadellidae > Matsumurasca > Matsumurasca onukii. The sequence goes on from CM032065.1 coordinate 36,382,307, forward strand.
ATGGTTAGAAGTATATGAGTAGAGCATAAATATTAAATCTGAAAGAGTTACTGTTAAAATAAAACTCGGACTTCCAAATTGTTAAAATAAAAAATTGAGTAACAAATTTTAAAATTTATTCAGACACCCACCGTGTTGTCATTAGAAAAGTAAATAACCCAGTATTATGTTTTTTATATTTGCGGCTAGGCCTTTCGATGTTCTCATCAACGGTCTGTTGTTAACAAATTTGCTTAACCTCTTTAATTAGAAGAATTGACCCCTTAGCCTCAACACTATGGAGAGGGAAAGAGTAAGGCTGTTTCAGTGTTGGTTGGAGCAATTTTCCAACAAATTGAGAGTTACAATAATTCTCTCACTTTGAAAATGATAAACTGCTCCAGTACGTGCGAAACATACAAACCTCTTTCATTTTACTTCCACGGCTTATTGAAGAGGAGAACTTGAATTCAAATCAAAACATCTAGTGTAGTAGAACTCTGTGTTGGATCTTTAGTATATGTGTTTTAATGTTTTCTTTTCAACCTTTCAATTCACCAGATTATGTAGTTATAAGTTAGTACATACCACATTCATTTATACTCAAACGACTGTATACACTAAAAACGACTATTGGTATGCTTGTTCGACAGTAAAATGATTTAATCTTAGGTGAACACTTGACGGATTTTGAACAACTTGCACAATAAATCTATCCTAAAAATCCGAACTGGTGATTATATTAAGTATACAACCCTTTGAAAGACTTCTGCATTCTTCTTGCATGATACTTCTTGCATTTCACAAGTTTAGACGCGGTTTGCTGTTAGCACTATTAAATAAAATAGTATTTCAGTGTTCTCTGCTACGGTTGGTCAGTCTGATTCACGGCTGTGATTGGTCATCCGCTGCTCCAAGCCAGCCAACGAGGGCAGGTTAGGCAATCGGTCAGAAGATAGCTGTCACTGGTCGTGAACGTAATTGATTTCTCTATTAGTTTTGTTTATGTTTTAAAGTTTTTGTTGTGTTGTTTTAGGTAAGTTGTTATAACACTTAATACAAAAGTACTGTATATAAAGCGGGCTGTATTATTTTGACAAGGTAGCCGGATCTCGTGCCTGGGAACAATTCAAGTAGACTCATCCGGCTAAGAGCTTGTCTCCATAACCCAGACGTTATGGTTGATCCATTGTTAATAGTCACGGCCTCGGTAACTTACTGCCAGCTGTAAAACTGGGACTTTGTTTCTTATAGAAGTCACGTGACGTGAGAGTCACATGAGTGTTTATAAACACCAAGTATAAATACAGGCGGATCCGTGGTGGAATGGTATCGCGCGCGACTCTGGAGTTCATCACACTGCTGGTGCGGGTTCGATCCCCGCAGTAACTACTAAATCACTAAATCCCTATTTGAGATGCCGACTACTCTCGTGAGGGTATTTTAAGGCAAATATGTGGTGAAGGATGAGTGTGATGAGTGGTAGTAATGAGTTATGAGGTGTAGTCTTGTTACAAACTAAGGCCGACTCTTCCTTAGCATGGGTCATTAATTTATAGCCCAATGACCAATGGAAATACAAGGACCAACGGCTTAACGTGACTTCCGAACCACACAGGTGATGGTCTGATATGTCTAAACGATGGTGGGAGTTGATGCGGGTATCATCAGATGATCACTGAGACTATCTGCGCCGCTTTAGACCTATATCATCCTCAAAACCTGACCTCCATGAAGCTGGATTACAGGACCACGCCACGAGTCCCAGTCACTTGACTCTTGGGTAACGCTAGGTAAAGGTTTTGGTTTAGTGGTAGGAAGTAGTTTGTAAATCTAACTTCACTTCGTTAAACAAGACAAATTTTACCTTTTTTCCTTTACTGGGTGTTCTATTCTTAAAGTTTAAATGGTTCAGGCGTTTTGGCACTTGGAAGAGAATCCTAAGGTTTTGGCGTGGTTGGAAATTATGTCTCTTACCTTGAAAATGAGGTTTGAGGGTTAGATCTGAAGAAACGTACTCGCGTTTACCCGTAGTATCAAAGGATAAAAGATAAAAGGATAAAAGGATAAAAGTATTGGTTTTTGTTTTATTTCAATAACTTTGTAATTCAGTTCAATACTATGGCTCAAGTTTTCTATTCCTTGAACAAGATTTAGTTTACGAGATTTTAAATTAATTGCGACTCAAATTTGTAACTAAAATGGCGTTGATATTTACTTCCATTATGTCTTCGTAGCAAAAGTCACAATGGATATTTGAAATTTGAGCGTAGTCAAAGAAAAACCCAAAGGAATAAAGAACACTAAATAATAGGCTGGTAATTTTATTTTTGCCATCTCCATTATAGCTTTATTGACATAATAGTTATGCTTAGTACTAAACATCCTGTTGAAAACCTTTGAGACTTTTCCTCATTATTTTGTGTTTTGTCATATTTTAATAAATTAATTTGTAGGTTTTGGAACGTTTCAGTCAGAAACAAGCTCAGTTTTTCACTTGTGTTTGTTTATTAACTTATTTTTCAGTCATATAAATATAACAAAAAATATATAAACTTATTTTATTTAAACTGAAATACGTTTATTTATCCTAACAAAGAAGTTGAACAAATCCGAGTCACAAAGTACTTATACCTTGTATATTATATCTTCTCAAGTATCTCAACAATTTGCCTGCAACTCCATTTGTCACTCATAATTAGTTACTAATGAACGGTTTCCTGACGGTGTGCTCTCCCTTCGCATTGTTAGGGTTGGCTAATCCACAAAGTCAGACCGGAGGGTTAAACTTGCCAGTCACGTCAGCGTGGTCATGACTCATCGCGTCTCTCAGCTAATAAGCTCTAGTGGATTCTACGTTCTACAGTCCACCTTGTAGTGAAAACATGGAGGGTTTTGTTGTTCTAAGTAAGGAAGAAATCAGAAAACAATTGAAAGCACTGTAATGGAGAAAAAAATCTCTGAAAAAAAAACATCAACACTGAACAATAATTAAAATTGAGATAAAATCAATATTTTTAAATTTTTAAAAGTAAGGTCGGTTTGATGTCTATCTTTACGATGAAAACAAACGTATTATGATGCTCTTATGTTGAAAACACATTTCCTGAGTTTTAAAATTTTGGAACGGAATCTAAAGTATTATTTTAAAAAGCTAAAAGGTTACCACCGACATTGATGGGATTTCTTTTGTTTTAAATGCAAAGTTTCTGTTTAATAATTATACAACCTGTCATTTGTCTGGTTTTTTATTTCTTTTAAAGAAGGAGTATTCCATAAACTATACCTATTTAAAAAAATAAAGACGAAAACACCAAGAAAGAAGAGAAAAAACACTCTTCTTCTGGTTATTACTAAAGTATGTGAGGAACTATTTTTACAAGTAATAAATTCACTCTTAACTAACCTCTTATAATTACTTCATGTTTTGGAAAGGAAAATACATATTGTGCCGAATAAGTATAAATATAAGGTAATAATCCAGGTATATGATGTGTTAAAATTATAACAATTATTCTAAGTAAAGTCAACAAAGTAAATGCAGCCCTGATCTTCATTGTTCAGAATAATACCCCAAACCAAAAACTAGCAAGTGCATGCTGTAAATAAGATATCAGATTTTCTTACAAGGAAGGACCGTAATATTAAACCCTCAGGTGTTTTATAATACGAGGGTTATCCAGAAAGTAAGTTACGTTTTCGGTTACCTCCGCTAGGGGCGAAGCTAGCGTGGCCATCTTGATATGTGGTTGTTCCCCAGTTCAGTCTGCATCTAGCCGATCAACTCTCAGGTCTGTGTCGTACTTTTTTACGTTACAGTGTCGCTTGAAAATGTCTTTGTCAATTGAAAATCCCGCGAGCTGTAAAGTGCGTGCAGTAATAAGGTTTTTGGCTGCAAAAAACTGTAAACCGATTGAAATCTATCGGCAGCTTTGTGAAGTGTACGGGGACAATACCATCACTGAAGGTGGAGTGCGTCAATGGAGCATTCGCTTTAAAAATGGCCTAACAAATGTGCACGACGGAAAAAGGTGTGGAAGACCCAGCTTGGCGAATGCCAAACTTTCGGGAAAGGTTAATGAAATCACACAAATCAGAAAATGGGTGCAGCGTTAACGTTTTTGGACCATTACAACAAATATGGCGATTCACTACTTAATCGGATTGTTACTGGTGATGAAACATAGGTGAATCATGTTAACTGTGAGACGAAATTGCAGTCAATGCAGTGGGGACACACAAATTTCCCTCAGAAACAAAACAAATGCATGCAAACGATGTCGATAAGGAAGATTATGGTGACCGTACGAGTGGGAGTTGTTTTCTCATTCACCGTACGGTCCGGATCTTGCATTAAGCGACTAACACTTGTTCCCAACGATGAAGAAGTGGCTGGCAACGCACAGCGTTCTGACGATGATGAACGGCTGCAGGAAGAAGTAACAAAAGGGTTGAAGGAACCAGCGGCAGAATTGTATGACAAAGAAATTTTAAAGCTCGTTCATCACTATGACAATTGCCTAAATTTGTATGGCAATTATTTAGAAAAGTAGTAGTTTAGTGTGGCTTTCAAATGTATATAATAAAAATCTTTTCCTATTCTTTGTAGAATTTTTCTTCCAAAACGTTATTTACTTTCTGGATAGCCCTCGTACAAACACTTTTAATCGTATTACATACAAAACTCTAGAAAACTATTTTAACAACTGCATTTAAGGTCACTATGAAATGTATTGGAAGAGGTTTCAATAACAGTACGCAAAAAGCTTTTGTTTCAAATAGTTTATAATTTTAAATTAAACTGCACATATTCTGGTAATAAATCTGTAGTTTGTATATTAAACAAGTAATTCAATAATCCTCTCACTCAAATAGTGTGTCCAATAAAATACCAATTCCAGGAGGTTCTATTGGACCAGTTTTTATTGTAAATGATGCAAACAAATGTTGATTCAATACTGTTTAAACGTAGTATAACGGGTTTCTCGGAAAATATATTTGGTTTGGATGATAATAATTTAAACTTTAGCCCGGAGCTTCTTTCAAACTTTAACTTACTAACCGAATTTCTTTATTGATCTTTTCAAACGATTAATTAAAGTTCTCCAAGTAACAAGTCAAGGTCTAACCAACATGTTGGTTTTGTAAACTTGATGTTCATGAACAAAATAATATATGTTGGTATTTCTTTTTTGTTAATTAAAATAGATTTTCATATTGAGTAATCCTGAAAATAAATATACAAACGCCCTATAAACAAGGTCTCAGAAAGCCACAGAATGATACTAGTTCTATACTACCTATGCTTTTCAATAATAATAATAATAATACTTAATTTTTCTTTTTTTTCGTTATTCAGTACATACATGAAAATACAGTTCGTTTTAACAACTAAAGTCCCGAAATGCCATCTGACCATTACAGTATAAATTTAATTTTACTATCACAATTACATGTACTATTTTGTCATATGACTATTTCATTAGTAAAAAAGAGAAATACCCCAGGCATAGCCTGATTGGAGGAAACACAACCCTTGATACATATTTAAAGCTGGCAGAATTATACTAAACATACATAACAAACAAATTAGCTGCGAACATATAAATAGCTTAATATACACAATAATTATACTAACTAAACTCGGGCAATAAAAGATGTACATTTCACAGAATTTAAACGATTTGATAATAATATTTCTCGTATGTCCTATTATGCGTATTTTACAAATCACCCTCACCCCTATAAACCTGAAATCTTTGGAGCCTCAAAATTGGCAGATATTAAAAATCGTTGAATATAAGAAGGTTTGTAATTATTATCGAAAGTAGTCAATTTTAAATACATATTGTCGAACTATTAGTGTATAGACAACTATTGACTAACATGTTGAAGACGAGGAGGAAAGTTTCGTATTACAACTTAATAAGATCCCATTGGAACCTCTTAGACAAGTTACGCTGTCTAGTTTGTCTTTGAAGTGATACTGCAATATCATTCCGTAGTATCTACTACTACTGCTTGTACTACATTCCATAATTTCATGTGGTGGAAAAGATAACCGTTACACTGGCTAATTGTTTAACATTTCATATGCTGGGGTCATTACATTAACATAGAACTCGATGGACTTTTCTACCAGTTATTGTGTTTAAAAACTACACAACGTTTCGAGATACACAGGGCGTCCAGTAAATAGGGAATAAAGCTTCACCAGGTGATTTTTAAATTGAAAATAAACAAAAATGTGCAACAGCACATAGTCTTATCTTGTCTAGTTTTCCGTATGTCTGTGTTTCAGTAAATAATTTTTTCTCCAAGATTAAGTTATAAATTTAAATCTTTGCAAACTTGCTAGTGTAGTTAAATAAATATTTTAAAAGGTTGAATTAGTATCCCTTATGGCCTCTGAATGGGGGCCAAACTAAGTTTTCTAAGCTTATCAAGTGAAACTAAACTAATATAACCTTACCTAAACTAGATTTTAGGGTTGAAATATTATTTAAGTAAAGTTTCACTTGATAACGAGGGAAAGTTTCATACCTCTCGAAACGTTGTTAAGATTTTAAACACAATAAACTGTATAAAATCCCATCGATTTCTATGTTAACATAACACTGGTTGATTGTTTAGATAGCCTCCCCTATTTCCTTTGATATTTAGTAATAATCTTGGTTTCACATTCCACAGCAGACTCTGATGAATGCTAACTTTTGTCTTTCTGTTTTACAGGTACATACAACACATGCTCGTGGGGATGTAGCCGTAAGTAGACATACTGGTTATACCTTTTAATATTTAAAATATGTTCTTAATTTAATTAAAAACAAGTTAACTCTTCCATTATTCATAGGACAAAATGTTGACCCCGGAAAATGAACTGTGGATTTGACTATAGCCGCTGATTGTACTCTAACCCAATCACAATACGTTCATCTGTCACGTGATTAAAACCTCACCCCTCTCCCTCCCACACCGTCTAGCAAACACCAATCAGATCATCCCCGGTTTAAATGGTTTCAAACGGAACGTATTCAAATTTCTGTGTGTATTATCCGGCAGTTGTGGCCAACTGTTTTATATTCGTTTTGAAGAGTAAATAGTTCAACCGAGACTTGTTTTTCCTTATTTTTAAAACTTAATATTAAATAAACAGTACAAGAGGATTATTTTATTGTTAGACAGATTCACTTTTACGTTTGAGGTACGTTTACCTCGTGGATGATGTTTCCATGCCAGATTCTAAAGCTTGTTGCGTAAATCTATTACTCTATGTTTTTGGAGTAGAGGTATTAAACTAACGATGTGTTTTGAAAATTCAATACAGCCATGTAAAGTTATGAATGAGTCAAGCACTGTTTGGTTATAACAAAAAAGTTAAATTGCTTTCGATTGAAATAGTTTAATAAAGTCCGCTTTGGGTAAAATAGGCGTCTATTCTCAAAATTTAGGCGTATAACAATTTAACCAAACTTTCATTTCGGTTCTTCTAAAACAAATTTGTCAGTTCGTACGATTCCAAGGTCAAACCATTACACATGGTATTATTTCATCTTGACATATTTGTTCAACGTACGACGACAAAACCTATACAAAAAATTATATTCTTTTAAAGGGCGTAATGATGATGAACCGATTTGTTATTTTAAATGGTTAGTTATTTTAAATATAGACAGCAATCCGCTAAATATCCAGTTTTTCAACCTGTATTATAATTTTACTAACAATTAAGTAAACGTAACAACCTTTATTATTACAGGCTGTTGTTTTAATATAGTAAAAATCACTAAAAGCATTAACATTTTTTTAAGGAGTTCTACAGGGATTAAAATTGGTCTATACAGTTTATAGCAGAAAACATCATCGTGTCAATATTATTCTTGCTGTTAGGGCTACTGCACTTACCTTTTACTTTAAAAAAATTAAATTGATTTTATTACATAAAATACTTGGGATAACTATTGAGCGCTGTTGTTTGTATTTGTAGGCTCGGGGAAATTATATCGAGGGAAGCGAGAAACTTGTACATTAATGCTGTCACCAACACTGACACGGTCCTGACTCTGACGTTAAACCAAAAATCAATCCCTCTTAACTGGAGCTTGTCCTTGTCAACGTTCATATTGTACAGTCCAGCTGAAAAACAAACACAAACGTAGATAGAATTATTAAAGTTTCGTATAAGGGAATAAGCAATTTTACAAGTTAAGAATCAAACTATTCAATAACAACTGTTTTTTTGCTGGAAGCTTTAAAGATTGTAATTTTGGACCATTCAAAAAGAAGTTGAAAGTAACGGGCTTAGACCACTCGTATCACATGAGTAAGTAGACAATTTATTAGATGAAATGAAACACATCCTGTTTACAGCGTTTTGAACAGTTCTTTTAAAATAAATGCCACACGCTGCTTAAATTTCACTATCGTCAATGATAAGAGGAAAACATGTTGTACACTACAGGGAGATTCTCGAAAACATATTTAAATGTGTTAATTATTTTGTAAAGTCATTTAAACTTTATACTAATTTTAAATATATTTTAAATGTTTCTACAAAGAGTGTATGTTTGTATTAAGAGTGAACTATTTCAACTGACATGTCTCGAGCAAAGATAAGCAGCAAGGAATGCTTGATCGACAAGATAAGTTTATCTTTGTCTAGTTTAAGATACACTTGGCCCTTGAGATTCAACTACGCTAGAGGATTTTAAATACAGCTTTAAGCTGACATATTTTATAGTTAAGGAAGTTAATTTTTAAAAAGAAAGTAGCTATTATTTCCGTGAAAAGTAAACGTCGTGTTTGTGATTTAACTGTGCACTAAAGAACTGAATGGTTCAGAAAATAACGTTAATACTATGACACATTTTAAGTTATGTATAGGACTCCGTTCCAAATTTAAATACCGGTACAGTTGATATTTCGCTCTTTTTTGATTGGACAAACACATTCAGGAAAATGAAATATAACGCCCAATTTCCTAAGTTTTTCATGAAATAAGAAAATGGTATTTAAAATCAAAACTTGAAAGTTATTACTTTACGAATTAGTACATTCAATAGTCAAGTATGGTGAAGTATTTAAGGTTTGAGTCAACCAATAAGAGATTAGATGACAGCTATGTTTTGGGATCGAAAGCCACCATTTCGAAGCAGGAACAAACGAAATTAACCTCATACATACGTCGTACCGTATTGTTTTTGTTTGTTTTGTAATTTTTGTTCTTGCTTGTTAACACCTCCATGGTTAACGTCAGTGAAATCGGTACAAAAGCCGCTAAAACTGTGTAACAAACGAACACACAACAATTATCCAAAAGGTTGAGTTTATCAGAGTCCTTTGTTTCGTCATAAGCACAACACATTAGTTTGGGCAGTACCTTTTTCTTGTATCCAACACACTCATCGATAATGACGACAAAACTGAAGATACTCTAATGATTACTCATTATTAGATCAACCGCTCTCCACATTTCTACACACGAGTATTTTTATGTTTAAATAAAAAGTGATTTAATTTTATGTTCCAAAGTCAAATTGATTTATAAGATTCCAACATACTACCCTACAACATTCTACAACCTACCTATGGACTACCCAATCTACCTATGGACAACCCTATCTACCAATGGACAACCCTATCTACCTATGGACTACCCTATCTACCTATGGACAACCCTATCCACCTATGGACAATCCTATCTACCTATGGACTACCCTATCTACTTCTGGACTACCCTATCTACCTATGGACTACCCTATCTACCTATGGACTACCCGATCTACCTATAGACAACCTTATCTACCTATGGACTACCCTATCTACCGATGGACTACCCTATCTACCTATGGACAACCCTATCTACCTATGGACAACCCTATCTACCTATGGACTACCCTATCTACCTATGAACAACCCTATCTACCTATGGACAACCCTATCTACCTATGGACTACCCTATCTACCTATGGACTACCCTATCTACCTATGGACAACCCTATCTACCTATGGACTGCCTATCTACCTATGGACTACTATCTACCTATGGACTACCCTATCTACCTATGGACTACCCTATCTACCTATGGACTGCCCTATCTGCCTATGGACCCTATCTACCTATGGACAACCCTATCTACCTATGGACTACCCTATCTGCCTATGGACTACCCTATCTACCTATGGACTCCCTATCTACCTATGGACAACCCTATCTACCTATGGACAACCCATCTACCTATGGACTACTATCTACCTATGGACAACCCTAACTACCTATGGACTACCCTATCTACCTATGGACTACCCTATCTACCGATGGACTACCCTATCTACCTATGGACAACTCTCTCTACTCACCATAATCTTTAAAACACTGTGGATCGCTTTACTGTCACAAAGTGGCTCATTACTATGTCTTAGATATCTCATATCTAAAAAGCACTTGACACTCCCCACTGCACATTGTTCACATGTTGTTCCCCTTGACGAGAAACCGCCTCATCATTTCCTTGTAAAGGGGCGATAAGCGAGCCTCCCTATCTATTGCATGACCGAACCCCTAGGTCATCGTCATCCCCCCTTCCCTCGCCCTTGGGACTGCTAGTCACGTGACCACCCCTGACCTGCGTCACGCAATTGTGGTCATGTAATTGAATAAGGAATATGTGATCAACTGAGAGGTGTATACGGTTGAAATATCGTAACGGGCGTACTCTATAGTTTTTAATTTTTAGCGAACAAGAAGAACACGACGTTTCGGGATGCGAAATCTAACCCTGTCATCAGGTGAAGAGTTACGCAAATCATAACAAAAACAGAAGGCAATTAGCTAGCGTAAACCAAATAAGCGTAGGCTGATCAGACAATAAGTGTTGTATATTCTTTAAATTTAAATGTGTTGTCCTTAATTTATTTTTATACAGAAAATAATTTCGAGCCCAAAAGTTGAATAAAGTTGGGTTTTCCACAAGATGTTTAACGAGTTCACGAGTAAAACAAGTCTAAAGTTAATCCATTTAAAGATATCGCATGTACAAGTAGCTTTTAAATATTAATTTGTGCCTAGTTCGTTAACAAAACCTAATTCAGTGGAACGTGTTTAACATAACCAATAATCAATGTGACAGCGCAGGTGTAACATAGAATTTAGAGGAAACTATGTAATGGTAACATTCTGATTCCATTAGGTTCGTGGAAGGTACGGTAGTTAGGTTGTTAGGTTTGTGGAAGCGGCAAGGAAAACGCAATACACAACTACAGTACTCGAGCGTCATAGTTGTAACATAGTTGTATTTGTTTAGAAATAAGAAGGCTTTTATTGTCATTCGGCTCTGAAAACAGCTGTTTTAGACATGTACATATTGACGTTCTAAAGTGTCACTTTTACACCCAGGTAAGAAAAGTATTGTTTTGATGATAATTTCATCCCTAGGGAGAAAGACTTTTGAATGAGCTTTTTGTGGCATGGAAAACAGCTGGTTCAACGAGTTGTTTTGATTGTTAACACTGACTTATAGTAAATCAGACAGTTGTTTCTTTAAAACATTATGTTTCAGACTGCTGAGCTCAAAACAATATTTACTAAATAAAAAAAACGTAACTAATTTATGGTTCATGATGTATTTATAGCATTTTATGTCTCATGATTTGCGCCAGGCTGCGCCTCAGACGTTAACATACCTCGTGTCAAAAAGAAGTAATGTTGAATAAATAATGAAATTGAAATAACTTACAACGAATGCAGTTTTCATGAATGCAACTAAAGCTGTACATCTAGTATTTTTATGTTCAACCCTTTTTTTAGGCTACGTTCCAAAACTCAACAATGGTAGATATGAATCATTGTAAAAATAACCGGTAACGCTTTTTAAAACTACACAGTAGAAATTATTTTGATTTTAGCTCGCCTTTCGTGTAGTGTCACCCTCCCGGCTATCTCTTTCTGAGACAATCATTTCCAAGTAAACAAGTTGTAAATCTTGTGAATGTGTTTTCCAAATGAGGAGGAGGGGGCCGGGACTCAGGAAGTGTTAGGATGTGTTTGGCAATGATCACCGACCCCCCCCAAACCATCCCCAAGAAACACTCCATCGCACACTTTACATCCCTTCGACTTGAAATCCCTTTCTCGCTTCATTGCTTGTATAAAAACAGGCTTTGTTTGTGAAAAGACGAGCTTTTATGAATAAGGTAGTATTTAGTTGTCAAATACCTCAAGTTATCCTTATGGGTTAGGTTATAAGGGTTCTTCTTAGGTATTGTGGTCTTAGTTGCGTATGTTTGTTGTTGAAATCATTATGGATAATTTCCATGTGTAATAAGATACAATAATACGGTCAGTGCAACTCAAACTGCTAATCTTTGGAGCTTTACATAATTTATTTTCGTAATTAAAAACTGATTTAAGTCCTTAAATTGCTAAGTACAAAGCCTAGCGGGCTTGTTGGGTTTTCAATAAATAATGTAAAGGTTATTTATTTATATTTCTTTAAAGTTTAATAACTCCCTACTCTTTGATAAAAGACATACGAGATTTAAAACCTTATATTTAATGCGCACTATACAACCTTGTAGGTAAGTAATTAAGAACAAGTTGTTGAAGAGTGCTCTAAAACCTTTGCCCAAATTAGTCAAAAACGGCTTTAAACGATTGTTTGGAAACTACGACTTCTACGCTTGTTCGGGAAACCCTTCAGTGACAACTTAAAAGTGGTAAAGTTTTGAAGTGGTAAATAGTTTTGGTAATCAAGTGCGTCTATCAAATATGCGTGAATTTAAATCTTTCCACCTATAAATATCTAAACAAAACATCAAACTTTACTCACTACAACTTATTTAATTATTTTCCTATCTTAGAACCAAAAAGAAAATGTTGGCCTTGTGTTATGTTGGTTCCAAAACGTATTATTTTATTATTTTTGCATCGTAATTTACGAACATGCTCTCATCTAGCGGAAGTTGTATTGTAAACGGGCTTTAGATGGTTCTTAAACCAACGTACCACCCTCACAAAAAGGGGATCATTTCACTAAATCTTGGACGGGAACTTCAAAGTCAACCACTGTTTTAGAAATTGATAGATCTAAAGTGACTTTTGTTTCCCAGGAGCAAGGGAGATACTGCCCGTACGCTCCCCAACTGACCAAGAAAAACTGTTGGATAACTCAATAAAGCCCCCGGCCACGAAACGCGGAGAAGCCCAATTCCACTACACTTTGAAAGAAGAATTTGAACTAGGGACAACATATTTTTCCATGATGGTCTAGAAAATTTAATTGATTTATAAAATACAGGGTTATTACAAATGATGTTCCTGATTTTGATTATAAATTTTACAAAGTAAAATAGCTCTTAGACAAATGTAATTGGTATCATTGGAAAGAAAAACTCAAAAAGTTTTATTTACACTGGTTTGGGTACGTATTTGCTGTTTTTTAGGTCAACTGTTGTAGGTGTTGTGTAATGCTTGAATTTGAAGACAATAAAGCTTGTTAAGTGCTGGATTATCACATTAACCAATATTTTATTCGTGTCCAACCACTTTTTAGTGCCAGGTTCCATGAAAATCCTTTTAGTAACCACTCTATTCACTAGTAGTAAATGAATTTTAAAACAAATGGCCGTATTAGTAAAAATTTGTTACTAATGGCTGCTTGGAACTGGATTCGGACCATCATTCAGACCTCCGCGACCTCCCAGGCAGCCATTAGTAACATCTTTTTACTAATGCGGCAATTTCTTTTACATTTCAATTACTACCAGTAAATAGAGTGGTTACTAGAGGATTTTCATTAAACCTGGCACTAAAAAGTGGTTGGACACTAATAAAATATTGGTTAATGTGATAATCCAACACTTAACAAGCTTTATTGTCTTCAAACTCAAGCATTACACAACACCTACAACAGTTGATTAAAAAACAGCAAACACGTACCCAAACTAGTGTAAATAAAACTTTTTGAGTTTTCCAATGGTACCAATTAAAATTATCTGAGGGCAATTTTACCCAGTAAAGTGTATAGTCAAAATCAGGAACATCATTTGAAATAACCCTGTATTTTAGTAAAGGTCTAAGCCAAATACGAGTACTTTACGTTTAATAAAAAAATAACTTGTTGGGTCGAAGTTCCATAATATTAGAAGTGGATATTACAAAGACTTTAAAAAGTAGAATTTTCATCTTGTTTCAGAAATGACCATGATATCTTGAACAAACTCGACACTATCGAGTTTCTGTCAGTGCACATGACATATCAACATCAGCTGGTGACCAGCGTCATCATAGAAACCCTTTCAGCTAGAATAGAGATTCTTTTTATAACATATGAATAATTTCTAAAAATAGCTAAATTGTACTATCTTTTGGACCTGTTGCATTATTTATTGTTAAACCAATTTCAACGGAATTTCAATGTTCAAAATGTAAAGCTATGGAGATGTATATAAATTACTGTAAAGATTTGATACACGTATAACACTTTTATGTTCCCGTTTTACTACTATTCTTGGAGACGGTTAGGATAAAGCAGTCATTAGTTTCTCAATGTAAGGTCTACATGACGTGTCTTTAATACTCGTATAAAACAAAGAACCTTTGGTAATATTTGTGTCAGATGGTATCGTTCTTTATACAAAATATCGTACTTATAAAGTCCACGTCATTTTCGCTACTAATACAGCCGTCATTTTGTTTTAAGGTTTTTTTTATTTAAATAACCACTTAACGTATGCAAATTTTCTACGAAACTGAACGGATTAGAATTTTTCTCTTTTACTCAACGTTAGGTTTTGTTTTTAAATAGCAGTTAAATAATTTATGTAACTATTCTATACTAAAAAATATCAACTTTTTTGTCTAACTTTTCAAATGATTATTAATTTTTTTAGTTTAAAATAATTTAAATCAAGAGTGTTCTCTCCGGTTAAGGCATCATCAGTTGTTTAAAGTTCATACATCATAAGTTTAAATATTAACACTTATTTGAAACAAAACTGATGACGCCTTTACCGGCGAAAGTGCATTTAAAATAATTAAATTATATGAAACTAAAAATAGTCATAATCATTTGAATCTTTACCATTTTTATCAAGAACTGAACGAAGTAAATTCCAAACTCCTCAAACAGAGCTTTTTTAATGAAGCGAAGTAATTACTACAAAATCCTCTCCACCACTCAACCTCGACCTTTACCCAGCGTCACCGTATAGTCATTTTACAGTTCGTTAGGTGTAGCATGGCCGGTGGCCTTGAGATTTCCTGCTGGCCGCTTATGGCTCTTTAGCCTATCTCACCGGCCATGCTAAACCTGAGGAACTCTACACATTGTAAGTGGTGACTGCGGGGATCGAACCCGCACCACCAGAAGGTCGCGCGCGACACCAACCTGCCACAGATCCGCTGCTTTAGTTAAATGAGCCTTTTTTACTATTTATATCGTTAACTATTATTGAAAACAAAATCATAAAATTTTATCAACGTTTGTATTAAAAATAAGTTTCTAATAAAGGTTTTCCTAACCGATTTGAATTATTGTACCATATACCATCGCACTTGGGAAGGTCTTTATCTATACAAAATAGAATAAGACTACTGTCTGTACATTGAAATTACATTGAAATAAATCCATCGGTTTTCTTATACTTTGTAAAGACTGAAACTGACGTTAAACAGATTCCTGTCTGTGTGTAACGTATTTAAGCCATTTAGGAACGCTTACAACTCAAGATCGGCTGAAATGTTGGTGGAAATACTTTATTTATGGCCTATTACACAGTATGTTTTTGCTATGTTTATTGTCCACATAACATCCTCAAATAAAATGGCAGGAGACATTAAACAAATTTACTACCGACATTGATTTTGTTAGAAACATTAAAAAAGTATAATCACAAAAATGCACTACTTAAATCCCGTAGCGTAGCACGGGTAATGTCAGCTAGTTCCAAGTATTAATCTAGTGATTTATTCTAATTAAGCTTACAATTCATGCTTTCAAGGGTTAGGGAAACCTACGTATTGTGTTTCCGAGAGATTGATACATTTCAGCGAAGTGTGTTACGAGCCGGCTGATGGATGACTGACACTGACGTTGAAAGCGAGTCGATACTGGCCATTTCTATTTCTCTGACCTTTTCCTGGTACAATATACAGGGTGATTCTGAAATAATGGCGCAGTTTATATAGCAAACTATACATAACAGCTATAGCAATAAAAAAAACTTGATTTCAATTTTAAAATACGATGAAAGCATTTTTACTTTTACCACATACATTTTAGTTTTTTACAAATTTATGTGGTTAAAGGGCAAAAATGCTTACATTGTATACTTTCGACTACCACAAAGTAGATGGAGAAAACATCAAGCATTATTTACACATATACAAAAAAGCTAGCCTTTTAGCAGTGATTGGAGGACTATTGTCAGTTATTTAAAGCAATTTGAAATTCGTTCCTACATAATTCCGAAAATATCATGTCTTTTTACCATAATTTTGTTAAGTTTTTCTTCTGTGTTGTATGAAAGGTTGGTAGTGCAATACAATGCCAGACATGGAAATCTCAGTTGGCACCGAGACAATGTCTGGAAGAAAGAGAGAAAGACAAAGAGTAATGGCAAGTTTATGGTAATGCAGTCTAACGCGATCTAAATGCTATTCGATCACCTACCACTCTACATTGCTTAGTGAGTCTGGGAATTGATTCACTGAGAATCAGTAAGCTGTACTACATCAGTAGACATATGTAACAGTTGTACATAAATGTAGGACACAAATAGTCCAGGCTACATACAACCTTAGTGTATTAAAACATTCTTAAAATAAAAAAGAAAATAATACTTAAAACCTCTCGAACCTGCATTAACTTTTACAATTGCCATGGTAATCTTTTTAGTTTTATTTCATTATACAGGGTGTCCAGTAATTACGGGATCGAACTTCACCAGGTAGTTCGTCAGGTTATGATAAATAAAAAATGTTTATAACACGTAGTCCTATCTCGCTTAGTTTTCCGTCTGTCAATCTGTCTGTGTTTTCACTAAATAACTTTATCTCCGAGATCAATAAGGTTATAAACTAAACACTTTGCACAATTGTTAGGATAACTAAAACCAATATAAAAAGGTTTTGACTAATTTACACTAACGGTTTAAAACATGGCGGCCATATTAAATTTTCTAAGCCTTATAACCCAACAGCCTTGGAATTGATGGTAAATACAAATGAATAAAAATACGTGGACTGTGGTTTTAGAAAGATTTTAAGACCAAATTTGTTGTGTTGCAACATATGATAATAAAGATATTAAGGTTTTCCTGAACACACTTCTCTATTTATATTTGAGAAACATATTATGTTAATAAATGTTTGTGTTCAGGAAAACATTAATTACTCCGTTATTAATTTTTGCAGCAAAACCAATTTGGTCTTATAATGTGTATAAAAACTTTTGCCACGTCCTGCTATTCTTGTATACTCACCCTAAAGGTTAAGGGTGTTAAGTTATTAAAGTTAAAAATGTAATATGTCCACTATTTTAAACGAGAGGTGAAAATTAGTTAAATTTGTTTTCAAATTTTGGTTTTAGTTATGTTAACAATTCAGCCAAGAGTTTATGCACAGGTGAAAGATAATCTAAAACACGACACAAAACATTAGGAAATGCGCCAGCCTGAAAGTTATCAGCGTAAATTGACCAGTCACTCCCCACCAAAAGGCATGGATTTTTCTTCACTTAAAACTGACGGAAAAATCCGCAAGAACATTTCAACCTTAGAGAATAATTGGTTTTGTATTTTTTAGTCCCAAACTTAAAAATCCGAGCAAAGACAGTTTTTAGTTGAATATACTATCGTCATTTGAGCACATTTTCCATAAAGATGACGTGGATAAGACCATTCACTGGAAGAATGACTGTTAGAGTACACTTAGAAGGAGTAGCACGCCTGAATATAGTTTATCTTTGTCTAGAGGGGAATTTACGCTACCCTTGAGACGCTGCTCTCTTCTGAATTGTAAATGACTCTCCGGATTTGAATTCAATGTAAAAATAAATTTATAACTATAAAGAACTGATATACAGGGTGTAACAAAACGTGTAGCTTGCTATGCAGAACCGGATTTTACATACAATAGTAAGTCAAAAATGCCTGGTATCATCTTTTTAATTTCGGCTTAGCTTACCCGTAATCCACCATTTTGTAAATTGTTGAAAATAGTTATTAATTTAAATTTTTATAGATACGTTTGTGAAACTCGGTATAAACCTTATTTGTTTTCCTAATAGCATTATCAAACAATATTATTTATCCAACTTATTAAATTTCAAAATGGCGGTCATCTAAACATTTCATAGTCAAATTAAAGTTTTATTCTATTTGACCTTTAAAGTTTTTAGCCTCTTTGAAATTTGACTAGTTGGTTAAAAAATTATATTAGAGAATTTTATTAGAAAACCAATTAAGGTTTATGCCAAATTTTACAAACATATCTCTAAGGGGTTTTGAATGATTTATTATGGTTTTTGAAAAAGTGTTGCAAGGCATTTTCGACTTATTTTTAAATCAAGAACCCGGTTCTGCATAACACGCTGGAAATGTTTTGATACCCTGTATGCACGAACGTCAAGTTGTAAAATACTGCCAACGTTAGTTACATAGTTACTTATTGGTAAGGTTAAACAGAATTGTACTTGTGTCATGTCATGTTAGCTTTAATTCTTGGTACAAGTATAACGTATTGGCTAGCCCGTATTGTTGTAGTATGCTTGTATTTACGGTTTGGGATTGGAATACGTTCAGATCTTAAACATAGATACGAGGGACGTTTAATAAGTAAAGATACAAATGCTTGTACAACTAACATGTTTTATTATATACGTAAGACTTTTCCTGGATTTCAACATAATCCCTAGCTACCTCTAGACACCTCTCCCATCGTTGTATGAGTATCAGCATGTTTATGCCAACAGCAAAGAATTTAGTACCTCGATTTCCAAGCCTTACCTGCACCGCAGATTTTTGTCTTTGCTACTCGTATCTCCGTCCTCGTAGATATTTTTTCAATGGC
The DNA here is from genome assembly GCA_018831715.1 of Matsumurasca onukii. Classification (NCBI taxonomy): domain Eukaryota; kingdom Metazoa; phylum Arthropoda; class Insecta; order Hemiptera; family Cicadellidae; genus Matsumurasca; species Matsumurasca onukii. Next base: position 36,401,355 of record CM032065.1, read on the forward strand.
CCGAACAAATGAAAATCACATTGGGCCAGATCAAGGGTGTTTTGAAGATAGGGTTAAAACAGTTTCCAGTTCAAACTGTCAATGGTATGCTGTGGTATTTCGAGAGCTTCACGTGGCGTGGACGTGCGTTGTCTTAATTGCAGAAATGAATACCCTTAACTCTGCAGTCAGGACCCAACAGGCGCATGTTTTTCTATAATTTAGCTTAGCATGGATGAAATTTGTTCAGTACCAACACTTACATTAAATATGTTAGCGATTTGATTCACAGTAGTTCTTCAATCTTCTTGGATAATCGTGTCGATTCTGTTTTTCAACCACGCGCGACCTGCCTACCAAAACGCTCAAAATCACTCACATTTAATTGCCGAATTTTGTACCGGTCTATCCACTTATAAAGGTTTGCACGGTTCATAAAACTCTTCTTGTATTGTTTTATTGACATTGAGTAGAACGACATGACATTTTGTTCCTTTACAAAAAAAAACCTTATGACGGCTTTATGTTTTTCTTAGACGCAATCTCCCAGAGGATTTGTAATTTTAAATACATTAGAAAAAGTAAATTAGCATTCACTAATGTCACTATAACTGGTTTAATTTGTTCACAGGGATGCCTACTAACATTGCTGATAGCTAATAAATCAAATAATCGATTAAACATGAGGCTAGGATAGTTTGTCTCTTTGCTTATTGAATGTCCCTCGTACAAGGTGTTAAAATGTAACGGACAGTAGCTAATATTTCTTTTAAACTATCCAGCTATTAATCCAGATAATGCTTGGTATTCTGCCGCCTGTTATATGAATGATGCCCTGTATAACTCAAAAGCCTAGTCGAAACCTTTTGGAACATTCAAAAAATTGCTTTTCTGAAACGATTTCTTCTTTATCATCGGTTCCTTCAACTTCTAACGTAAATTTCTGTAAGTAAAAGAAGAAGACGCTCATAACGGCCGAGAGAAATTCTATATGTCTCTCTATATTATGTTCTATAAGCTAAAATAATTAAAATTGTCTTCCAATACATCTAACAATACCTTCTGATTAAGATTATGATGGATATTTGACCGTTGGAAATCTCCAGTTTTACAATTTTCTACGCCCCGCTCCATGATACAAACTCCAAAAAAAATAGTATATTTGTAAATTTGAATGTAATTTTCTCAAGAAAAGATAAATTAGCAGTGAACGCTAAAAGAAACAGTTTAGACCGCGCTAAACTAAATTTACATAAACTCGCCATCGCTCTTTGTCATTCTAGATTTCCTCTAGGTAACGCTTTGGTGCAAAGATTTTAATTCGCTATTTTTTTCACCAAATGATTTGAATTACTTTAGTTTAACAAGTTGCCTAAACAAAGTAGAGCTAGAATTATAAAACTATTTTTTGTATAATATTGATACACACTTACAGTAGTTGGTCAGTAATTAGGGGAGGGGCGCTTATACCCTCAAAATAAATATATTTAGTATTATTCAAAATCTAACTATAAGAGGTTAAATTATTATATAATAATACTTTGAACAGTTTGGACATTTTTTCTCTATTATGATTAGTTTTATTAACTCATTGAAATATCATTTAAAAATTGCTACTTACAACCATAACAATTCGATGTAGTTTTAGCACAACGGCTGTTTTGGCATTAACTCCATTCGACGTGTGCAGAGTGTTCTAGCACTAAACATCTTCAATAATATCAGATGTGTATTCAATAATATCTAATATGTATTAATTTTTATTTAATGAATACAATCTACCACATTCTTATCAAAAGAAATATTTTTGGATATTCGTATAACTTAAACCAACATACTATAACACTTTCTTATTATTTTGCAAAACAATTATCCTATAACTGCTGTTCAATAGTGAGTTTTTTGGGTTCATGATAATTTTAAAAGGACTTGAAAAGATACGGCCAGGGCCAAACGTTTATACCTGTGACATGGGCTAAACCCCATGGGTTTGTGTTGAACATAAAATTATTTAGAAACCAAATCTACGAATGACCAAGTCGGGTGCGCACCAATATGACCCGAACGGACAAAATTCGTCAAACATATACCAAAGAAAATTTTGTTGTTGTTTCTGAAATGACCTAATTATTAATCTGCCATTTTCCTGGTAATACGAGATTGCTACAGTAAAGCAACATGTACTTTGAATGTTCAAGCGAGATGAGTTTAAAAAAGACTAAATCACCTGTCAGAACCAAGTTAAGCTTATTTACTTTATTTCCTTGCCTTGTTTCGCTTTAAATATCACTGCTTTTAACTGTTTAGCTCTAAACCTTTGCCTGCGATGCTTTTACAAATATATTTTAAGAAACGCTTTACTGAAAAGACTATTTATCAAGGTACCTATTTTAATAATTGCCTGTATCTTTGGGTTGATTCCATTGGTAAATATTTGTTAAAAGTGTTTAACTTTGAGCCATAATGGAGGAGTCAAATACAATTTTTAGCTTTTAAATACACAATAATTAAAAAAGGAATACATTTATAACATTAAAACGCTTGACTAAAATGCCTAAAAAGTATGGTTTTATTCAAGGGTTTTTTGTTATACATTTTTCTTTACTCTATAACCTCCCTTTAATTTCCAAATTCTTCTAATTAAAAAGTATATATTAGAAGTAGGTATTTTAAAGTATTATCAACATAAAAAAATCAATGTAAGCATCTTTGAACCAGAACGCAAACCGTATATGTGTAATTGAATGTGCGCTATAAATGTCATTGTGTTACTATGGGTATCATATAAACTACGTTAAAATGAAAATATCAAATAACAAAGGATATAAGTAACACTACAAATCTCATAACTGTTCTTCCGTAAGCTTTCACAAATATATGTCAATTTTTTAAATCAAGGAGCTAATTTTGACTCTTTACTATTGAATGCCAATGTTAGGTTGTTACCAATGTATTAAACACCCTGAAAAACATCATGTATTAAAAAAGTTAGATCAACACAAACTATCATACTACAATAGTTATTTTTAAAGTTCAACATGATTAACAGAGGACATGATTAAATTGGACAAAACTTTCAAAACTATGTAATACAATTTAAAAACTTCTAATAACCAATAGTACGTCATGAACTGAAATTCTTTTGAACTGTAAAAAACAAACACACTGTAATAATTTACTAAACCACTATTTGAGATGCCGACCACTCTCATGAGGGTATTTTACGGCAAATATGTTGTGAAGGATGAGTGTGATGAGTGGTAGTAATAAGTTATGAGGTGTAGTCTTGTTACAAACTAACGCCGACTCTTCTTTAGAATGGGTCAATTATTAATAGCCCGATGACCAATGGAAATACAAGAACCAACGTGACTTCCGAACCACGCAGGCGATGGTTTGATATGTCTAAACGATGGTGGGAGTTGACGCGAGTATCATCAGAAGATCACTGAGACTATCTGAGCCACTTTAGACCTATATCATCCTCAAAACCTGACCTCCTTTATGCTGGATTACAGACCACGCCACGAGTCCCAGGCAAATTGATGGTTCTGGTCAGTTATTAAAAACATTTTAAATAATATTTCAATACTAATAAAGTTTCGTTGGAAATAAACGCCTAACACTTCCTGTGGGTAAAATATAAAAACATTAAGGAGATAGAAACGTGTTTTCCTTTGTGACATGTTTAAAATTGGCTCAGGTTTAAACACAGTCACAACAGTGTCTTTTCAGTGACAAGATTTAAACTTTCCTCATTTAAGTATCTGTTAGGAGCAACAGTTTGTCAAAACAACTCTTGTCCTGTTATTAGTCTTTGTGAGCTCTTCATCGTTTGTAATTTATTTCTGCCTTTGGTTAATGCTTCATGTACTGTATTGTATTGTTTTAAGTGTAAAGGATGTTAAGTGTGAAAAAGGTTATCTGAAAAGCTTGTGTAAACACCGTGTTAAAGGAATTTCAGTTTAGTTTTTGTCTTAAACACTGAAAAGTAATATATAATTTGGATGTATAATTTCTCCTTGGATAAATTGTTTCTTTATTGCTTAGGCCTAGAATTAAGCATTCCAAAAAAGAAAAAGCTTAAACCTTTGAGGCGCAGCCGAGAAATTTGATACTTGAAATAGCTAAGATAAAAATCATTTTTGGGCAGAGTGACGAATGATATTTTCCCCCCAACAGTATAAATAAATAAAGTATAATTTAAGTTTTCAGTTTTATTATGATATTTTAAGAAAAATGTTGTAAAATGAGCAGTTTGCTATCTAGAATATACAGCTGTTACACCGGCTTCCTATTAGTCAGTGTCTAGATTCAAACTAATTCATTAACAAAGCGCTGTCACCTGGAACATAAAGATAAATAAAATTAATCTTTTTCTCTAGGAAAGCAACAATCAGTAAAACAATACTATATATTTTTCATTATGTGTGTCAAAAAGGAAATATTTCTGTTTTAGAGGAAATATTAATCAATATTTAAACAACAAAGCGTGTGTGGTGTCCAAAACAGTTCATACAAAGAGTTCAATTGGTTAAAACTTTGGGGTTGAAATAATATAAGTTCGTAAGCTCAGTAGAATTAAAATGTAATTTTAAAATGAATCAGTGAAAAACATTAAATAAGTGTTATACCTGAAGAAGTTAGTGTTAAGTTAAACTGAGTTGTTTTTAATAAATCCCAACAGGCTACAATAGTGTATGTTGGAAAATTATCTTTTTGACACTTTATAAGTGCTTGGAGTTATACGAAACAGATGAGTTGTTACAAAGAATAAGTGTTAAACAATGTGAGTTTTTATTGTCCCCGACCTTAAATTTTGAAAAAAGAAATATATTTAAAACCCTCTAAAGACTGTTTTATAGGATTCTGAAGTTTGTTTTCACGTACTTTGCGTCACCCACCCCACCCAAAATCCACCCCTCCAAAATTTTTAAGTACAACCCCCCCTCTCATAGCACCTCAAAAGAAAGTGACTTTACCACAAAATCAACGACGCAGATAAAAGCTTTTATCTCCACTATTTTTGTTCATGTACTAATTTAAAATGACACAAAATCAGGTTTAAAATGCCACATTGCATGTACAGTTTATTTTGAATAAGAAATGTTTCTTCAAAATATTCTATGGGATTGTGTTATGGAGTTTTGATGTTTCCCTCAGAGTATTTTGAAGAATATTTTGTCATTCAAAATACATTGTATGTGAAATGTAGCTTTTAACCTGATTTGGTGTCATCTTTAAATTGGTATAACAAAAAAAACTCGTAGAGATAAAAGCTTTGCTTTGAGTCGTTGAACCTGTATTCAAATTCTCTTCCTTTTGAAATGCCACAAGGGGTAGGGTTCCTTTTTTTAATTGGGGGCACTTCACCCTGGATTTCGGGTGGGGTTAAATGAGCAAAATAAGTCAAAGCAAACTTCGAAATCCTATAAAAAATTTAAAGGGTTTGAAAAATATTTCATTTTTCAAAAGTTAAGAGGTGAGTGGACATTTAAAACTTACCCTGTATAATACAGAATGATATAGTGTTATTAAATACGCCGATTTTTCCATACACTTGAGTATCTTAATCAACCGATCCCTGGAAAGGTATTTTTTAGATATACTTATAGTTAATTTAAGTTATTAAGCTTCAATATACAATATACTGTTAAGCAATTATTAAGCTAATAATAGATGGATTACGATTTTATTCTACAAAGACAACCACAATAAATCAAACCAAACCTTTGTACGTTCATGTATACACTCTTATATTAGTGAACAGCTTCTTATGGAAATTTTTAAATAATCAGGATGTAAATCAAATAATTAAAAAACAAAACTACAATAACTTTCTGGTGTACCTCTCTGAAACAACGCATTTGGTCTGATGATAGAAACGTTGTTTTGACAGGATTCACCAAAAATATATATTTCAATTGGATTGTTTGATTTAAAACTTAATTATTGTTATAAATTCATACGTAATACAAAAAAATATATATTCCATAAAATTTGTTACTTAACTAACACGGTTGACATGTTGACATGGAAAACAATCATGTTACAAGCAGTGTCTCTTCAGTCAAAGCAAAATGCTTTAAAGTACCAAGAGAAGCCGGAGGTTACGACAAGCACACCTGTTTTAACATTAACAAGATAACTAACGTCTAACGTTTGTTGACATTACGTCACAAATTAAGCTTGTTTTATTAAATGGTGGGTTTATATCTGGTTCCAAGGTTGTACAAAAGATGAATGACTTCATATACAAATGATAATTTAATAAGGTCTTTGGTCAAATGAGTTCATGAGTAGTTATTTAACACACAACACTTAATTATGATTTAAACTTTACGAAACTTGTTTCCAAAATTGTCTTTCATTCGATGCAAGATAGTAGGCGTGATCATTATGGTTGCAAAACAAAATAGTTTTATCTGAATTACAGGGCACACTCAATCACCAAAACAATATTTAATGCTTGATTCTAAACAGTAAAGATTATTGCGTTCAAAAAACAACCCGAAATACACTAGTAAAATTGAAGAAAATTACAGACATTTAGACATACGACGAGTCAACGAGTTGACCTGTTGATTGAATTGGTTGGGAGCATCATAGTTAACTGTGACCATATCTTGAGTGGGCTGGGAAACTTGGAGGAATGACTCACGAATATTCTGATCTACAAAACTGTACTATATCACTATCACTATTTGAGATACCGACCACTCTCATGAGGGTATTTTAAGGCAAATATGTGGTGAAGGATGAGTGTGATGAGAGGTAGTAATGAGTTATGAGGTGTAGTCTTGTTACAAACTAAGGCCGGCTCTTCCTTAGAATGGGTCATTAATTAATAACCCAATGAACAATGGAAATACAAGGACCAACGGCTTAACTCGACTTCCAAACCACGCAGGTGATGGTCTGATATGTCCAAACGATGGTGGGAGTTGATGCGGCTATCATCAGATGATCACTGAGACTATCTCAGCCGCCTTAATTCCTTACAACAACTTAAATTAATGAATGAACTCATTGGAGGCCTCCAGAAAATGACTCAAAAAGTATGTTTACTACTGAACGTGATTTTCTTCATGTCGATCACTCTAGAAAGGCCTAGGGATTTCCCTGGACTTATATAATCCCCACGTTAAGAGCCTCGGCAGTCAGTCCAGTTCAGTGTATGTCTATGTAAAAAGGTCTGCGCACTTTGTGAACGCGTACGTGCTGTGTGAATACACTGGGTTACATCCCTAGTGCGTGAACACTGAACTGTGTCAGTGACTTTCATCGTACCCGCTGCAAACATTGGTGAGCCATCGTCGAGGTATCATCACACATCGTTGCGACGTGGGATTTTTGACCGAAGTGTTCTCTATGAGGACACGTGAGTGAACGGACTTCACACCGGAGTTTGAATAGACTGTAAGTGTAAATTGTGAATAAGGAACGGTAAATACGTAATGTAATAATTTGTAGCTGTTAAGTGAATCATTAATTGTGTTAAACGTTAGAATAGTTATAATTAGACTGTAAATAAATATTGAATTAACAATGACTGAAGCATTATTATTTGTTACCCGTCAAAACAAAACGTTCCACACATTGATTGCATCAATTTTTCGTTATTTGGCAGGTAAATTCAACTGAACTAAATGAAATTTTTCATTTTCGTAATACTAAAAGTAATATTAAACTGTAAAAACACAAATAGCTTACAAAAGTTGATTACACCTCACATTATGTAATACACATAGCAACGTTCCCCTGGTAATAACTCAAAACAAAACGCAACACAGTAAAAGAGCTACACCCACAACATGACTTATAGAACAGGGAGGGGAGCGCCCCTACTTCCTGTGTTAAATGTACATATATCACTCAGTGGATAATAGTTTTCGACTCAGAATTGGAGGGCTCGAGCACGGGTAAATCATGAACAAGTCTGCAGGACATATACGATAGTTATTTATAATGTATCTTCTAGATGTATATGCATTTTCAATGGGGCCTGTGAAGTGCTTAGCCATCTGTTCAATGATTTGTTTTGGAAATATGAGTTTTTTTTGTTTTATGTGAGAAAACATTTTTTGTCGTATCGCTCCTATACATCTGATTTGAAGCTTGTACAACTATGTGCTAAAGTCGATCCAGAAAAATAAATTGTCATTTTAACGACCTTTTTCTCTAAAAAGGAATATACAGTTGGGCTTAAAATATTGATTATTTTCAGTTTCATCGAATGAAAACTTAAAATTATCTCAGTTTTTGTCGATATGGTATTGAAGGTGGTTCATGCATTATTAATAGCTGATTGGCAGCACACCTTCTTGTATAATAAAAATAAATAATTTGTATTCAAAAACTAAAATGGTTTTATTCTTATTATACAAGAAGGTGTGCTGCCAATCAGTTATTAATAATTCAAATTATCTATTGATTGTTTGATATTTGTAACATTATGTAACATTATGACAAAAGTACCGTTGATCATTCGTTCCAAAAGTGTCTGTTTGATTAAAATTTAGTTCGTGTCGAAAAGATTAACTTCAGTACCTCGTAATGAAAAAAACTCAGCACACTATTTGAATCTAGTAGTTCTTACCAAAAAGGTCTTTGAATGATAAAAATATTCCCTAAAAGGCGGAAAATTATCAACCGTGACGAAATGAAAATACATCTCTGTCAGAAATTTTGCTTCAGGAGGTGTTCAAAGTTTTGAAGTATTGTTGCTGTGAGCCATCTGTGGAAATCATTTGCATAGTTTCTCTTTGCTGATTTTCTACTTCTCTGAATTCTATTTTCCTTCATTATATTTGCATACACTTCTAAAATTAGCACCCAAAACTTGTTAGCGTTCATATTTCAGGGTTGGCTACAAATCTCAGAGCTTAACTTTAATAATCTGGTTTTCACCTCTACCAATAATATGTACCTTAGACTATATATTCGATACATCAGAATCTACCCCTTTAGAACACATAGTATGTTATTTAACAAGGACTTCGCCATTTTCGAAACATACGAAGTGGTAAAATTCAGTTAAAACCTTAGCCGAAGACAGCTTTAAATGGAAGCTTATCAAACCATCGATATTAATAGGTTTTTACTCACTATCTGAAAAATAATTGATTCAACATTGATCCTAATCAACTGATAATTGGTCAGAATGAACTACCGTAAAAATTATTGTTTTAAAGTAATTTTACAACTCAGACTTATGAGTTCAAATGAGTACGGTTTTTTATTCAAATGATTATAAATTAAAATATAATATGATCATATATACTTTGATTAGTATTGATGTTGTACGTACATCAAAAGGTTTTCACTCGGCCCAAAGGGGACTTTTTGATTCTCACTCGTTTAACGCCCACAACCGTACCTCAGTCGTTAAACCTAAGCTCGCACGAAAAGACTTCATGTTAAGACCTAATGATGAAATATATTATTGTTTCAGACACAATTAGCGTTTTAATATAACTGATGTTCTTAATTTATCCTAATAAAGCCACAGGTTAAATCCAAGCTACATTTGTGTCTTGGAAAACAGTTCTGGATTAACCGAGATCGATGCACTGGAGTTGTTGGAAAGTTTGCAACTTTAATCAGGGTCTCACACTAAAGTCTGTGCCGGATACAAACTTTTGGATAAGCGTGTTTAGAGTTTGTTCCATTTGTTTGTCTCTCACCCCTCAACGTTTATATTGGAGCCATGTAAACCTTAAGTGTTTTTCCTATTTGCGTGGCTTTTATTATTTTTGTTTTTACGAAAAGGTTTTCTATTAGATAATAAACAAGGTTCCGGTTAGAGTGTATTAAGATATATAGAAAGAAAGAAATATTAGTTCCGTGGTATACAATTGGTACATAGGAAACCAAAACATTTAAAAGGAACAAAACAAAAATAAATAAAAAGAGGAAAACAACGCTGATCTATATTATTAAAGGCTTTGTCTTGACTGAATGACTCACTCACTCATCGTCGCTGAGCCAACACCTCAAGGCCTAGAAACTTGAAACTTTGCATAGTGTAGGCACCCACTAAGAGGGGTTTTCAAAACTAGAAAATTCAGGTGGGTTTTGAAGGGCTGAAACATTGATAAAAATACCTCTTCTCACTTCAGAATTTCGTTTCTAGTGGCTAGAAAATCGTTAGTGTAGAATGACATTTTCTAAACTTTTTGTCCAGTACATTTCTTTCAACACAACGCACCTCACGCCTAACTGCTTTAAATCCTAAAAGTTAGATTCAAACGAACACTCACTACCTACTGTTTATACATTTGTTACATACGTTTTTATAATTACAAGGGTACAATTATATCAGACGCAATCAAAATAATTTACACCCAGAGTATCGATTGAAATGCTGCAGGAAAGTGCGGGAATTTTGTTTTGGCCCCTATGAACCAAGGCGAAGGCGTCACTGCCTCCTGGCCAAATGTAAAAATCATTCATAATATCAATTAAATTTATGTCTAAATAAATAAACCCCAATAAAAGAAATCAGCTAAATTATAAACCTTTTATAGTATATCAACTATCACATAATACAAAATTTAAAATGTATGTATTCGTTATTTAAATTAAATGCCCTTATAAATAAAATACCGTATAGTATATGAGAACCAGTTCAAATTTAAATACATTATGGTACATTATTAATTTTACAAGCCAATTACGAGTATTTGCACGGGATGATATGTCAGCTGTTATCTGTGGTTTGTGTTTGTTTATCCGTGAAACAGCTGACTGCGCCTCGGCACTGCCTGAGAGTTATGAGGTGTAGTCTTGTTACAAACTATGGCCGACTCTTCCTTAGAATGGGTCATTAATTAATAACCCAATGACCAATGGAAATGCAAGGACCAACGGCTTAACGTGACTTCCGAACCACGAAGGTGATGGTCTGATATGTCTACACGATGGTGGGAGTTGATGCGGGTATCATCAGATGATCACTGAGACTATCTGAGCCGCTCTAGACCTATATCATCCTCAAAGTTTGACCTTCATGAAGCTGGATTACCACGCCATGAGTCCCAGTCATATCCCTATTTGACAAAATACCTCAAGACTTACTACTAGCTTACTCGCATTTCCAATTAGAAAACGCAGAGTACACAGCGCCATGTTATGACAGCCTCTGAGCTTCCTGTCAAAGTCAAACATCCAGGTTGAAGAACAAACACACAAACACTCTCATACACCGGCTGTTTGTTGAGTTTAAAAGCCGCAAGCTTCCGCATTACGAAATTATATTTCTGATTGCTGACAGTTAAGTGATATTTACTTAGTAATTATAGTAGGCATTGTTATACAAACTGGTATTACATTTTAACACTATACAAATAAATACATATCTAGCATTGTTCAAGCGTAATGAACGATCTTTAACTTTTCCAAAACCGTCATAAGAGAAAACTACGCAATAAGAGTAATTAGATTTATGCTTAAATTGACACCATAAATAATCTCCCCTTTATGTATAAATTCTGAAATCAATCCTTTAGTTTTAAAGATTTCACGGTAAATATTCGTTGATAAAAATTTCCGCGGAAGCAGCAAATTAGATTACTCTCTTTCTGCGCTTCAAATGTCGACAACACATTCTGTTCTGAAATCAATTACGTTCTGAAATCAATACTGCGAGAAAAAAGTGTTTTAAATTCGTTAAGTTTACTCTATGTTTTTATTCATGACTGATCTATCAAGACAAACTGTTGTAAGAACTCTTTTAATGGCCTGCACAAATTACCTGCAAGTCTTGACTGGGACTCGTGGTCCCACACACGCATCCTTCACCACATATTTGCCTTAAAATATCCTCATGAGAGTGGTCGGCATCTAAAATAGTGATTTAGTGATACTTGGGTAGCTCTAATTCACTTATAAAAACAACCACGATGATAACCTGATTCCTTACAATGCCAGATTGTGATGTTGTACCCTGAACAAAAGAAGAAAGTGATTTATATTATTTTAAGGGGTTTCTACTTTTTCCGCTTAAAAATTTACTACTGAGGTTGAGATAAAACCGCCCTTAGATTAACTCAAACCGTTTATAATAAGAAATGGTTATTTCGTAAACTCGGCAAAGTCACTCAGTAATTAAAACAGATCACCTATTGGCAGCAAACAGTTTACAATTTGATACCATGTCCAAATAATCAATTCGAAAATGTATGTTTGAAATAATTCAGTACATTGTGATTTTGCTTTTATGTCGAGTTTCAAGACTTTGATTGAAAGAAAATTCAGCCGTACCTCCCAAACCTTGCTGAAATAGCCGCTTTGAAATGTATCAAGGTAACAAACAGTCAATGGAACTGTAAATAATTGTCAACCACTCTGTTCGAGTCAGAGATTTGGTTCTTTATAATTTTGGCAATAGTTTTTTAAAGTGTATTATCAAGGTTTTCTCCATTTACCGTTACTCAGTAGGCTGGTGCATACATTGTCTATTTAGATATATTAAAATGTAACAAACATAGCCATATTTATTGCCAGAATATTTGAAAAATCTCATAATACAAGGTACGTGAAAATAAAGTAATTAACAAAACAAAGCAGATTTATTAGGTTTCCCAATTCAAATCTGAGAATTACATTCACTCTTAGACTTCTAAATCCAATAATGAAACAATCCTGCTGAACCAACAAATGAAGTTTAGTTTGTAATTTTTGTTCACCACGTATTTTATATCCTTCAAGCAGCATCAAAAGACCGGCTCCAATACGGACTCGATGTGTATGAATTTGAAGTGTATCGAAGGGTTTTGGCTTAGTTCCAAAGAGCACGTCTAATGTACGCAGCCGGGGCCGGCCTAACGTCCAATATTTGGCTCTTATTCTGGCTACTTTTCCACAGACTTATTTATGGCTTTTGCCCCAACCCATTCCGTGTTTTTCTTTTGTAAAAAGGCCCTTTTCAAAGGTAATGAAAAGATTTACATTATTTAGTTAAATTTGTAAGTAGATAATAATTATTAATTATTTATTAATTACTTTAAAACTATTTGTATTTAAATATTTTCATGGAGTATTACTCGATTGTAACTCGTATGGTCGGGTATTGTCGGACTCAAAGTAACAATAGTGTCAAATAAGAATTCATCGCGCATTATTCCTCTCAAATAATCACTTGGCATGGATAGAATCACAAAAGAAATCTTTTGTTTTCTGAGACGGTATAACAAATAATACGAGCTAGATTTGTTCCTAGCATATTTTAATTAATTTTACCGGTGACAAAACTACAAGTTAGGTTACTAAATTTTCATCGACGTTTTTCTCATTACGTATTGTTTTTTATTATAAAATTTCCTTTGGAAAGTTTCATTTCATTTATGTTCACAATGTAAACAAGGGCAATTAAGCACCTACTGTCAACCTTTAGTATTTTGCTGTTTCTACCAAGAGCCTAGTCAGGTATTCGATTTTATACTGTCTGAGCTCAAATCATTAATTTCTCCGTCAACAATAATTGTTTTGGTCCATCTCAATGCATGGTCTGAGACTTACCAAAATAATAGTGGAAACTAGTGGTCAGTGAACGTCTCAAAGCAAAAATTAGGAACTTCCTTTTACTTTCCAATACTTAAATAGTTTATATCCCACTATCTCCACTTAAGGGACTGCAATCACTTAAGGTTTGTGTGATAAGGTTTTGCTGATCCCTCCAGTTAACAAGACCTTTACTGACCTCAGCAGCTGATTGTTGTGTAATGCAATTACAATACGTTCATCAGTCACGTGATTCAACTCCCTCGTCATTGCTACCAACATTCCTCCACTAAAACCATCCGCTCGTTTAAAGATATGTGTTGAAGTTTGTAGAGTTGTTGTTGTTAAAATTCAAAACTCTCCAAGTAGGCTGTCAAATGTATCGAACTTACAAAATATTTTATTTTATGTATCGAAACTTTTTTGAGTTAACAAACATCAGCCGATGTGAGTATAACACGAAATGCCTAATCATTTCTTCTTTGCTTTTACAAGAACATATTTCCAATTCTTTAGCTACTCCATCAAACACTTTTTACATTATGCTACTGCTGAAAAGTTTTAAATCGCCTTGTAAATTAATCACCGCTTACAACTTCTCACTATACCATAGCTTCTTATAAATTTTTCAAAACTAGAGGAGTAGTATTTTCTTGTCAACGGTATGTTAAAAAAACAAACATTGGGACAAGCAAAAATGAACTGTAGTTGGACAGAGCTGATTTGTGTTGTGTAAGCGTGGATAAGTCTTACGATATAAAATACTACTCGTGGTTTAAAAACCCTCCCAATAGTTTGTGTTGAAATCACAAACAGTTTGGGAGATGCTACTGGGAGAGTATGAAGTGCAAACTTTAGAATAGTTAAAACTTTAACATATAACTGAAAGCGAACTTTTGCTTCTTCCGCTAATATCTCTGTTATAGTTTGGACCGTCTGCAAAAGTTTACATTATCTTGCATCCAAATGTACGTTTCTGATAATCTCCGTTAAATATGTTGCTAAAACAAGATTTGTCTTAAGGTTTATAAATTGGGTATTGCAAAAATACTAGTTGTAATTTGTCATTGGGCTATTAATTAATGACCCATTCTAAGGAAGAGTCGGCCTTAAATTGTAACAAGACTACACCTCATAACTCATTACTACCTCTCATCACACTCATCCTTCACCACATATTTGCCTTAAAATACCCTCATGAGAGTGGTCGGCATCTCAAAAATAGTGATTTAGTTATTTAGTTGTAGTAAAATCTTGTGTTACTAAATAAAACCTAATTTAAAATGAAACTAAAGAACCTATAGTCACATCTTCATACGCAGACTAGTCATTTATAAAATAATAATATAAAAAAATCATAAACTAAATGTCATTGCATATGTTAGGTAAATGGAAATAATGACACGTATTAGTTTTGGGGAAACGACTATATGAAATGTTGCTTAGTTAGAACCCATGCTTAGTAAAGTCCATGTTGTTTGGTAATCCAAGATTGCCTAAGTAGGATTAATTAGAGGATAACTTGAATAGTCTAAGTTAGAATCCTTGTCTCACTCTGGAGTTTCCTGCCTGACCCAAACTTCGTGTAAGCGAGCTCTTCAATAATTTGTTTAGTCTAACTTTTAGTGTAGTGATTCAGACAGTATTACCTTAAAAAAGTAATTAGCTTAAAACGCAAGAGCAAAAAACGTGATGTCAAAATAAATCCAAATTGTGATTACAACACGTTGAAAGCTTGACCACCAAAAAAAGTATACAAGGTTATGAACTCATTATAAAAACTTTGGGAATGTACGTTCCTTGGGGAAATAAATGTTCGATTCTTTTCAGGTTGCAAACCTGCTTTTGCACAAGTTTTAAAGATATGGTAGTTAATAAGAAACGTTAAGGATTGCGTCATTTTTATTTAACTGACACTTATGGAGCTTTACTCGTAATTTATCAAGCCTAATAATTACTTATAAAATCAAATAAATTAAAAATACCCTTGATTTTACATGGTATTTCGGAGCTCAACACTATTATATTTAAAGAAAAACTTTTGGGTGTACCATAAAGTTAAAGAAATACCGTGAATGCAGTAATTCGTGTAGTTCAATACTGTTTTTACTTTGGGTCACTCAAAAGTGTTATTTTAAATTATAATGACGTAGCAAATAGTTTTAAAATCCAAAATACTATTGTGTATATTAAAAAAGTATTGAAATCTCAAGATAAAAGTACAACCGACATGTTTGACGAATGAAGCTGACAGCTTCCTAATGCTCTTTTCTTGTTCTGACTCACTTCTTTCCATATGTTTTGTTTACTTTCTCCTTGTCTTTAACGTTATATTCGGTTTATGTTTTGATTTCGTTTAGCAATGTGGATGCATGAATTTTACTAGTACTATTATTCTGATCAAATTGCAGTTACACAGTTTTATTCTGAGTGTAAGTCTCTAATTTTTTGCTAAACAAACTGATCAACATGAAATCACATTCGATGTTACAATTTCTAAATGTTGAAATGGATTACGTCAAAAAATTATTTTTGTTTTCTATATTAAACAGCCCTGTCATCGTGTAAAATACATTTAAGCACCAATTCTAACCCCCAGAAAACGTATTCAGCATATTTTTCAAAACTTGAATAACATTTATATTTTTGAGTTTGTATTTAGATTTTGGTCTCATTTATTTATGACCATGTATGTGTGTACTCTCTACACGTCGCATTTTAGTCCGATCTTTATAAACCTTTGTACAAATATTTCTTTTTTTAATATTTCGGTCAAGTTTGTTAACCAAAATAGTTGGACCTCTGCTAGCCCCCTTTTATTTGGGGGGGGGGTCTAAAAGAAAAGCGTTTTAATGCTTCAAAACCCATCTTTTCAATCCGATTTTAATGAAATTTAAACTCAATTTGTATTTTACTAGTATCTATCAATATACCAATGAATGAGTTGTCCTATTTCATTGCAATTTGAAATATGTTCTATCGCTTCAATATGTATAATTTAACTTATAGTAAAAAAACTTGTAAGTCTAAGGCTAAAGGCCGAAGCGAGGCTGTGAGCGTAGCGAATTATATCAAAGGAAATTCGATTGACTCATGCAAGCAGTGCTTTATCGCTTAGCTGCGTGTCGGCCTGGTTGGATTTAAAAGGGTGACCATGAGTTCAGAGTTAGACTTAGCGTTAAACCTTAAGTTGAAGGGCTCTAGGATTTCCAAGTTAAACTTTCAAAGGACTAGTAAACCGTCACTTACCCCGTCAGCTAAGTCTTCATCCATCTCTCAACTATTTTGATCTAAAACATTCCTTTCAAAACTTTGCTTTAAATACAAATTAATTTTAACTTTACTTTATTGTTATTAATCAAAGATTGTGATACTATTGTATTCAACTAGTTTGAGAAAAAAAGGATTGGGAGTTTTTAAGTTGCACTGTTTACAATTACAATATATTTTAAATTCTTTGCAATCATACTCTAGCAAACGAACGATGCGTTGTATCAAAAGTGCCCCACGAAGAATGTTCTTGAAAGGCAAAGCTGTCTTGAAATGCTGCAAATATTTCATCACCTATGTCTTTGTGCTCTTTTCCCTTTGTTGCACCGTTCCATGAAGTCTCCAACCAAGAGTACAGAATACAGTCCTTAAATCTTAAACAAAACCTCTCGTGGATAACTTTTTATAGCTGTAAATGGTTTTTAGTCATAGTACGCTCCGTACATCTCTTCTGTATTGTATACGTGTTGTAAAGTTCTTAGGAGACAAAACAGTCTATCGGTCTAAACGGTTAGTAACGGTTTAGTTTATAAATTCATAAATGTTATTTATGATAAAACATTTAAGTTCCCATAGGCTGTCATAGGCTCAGGACAAAAGAGAAGAACAACCATACCACTTCAAAATTGTGATTGTATGTTACGGGTAAACGTTGGTTGATTTTTACCATGACTGTGTTCTTTAATAGTATACTCGTGCTACAATTAAGTTACCTGGTGTGGTAGCCTGTCGACCTTAGGGTATAGTTATTTTCCGATGTACATTTCGACCTAAAGGTAGGTCATCTACATACACTATTTACACTAAAAACAATAACTATAAACACTTGTTGGTCCATTATATGTTACGCTAGCGCAGTGTTATATATCTTAGTGGTTAGTGTTTTAGTGTAAATAGTATATATAGACAACATCCCGTGAAGATAACCTACCTTTAGGTCGAAATGCACATCGCTAGGGTCTACAGGCTATTACACCACGTAACTTAATTGTCAAAAGGCCTTAAAGCTGGAAATAAACAACTAGTATACTACAATCGTTAGTAAATCTTCTAGCTAAGTTTGGTGACACAAATAATTTTTCTGCCAAAAATATTACTCCCCTTGATGTTGCGTTCAAACTAGCTTGACTTTCTATAAGTCAATATATTTATACACCTGTTTCACCCGGAGGAAAAAAGAAATTCAAATAGTTTAAATATCTAAAACATGTAAAATATAGGTGTCTTTGTTATGTGACACTTTTCAATTTTGATTCTAATTTTTACCCTTTTCTCAATGTTCTCACACGTGTGTTACGATTAATTCTGACAATAATAACATTTTTCTTTATTCCCCATTCCAGCGTGTTATGGAATTTTTTAATTAGCAGGAAATCGCTCACTAATGACTATTTGAGATGCCGACCACTCTCATGAGGGTATTTTAAGGCAAATATGTGGTGAAGGATGAGTGTGATGAGTGGTAGTAATGAGTTATGAGGCGTAGTCTTGTTACAAACTAAGGCCGACTCTTCCTTAGAATGGGCCATTAATTAATAGCCCAATGACCAATGGAAATACAAGGACCAACGGCTTAACGTGACTTCCGAACCACGCAGGCGATGGTATGATATGTCTAAACGATGGTGGGAATTGATGCGGGTATCATCAGATGATCACTCAATACTTAAGTAAATGCTAAGGTTACATTAACTACTAAGGACTTATTAGTATACACACATTGCTAGTTAGCATGTCTAGAATCTACAGCAGTGCAATATTATGACAGCTTCTCAGCTTACTGGCAAAGTCAAACACCGGGGTGGAGGAACAAACAAACAAACAAACACACACCTAGACATACACAGACTGTTTGTCGAGTTCTAGTGCCGCAAGCTTCCTCGAAGGCAAGTTAATTATAATTTAAATAATGGTCGACAAACAAATCAGCCTTTTGACTGAAGCTGCAGTTATCCATTTTAGTATATAACTACTTTGAATCCAGCTTACAGTTGTGTGAACTTGTAAATTATTTAAATTTAAAATACATTGATATAAAGGAAGATCAAGAACAAATGGTGTGCTTTACCCCAAAAAGGAAGAGGAGCGGAGCTTTTGGTGAGTGCCCAACAATAAATAAAAATATCAATAACCTAGAAGGCCTCACAGATTCCGAATTTAAAGATTACCTAAAAATGGTCGGAGAAGTAGCCCCAATTAGAGGAGTCCATGGAAGGTCCAAGGATGGCATCCGGTGTATGGCAGCCGAGAATTTTGTTATTGAAACACTGCCACACGCCCTTGGACAGTGTCCTTTTGGGGCTCTTCTTCGTAACCAAAGACATCACCGAATAAGGACCCTCATCGCTGATGAATTTAGAAAGAAGAAGGATGTGGAGGTCTATGAAGAGGTCACTGCACTTGCAGACGGAGGTTCGATACGAAGGAGCGATATCATTGTTGTGGACAGGAAGAAGAATACTGGACTTATAATTTTGGACCCGACTATTCGATTTGAAAATAACAAAGATCAACCCAAAACTGTCCATGAAGAAAAGCAAGGTATATACAATTCCACAACTAATTATTATTCCTTCAAATATCAAATTCAAAATTTTAAAGTTACTGGATTATTTATTAGTTCAAGAGGAACAATATCAAAAATTTTCTGGAAGAATCAAAATTTTAAACTAGAGTCATTAAATTTTATACCAATTATTTGTATCAAAAGCTCAATTGCAATTTTAGGAAATAATTTATACAACAACAGTCAAGATGTGTTATAGTATTCTTTGTTAAGCAACTTACACTGTGTAAGAAGATGTAAATTTATTAATTAAATTTTCTTTATACATAAATAGAAACCTGTACGATTTTCAACGTCTCGTTTTTATGGAAAAATATAGTGATATACTGGTACATTCTTGAAAGTGTGTTAGAAAGCAGACTGACCGACGACAAGCATTGATACTGCCATTGAGTCAATGCGTTCTATTTTACTGACCTTACGTTACTTACTACAGTAGTATATTTTGTTATAAGTTATAACGTTATGTATGAATTTCTACCTGCATTATAATGCATTTCATAAAAAAATTTCATCTCAACAACGTCCAAATATATTCCTGAAAAATTATCTAAGAAAATAAATAAAGTCTTTAATTTTAATGCCTGACCTACATAACATTTATGAATAACTAGCTGAGAGTAGACGCGCTTCGCCTCGGGGCTTCGTTAACATAGCTGTCTGCATGTTTTAAGACAATTGCAAATTTTAATTAAAAAAGAATCTTCCTATGTACTTTTAGAAAAACAATTTAGTTTGGCAACCGTTATACCAACTTCAGATTTAACATACCTGGTGCATCATGAGCATGTTTCTCCACACTGAAGCAAGCTTTCCGAGCAAACGGTTGACGATATGACAAAAATATTCAGAATCATTTTTGTAGAGGATTAAGTTTTAAAGCTCGTATGGGCTATCAAAACTTAAATATCTTTTACGTATTTTCAAAATTTTACATTACAGTATTGGGCCTATAAATCTTTACATGTAATGAGGTTATCGACGACCGCCGTCTTGAATGATAAAATCATCAAACATCCTTAAAGCCTATGTGCTGGCCATGTATATAAGCCATATTCCTGTAAAATTGCATTCAAATTGTTCTAGTGGTATTTGCGTGATTGAGGAACAAACAGACACACACCATCTCATTTTTATATATAAGTAGGAATAATTGGGATTAAAACGGATAACCAACAAATTTTTTCAACAAAACGTAGAACAATCGTACTAACAAGGATCGCAATCACTAAAGGTTTGTGTGATAAGGTTTTGCTGATCCCTTCAGTTAACAAGACCATTACTGACCTCAGCAGCTGATTGTTGTGTAATGCAATTACAATACGTTCATCAGTCACGTGATTCAACTCCCCTCCCTCCAAAATAAACGTGACGACCCCCGTAGCACTAACCCCATCACGGTTACAGTGGTTACAGAGTGCGTTGTTGTAGTCAGTGCTGTATGTATGTTCTTCAATATTAGGCCTAGAATATGACATGTGAAACGAAAAATGTACATAGCATTAAGGTGGAAAATGACAAAACATGGTGTGAATAAAAATCAGTCTAGCGTAAGCACCTTGGAAGTACACGCCCACAGTAGTTTATGAAGTCCGTCTTAAATAAAATTAAATTTCAAATATAAGAGGGTTTTTTATAAGTCTGTGACTTTGAGAACAAATGACAATTTGTATTGCAAAGCCATATTTATTTGTCTACTTTACCTATTTTCAGGTCAATACGTTTAGGGAAATCTTTTCCAATTTCATAATCTCTTCATATAATACGTTTTCGCAAGACTCTCAAAATAGAGTTTGCTTCAGTGATGCCCTCTTTGTTCGACTCAAATCTCTGACCTTCCAGACATTTCTAGAGATTTGGAAACAAGAAATAGGCTAGTCACTGGAGACTAAACCTAGAATATATTGAATGGGGTAACAATTCTTAGCCCAAATCGGGGTTTTTTGCCATAGTACATGTACAATCTCGTACATTGTCGTGTTATGGTATTTGCGACACCTATCACGCAGACAGCCTTTTCATGTCCAAATAATCACGTAATCAATCAGTAGAGATGTTTACATCCTCAGCTATCTCGCGCTTTGATTATCTGATAATACAATATAATTACGTGGATTTTGTTGATGACTTCTGCTGTAATAAGCTCTTTTAGGCGTCCTGAGCGTTCGGCGTCACTTGTGCTGGTGTAACAACAACGACACTCTGTAAAAGGTTTTTGTCACCAATGATTTTGATCGTGATGAGTGTCCATAGTATTTATCAAGTACGTCTATTCCGTTAGTAATGTTTTTTACATAAAATATCATGTCAAAAACAACATGAAATTAATGTTTTCCCATTTTCGTGTTAGTAAACACGACTACTAAATTTTAAACTACCAATAAACGCAAACTAACCGACACAGATTGCACAAAATGTCACATACTTGCACCAATAACAATCATATGATAGGGGTATTGTTAGATTTTATGTTACAACCGTGGAAAATAAGTCACTGACCTATCAAACAACCCTCGTAATAATAATTCAACATTCATTATTAATAACTGTTTCGTAAGAAATTACTACTTTCAGAAAACATTTCTTGCTACAACCTAGTTTTCTGTTCATGCAAAGATGTGTACGCCCGTTCTTTGATCACATCAGAAACACAATTTAGACATGATAGTATATCGACTTTTTTAGAATCAAGCTGAGAAAGTAGCTTTAAATGTGTGTGTATTTTAAGTTTTTACAGCCTGACAGTGCACAATTAACTCAAAGCAGATATTTCATGTTTTAATGATTTTCATATTTTGTACAGAGTATGTGTTCAGCTTTGTTTTCCAACATTTTAAATTAATTAATTATTCTATGTTTCAGGTATGGTATTGCCTAGAAAGAACTGGAAGTTTCCTTGTAAGTTAACAACATGTTTTTACTAAAACTGAGTTACAGCCAAACGTATCATCCAACTTGAGTTACTCTTTGAATTATTTTTCCAGTGCTTTCCTTTGCAGGTTAAAGCGACAGCCTATAGTTATATTTCAATCAAAGCTCTATGCAAAGTATTGGAATTGTTGAAGCATGTTTCGAAATTAAAAACATGAAAGCTGGTATATTCACTGCTACATGTTTACTGAAATAGCGTTAACTGTTTGTTACATTGTTGCAACATTTAACAGTGTGAACACAATAACATCTGAGAAAGCCTGTTTGACTCATCAACATGTATGTTTTGTGTTGTACAGGGTGTCGGTGAACTCTCTGGACATACTTTGTAGACATGTTCCTCGGGTCAAAACAATAATATTTTATCGTATAAACAGTGGTCTCCGGCGCTTCGTTGTCCGTCTGTCTGTGTGGATGTATTTTACTAAAGTAATTATGACAGTAAAACTAACGCACTGGTTTTTACAAGCCTTGGGTAAACAATTTTAAATGTCATTTTCTAATTAGGAAAAAAATGTTATTTGATTTAACTTTCAAATTTCAAAATGGCGGTCGTTTAAAATTTTCAAAGTTGAATAACTCAAAAACTAGTACTTTTACAACAATATTATAAGAACAATTACTTTTATTGTATTTATTTTCCTTTCCAAAAATTTGCAAACTTTGAAAATCGAAGAAGAAATAACAAAGTTATTTTAATTTATGTCTTACCAGCCTATGTCCACTATGCTTTCCTCATGTCAGCTAACGTAACAAAAATGGAACTGACTACATTATTTTGATTTAAATTCTTTTGGACATCTCTACAATCAATAATTAGTCGTTCCGGTTATGCTGTGTCGAAGATAGTCATTTTGAACAACTCTTGCACGAACAAATAAATTACATTTTATGTCCTCGGTTTGGGAAGATTAAACGGACCAACAACAACTAATATTATTCTGTTATTTACTTTAATCATTTTATAGTTCATAACATGTGTTAATTAATTTTAAAATCATTGTTTTCTTCAGTTGCTAGAGTCTCTGATGATGAATGCCATGCATTTCAAAAGGATTAAACACATTTTTACTATTAGACAGTTTGATATTTTAAATTTATAAAGAGTCAAATAAGACCCAGCTCTTGAAGATATATTTACTCGTATTTATTAAAAGGAAAGTTTTAAATGTTAATGTTGTTTGATAATTTCAACAAATTAAATTAAACGAACGCGAATGTATTAAAAAGTTTGTTAGTTATCTTTGTTAACTAATAAATTTCAGTTACAACTTAGAGTTAATTAAGTTAATTAATGTTGGAGTTCTCCTATGAATATCTCTACTCTTAAACAAAAAAACAAAGTATCCTTTTAAAAAAATAAAGATTTTGAAGCAATAGTTTTCTTTAGACACAGTTAGAATAGTCTATTATTATTATTATGCATTTTATTATGTAATCTTTAATAAGTAAAACAATATTTACATTTAAAAACGTCCATTTATCTTCCAGAACAAAGGACGTACATTTTAATTTATTTGTTTGTTCAAGAGCTGTTCAAAATGACTACCTTCGACACGGTAGCATGACAGGAAAACTAATTATTAGGTGATTGTAGAGATGTCCAAACGAATTTGACAAACTCCTGAATCAAAATAACGTAGTCAGTTCTATTGTTCTTGCGTTAGCTGACTGGAGGAACGCATGGCAGACATAGGCCGGTAAGACATAAATTACAATAACTTTGTTATTTCCTATTCGATTTTTAAAGGTTATACATTTTTAGAAAGGAAAATAAATAAAAGTACTCGTTTTTGAGTTATTCAACTTTGAACATTTTAAACTGCCACCATTTTGATATTTGAAAGTTAATTCAAATTATATTTTTTCCTAATTAGAAAATGGCGTTTTTAAATGTTGACTACAGTTTTGTAATAATGAGTGCGTTAGTTTTATTGTTATAATTATTTTAGTAAAAAACACATCCGCACAGACAGACGGACAACGAAGCGCCGGAGACCCCTGTTTAAACGGAAAAATATCATTGTTTTGACCCAAGGATCATGTCTACAAAGTATGTCCAGAGAGTTCACCGACACCCTGCATTTATATGTTTACATTTAATAGTGGGTGTAACAGTGTTAGAATAGGTTGTCTAAATAGTAACGTGCGTAATAATCCAAAAGATGGCTAGTTGTTCGTTAGTAACTTTTGTTATTTGATTGCAAAATACAAACTTACTATCGTTAGCAACAAATCCACGATAACAAAACGCATACTCATTTTTAAATGTAATACTTTCCTCTCAAAAAAAGCTACTAGTATAAGACGATAATAGGTAATGACAGATTTTAAAGATAGTCAATACAACAGCTGAAAACACAACTAGATTGTTTAAAACTATTGATAGGTTAGAATCCATTCAGAAGGAATACTACGGTAATAAGATGTGACAAATATAGCATGAGTACCCTTCATCAGTTTTTAATTTACACAGGTCCATTTGGAGAATTATCCATTTATACAAGTCCGCAGATTTGTTTTCTTAATTACCGGTACTTGTATACTCGGCTGAAGACAAGATGATTCTCGAAACTGGTCTCGTGAAAACTTTGAAATTTTCAAGGCTACGTAAATTATATCCGTACATCTTATGGTTTAAATCATACTATTAAGAAGTAAACGATGAAGTACCCTGAGTTGATATTTTAATAACCTATTTTAATGACTTGATAATGGGCTCAGCCCTAAAATTAGTCGTGTTATTAAAATGTTTACCAAGGGTACTTCATCGTTTACCTCTTTTATAGTATTACACTAAAAGTAGCTTTTTCTGTAAACAATATTTTCCAAAAAAGTTTAAATAATATATTTTAAGATACCGGTATAGGCCTAAATAAAATAATGGTTATCATCAACAACATCATTTAATATATATTAATTAAAAATATAAGTTTGAAGAACACGATGAACTCCTAATTAATTCATAAATCTAACTTTAACACAGATTTTTTGTTTTTGAGAAAAAAGTAATCACACAAGACCCAAAGTTTGGCATCGTTGAAACTTGAACAACAAAATGAAAGCAAAGTTTTGTTTCTTTTGTCTAAAGATTACTTCTTCGATAAATATTTAAAGCTTTCAAGTTCTACTGCTTACGAAAGTTATTTGCATGTTTTCGTGACGCAAACTCTATGTTAGCTTCAACGTATTGTTTAAGTTATGGTCAAAAGTTTGTTAGAACGGATGAAAAAGCTGTTTTTTATTAAACATACGTACAACACAACTTCATAACTGATTTTAAAGATAATCAACAAAACAGAAAACACAACTAAATTGTTTATATTATTGGTAGGATAGAATCCTTCTTTTACAACACAACACACGATCATACATACAATTCGGCTCTTGCTTGCTTCGTGGTCTTTTGTCAAACCCACATATTTGGAAACCTGATCAGTAATAGAACTAATGTATAACGTCCGACACTATCATGAAACGAAAATCAATTGACATTTTCCACAAACATACAGATTTAGATAGTTTTTGATAGTCTTCAAGAGCAATAACGTCTGAAATATCGAGTTTGCAAACAAGTCTAGAATGCAAGATTCATAGCCCTCCAGACTTTTGGGACTTGAAATGGGATTTACAATTTTTTCATAAAAAAAGTAAATAAATATTTTTGTAATTCAAGTATACGATTCCTTTAAAGTATTTAATGGCGGGAGTAAATGCCACTATGACTCTTTCAAAGTAGTTTTTGGCGGAAGCGACTATGACTATTTCAAGGTATCTGAAAACACATATGTTTGTCTCTCTCATTATAAATTATTCAGAAATATTGAACTTTTATAGTTTAACCATGTATATTACTGTAGTTTAAAAGGTGGATCGAACCAGGACTCGAACCTGGGTCTCTCACTTGCCGCGTGGTTATGCTGACGACTACACCATCCGACCCATGGATGGTACTTTAATCTGAAGAAGTACAAGATTTTAAGTTTTGTACAAGATTTAAGTACTTGTATTCATGCCTTCAAGATTTTAGAAGTACTTAAATCTGAAGGTTTATCCAAAACATGTGATTGTCGATAGCGACTTTGAATCAAAATATTATATTACAAATTTAAGATTAAGATCTTTAATGAGTCGTTTGACATAGTATTAAAATTCGAGTCCCAGTTCGGTCCAAACATTTTGTCTTCATATTTCCTTAATAATAAATTAGCTATTTAGCGTTTATACAAGTTATGATCTATTGCCCTAGTTTGGAAGCTCTAACTCTTTTCAGTTGATATTGTGTAGTTCCTGCTTGTAGAAAAGCCATAACTGTCATCCTGAGTAACCACTATTTCTCAAAAATCACTAATAATGCACTAAGTTGCCTCTAACAATTGTCAAACGTCACAGTTACTAAACTCCTGAGTTTAACTTAGGGAAGTGATTTTTGTCAAGCAGTTTACAGGGCACCCAAGCGGGATTAATTAGAGGATGCTTTGTACAGTTTAAGTTTAATCCCGGTCTCACCCTGCAGTCTGCTACTCTGATCCAAACTTTGGTATAAGCGAGCTTAAACTTTGTTTTGTTTGTATCAACCCGTACTCAGCTGATTTAGAACAAACAACCTTTGTCACGTGAGTTTTCCAAGTTAATTGTGAACATTTACAGTCAGTTTGTTGCAACAGATTGGTAATACAATAGTCCTTTTAGGTACTTAGTGGATTCAAAGAGTGATGTTTTAAATTGCCGATCAAAGATGGAGAAAAACACAAGTTATGATGCAGTTTTATATAGAAAGTTCAAACCTTTTGATAATTTGAGGATTTAGTAGCCACTGTGCTTCTTTTTACCAGCTTATTCCACGAGCGTACGAGTGAAAGGAAAGCGGGCTTCAACTCGATGACGATTGACCTTTCTAAGATATTACACGTTTATATATATATATATACAAAAAGTCACTATTTGACAGTCACAGGTTTAGGATAAACATTCAGATTTAATTACTTATTTGAAGGCAGAAATAGTTGGGCCGGATGGTGTAGTGGTTTAGCATAACCGCCCGGCAAGCGGGAGACCCGGTTCAAATCCCGGTTCGGTCCAAATATTTTTGTCTTCAAATTTATTTAGTAATAAATTAGCTATTCAGCATTGATACAAATTAAGATCTATAATAAGTCATTTGACACAGTATTTAAATTATGTTTGTAATATTTCCAGCTTGTTGATTTAAAGTCACTATTTGACAGTCACAGGTTTAGGATAAACATTCAGATTTAATTACTTATTTGAAGGCAGAAATAGTTGGGCCGGATGGTGTAGTGGTTTAGCATAACCGCCCGGCAAGCGGAGACCCGTTCAAATCCCGGTTCGGTCCAAATATTTTTGTCTTCAAATTTATTTAGTAATAAATTAGCTATTCAGCATTTATACAAATTAAGATATATATATTATATATATATATATATATATATATATATATATATATATATATATATATATATATATAATGTTTATTTGCAAATGCAAATACATTTTACATTAATCTTTTACTTTCTTTTGTCTGAGGGTATCAGGGAGGCCAGGCCTCAGTGGCAAATTGGTGATTGTAATTCTACAACTGTATAAAAGGAATGCAGCTTTCTCAACTGACAAAGGAACCTTAAGAAGAGTATAAAACTCGAAGTAAGGCAAAATTAGTATTTAATGGATCGCTGTGGTTAAGAAGGATTTAAAAGCGTCAAATATATCAAACGAACATTAATGGTAGAATGATATTTTGTCAAAAGGTATTTGATTGGGAAGTTGGTCAGCGAAAGGATACTGAAAGAAGATAAGTTGCTTGGAGTTCCGAATAGATCAGTTCCGAATAGATAAAGACAATCTGGACACAAAGAAAGACGGTGTTAACGTGCTTTGCGTTGTTCAACTGCTCCATTTAGAATGGTTTTAATCTGATGAAAGGTGAAACAAGGAGGAAAGCGTTGAAAGTTTTATTGTATACATAAAATGACTAAAATTACGATTTATTCGTTGTGAACACATAATTAAAATAAGAAATAATCGTAAAATGTCTTATGCAACAATACAAATATCTTTTAGGCTTGCGAGGCCAGATTCACAACTATAATCTACTCGTTTTTCCTATTCACACCACGTTACAACATCATAACAATTATAGTTGAGGATATTTCGGTATTGCTTTGGAGTACTGTTTTTAGTCACCGATTGGCTGAAGCTGTATGCAATTTATAATCATGCCTAATAGCAGCCAATTTCGTGTTCTTAGCGTTGTAAACAAAGTTTGCGTTTTGGACAGAAATGGGTTCTATTTAAGTTTTGGTTTAAGATCAATAGGATAGTGTACACCTTCCAGTCAATTAATGACTGAAGATGGTCCACAGCGAGACCGAAATATCCCAAGCTAATTATTATGACATGAGATGGTGGTACCAGAAGAACTAGATTATGGTGGTAAAAAACAATTATTTAGTTTTAGATCGATTTAAAACTAAATACTCACTAGTCAGCAGAAACTCCAAAGAGTTGTGACTGCTAGTCCCCATGCAAAACCCTCAAAATATCTAATAATAATTTGAAATATAACACTTATCTTTCCGTCAATACCTGCGATCTTAGTACCAACTAAGATTATAACTTGTGATATAAGTATCTTAGTATAACCTCCTCAGACCCCACGCTTTTTACAGGTTACATTTCCTTGTCAGTGAATATTGAGCCTGGAACTGAAGAGGAAATTTCCTCACAGAAACCCCTACACTTAGATTCCAAGGAGCGACTACGAACCGATAGCCATCTCTACTGATTATGTTGATTAATCTATTTAAAACTACTCAATTCACAATGAATTCGTACATTTACCTTTAAGAGTGGGTAAAATTAGCCCTGACTCGCACAAACCAGGTGTGAGTGACAAGGGTAAAAATTGAAAATATGTTTCAAAACTATAGAGGTGAAGAGTAGTTACAATCCCCCGCACTGGAAGCCGACGCGTTAGACTTTAGATTAAATTCTCGTACATAAAGCCACTATCTTTAAAAATATGTATTTGAGGGGAATCTTATGGAAATCATACAAATCATTGAGCAAATCTCAACATAACAGTACAAGTGACAGACTTTGACAAATGAAGCTGACAATCTCCTAATGCTCTTTTCTTGTTCAGACTCACTCCTTCTCTATGTGCAGTTTGATTTGCTCTCTGTATGCTCAAAACGAGCTAAGTTGTTTGTTCCGTTTGATTGTTACTTTGTAAAATAATTGAAATATACACTGAATAGCCGTAAAATAATTTTCTCTAGTTTTGTTTGTCAGTTTTGACAATATGAAGCTACACTGTTGAGCTGTTTACCAGCAACGTCACTTTTCCATCGTACTTCTATATAATTATAATCAGTTTATAATGATGATTGCAGAATATGCCGATGGATTTAACTTCTAGGGGCCAAGTTTTATGTTTTTAACGCCGTAAACTGAACTTTTACGTTTTGACACGAGTTTTGAACAATTTTATGTTTTAAATTTACCATCATAATTTTGTTAAAACTTTTCTGATTGAGTTTATTTTAGTAAATCATTATTTCGCGGTACCTTTTTCTTATACCTACTGGTATTTTTGTTTATATTATTACGTTTTAGAGTAACTTATTAAACGGCTTAAAACTGTATTTAAAACAAATACTTCAAAACAGTTTGAAACAACAATCTCAGACATCAATGTTAACTCAACTTGAAATGCGTTGAGCTGGTCCCATAGCAAAATAAAGGCATATTGTAATTAAAAACTTTAAATTCCTTGTACCTTAAAGTTTGCCCGTTAATATAAATTTGAGATAATCACAGAACTTTTACTAAGTTTCAACGAGTTCATAAATCAAATATACAAATCACTCATTAAATAGGAATCACTATTGAATTTGAATTAGGAATATCTACGAGGAATATCTAGTATAAGTATTGATAGATCCTGAAGTATCTTGTTTAGCTATGAACTGAAATTAATTCTTGCAATTCATGATACCAAGCTGAGGGTTTACAGCATAATAGCATATTGCCTTGGTTTATTAATTTCTTTATTGTATTTTAGCGCAACTTTGTTTTCAAAAATCCCACGTGCTTTGCCCAGCGCTTTAACTCCAAACTTCTTCCGTTATTTTGAGTTTTAAATACATTTAAAAAAATAGCTATTGTGTCCACTATAACCCTTTAACACCTTATCGTTCTAAAAGCTCATAGATCATTACACAACAAAAGTTTGCAAAAGAGAAGATTAAAGCTTCTGGAACTGGATATAAAGACAGGACGTACATAACATACAAAATACAATGCAGGGCTTCCCAGGATATTTCTTTTTACCGTGCGTAAATAAGTGGCAAATTAAATGTTTTCAAAGGTAAAAGGCGATATTACCTGGACTTCATGTAAATAACGCTAATTAGAAGAAGCATACACTGTATGAAAATTAACTCGTATATACGTAACGCAACTTCCCTGTCTTATTTCTTTGTGATACATTCCAGCCGAATGATATATCTGTAATTAGTAAAGTTCTTGGCTTTGCTAGTTGTTACCTAATGAAAACGGAACTTCTTGTTTGTTTCTAAATGTAAACTTTAATAAACTTTCCTCATTGACTAACTTTTCAAATAACAAGTTTTAATTCCAGTATTTCTGTTTGCTTTTAACAATCACTGTCAGTTTTCTAATCAAATATACGTGATTCGATCACAGTTTAAACGATATGTAGGCTATTAAACGTTAACAGTATACTCGTATTCTAGTGTTATCCAAATGTATATGTAGTACAGTACATCCAAAGATACGAGTATAAAACGCAGCGGTTACAATCTAAAAGGTCAATGTTTAGACCGCGACTTAAAATTTGACTTTTGTTCGTAAATTTGTAAAAATTTGTAAATCAAAATAATAACAAAAACAATAACGAAGGACTTGATTGATCAAAAGGCGAAGTTAGTGCTTTAAAGCTTTCTCAACTACTTAACCAAAAATAATTATACTGTACATTGATTTACAACAAGAAATATAAAAACAAGTTAAAATTAAAAAGAAAAGCAAAATTTAGCTTTAAAAGGAAAGTTCTTAAGCACAAAGCACACAGCCCCTAGGATGTCACTCCCTATGATCCCGTATGAAAGAGGTTTTAATCTCATTTCCAAACCGAGGGCATGGTTGTCTATTTATCTAATGTTATCTCTGAAGTAATTCCACAGCCGACAAGAGGTTACAGTATTGTAAACATTTCTTCTATTTGGGAGGATTGATAATAACGATGGTACATGGCGTGTATTTCGGTGTTGACGGTTGTTAATAAATTTGAAACGTTCGTACAGACTAACTGGAGATTTAGACAAAGAATTGAGTGTAAAATACAAAAAGTATGTAATGTTCTGAGTTATTTTTAATTTTATAATTGCCAAACTATTAAAATGTTGAGTTATTTGTTCATCATAATTTCAATGAAATATAAATCTAATACAATAATTTTAAGCATGATAAAGCTTGTTCGAAAGCTCAACAGTAAGTTATATCATTGATGACAATGTCACAGTAGTTAAAGTGAGGCAGTACAAGAGTTTAAACAAGCTTTATTTTTACGTTAAGTGGTAAACAAGTTGAAACCCGTTCAACAATATGTACACAAGCAAATATTTTGTTACATACACGTGTATTGTGATCATTCCATGAAAGTGTTTTGTTAATTGTAAACCCAAGATTTTTGACTTTGACTTTGTAAAATCAATTTCACGATGGTTTCACTTTAATTTTGGGAGGATAATGATAGAAAATTAAGAATAATTCACGTTTAGAGTCACAGGTTTTATTGAGAGAACGATAGTAAATCACAAACCCAAGACGTTTATATTATAATACGTGTAATTTGTCTTAAAAGGCTAAATAGGAGTATTAATAAAAAAAACGTTTGCAATGACCTCGCACTCGAATCAAACAGGAAAATCGCCTCTTCTGTTAAGCACTCTTTGTACTTTAGATATTATAACCTAAAACCTAGTCTTAGAAACATGGTACTCATATAATACATCTTAGGCTAAGTATTCTGTATACTGAAGTGTAAGGATAAGCGAGCCTTGATGACGGGAGGAGTTTCCAAACTGCCTGAAACGTGGGAAATAATTGTCTCCTGCAGTGGCCAGAAAAGTCCAAGATGAATATCGTGTAATCAATATTTGCCACTTTTAATACTTGTACTCTTTACTCCAGCAATAAACCATTGATAAACTTATAAAATAATAAAACAAGCAAGACAATTATTCAAATAATCTCTAATGAAATTATACCATCAAGCAGTAGTGCAATATGGTTTGCGTCTGGCAACCGGTTGTTTGGACAAACATGCTTCAACAGAAACAAACAGGCCAAAGCATCCATATTGAGGTGTGCTTGTTTGAGTTGCTTTACAGCAGAGTAAGTAATTAGCTTTATGTAGAGGAAACTGTTCAGCGCTTACTGGTTTGAATAAATCTGAATACACTAGATAATATTACGATAAAATAATAGATTATGCATGTTACGGTTCTACTGAGTGCATAAAGCTTGACATTTAATTTAAAACTACGTAATAGTCTGTATTAAACGACTAATTGCTTAGCTGTAATGGCAAAGTTGGCGTTTTTGCTAAATAACGGACATGGCATAACTGCTCATAAGTACTATGGTTACTTTAATTAGTTAATTAAAAAGTACTTCACGGGCAACATTTTATTCATACCGTCGGCAAGATCGTTAAATACTAAAAATATGAGGTACCTGAAGTTTTAAGGGAATATAAAATATGAAACTAGGTTTTGTCCCTCAGATTTTCAATGCTTTTCAGTGTCACTTGTATGTTACACATTACTGAAAGACTACGGAAAACCGTTCCTACTTTATGAGCCACAAAGTTACGTTTTCTAAGTAGGTATTTCGAAATAAAACTTGTAAGCTGTCTCTAAGTTCTCAGCCGCGGGAACTCTTAACGTTCTGTAGTTAGAACTTGATTTTAGTAAAACGTTATTATATTGAAGTTTTATTTACATACAGAGTAAATGCTGGACTGTGTAAACATGGTATATGCGTTTATAATGCAGTATAATCAGTATGTTTCAAGTATACTTGTTTTATTTTTGAGCTTATTACCTAAGTAATTTAGATATACACAACATTCATTTTTGTTGAGTTGTGTTTCCAATAATGCTGTTTTATTACGATATAGTATACAAAAATACTTCTTAGAAAGGTCCTTTATGCATACAATTTTAACTCTAAGCTTAAAATGTCGCAGGCCTTTAGATTTTACGAAAGAAACAACTGCATGTAATTTTGATTTGCTAAATTCCTTGAGGAGATACTATTCTAATGTTTTCCACCAAACCGTTCATTCATCATTGATTTGTTAATATGATAACTACATGATAAATAGTAGAAAAGTAACCTTTAAATATAATGATAGATTTACTAATTGTAGTACCAGAATTGCAACTGTTTAACGAACAGATTTTACTAAGCTAAATAACTCTAGTGCTAAATATCTTCCGTTTACAAATCGTTCTAAGCTGTTGTATGTAAATGTGGTTAGGTAATATTACGTACGGGAAAGAGAGTGTGCGAAAAGTTTTAATTGCACATAGTTTCTAAAGTGACTTTACCGATGTGTAATTATAGAAGTTTGCTCTACTCTAACAACAAAGTGGAAACATATTTCTTTTGATAAACATTTGCCTATGGTTTGTACTAGCTGACAGTACCCGTGCTACGCTACGGGATTTAAAACAAGAACCTTCTCATTAAAATTACCAATATATTTCTTAACAAATTTAACCGGGTTAAAGTCCCTTATTGGTCCGAACATTTTGTCTTCAAATGCTTTCAGTATTCAACAAACCTAATGTTAGTGTGATTTTGTAAATTATACTCTTCTCGTGCCAGTTCATTAATTCATGGTTTCAGTACATAGAAGTGGTTAACTCTCGCTACGGGGAGGCCAGCTAGCGTAATGGCTATAGTTTATTTTACACACTAACTAATAGTGTATTAGTTACCCCGTTATTTGCCCTGTGGATTTCCTTGAATTGAAATCAATTCACGTTTTCAATTAAGTCAATTTCATACAGGGTGTCAATTAAGTCTGGTGACGGTTTAGTAATTTTTGACGGACGCAAGGTTCTTACTGACCTTTTCTCGGAACTGTAAACTAGTAGTATCAAAGGCTTATTATTGGCAAAGCTTTTCCTCGTCAAGTAACTACAAGAACAGGACGGTACGTACCCTAACTCTATTACAACTCTGTATAAAAGTGAGTTGTTACAGTTGAAAAATTAAAACGATCTGCTCGTTACTCTTGATTTTACCCAGAATGCACCTTTAACAAGGTTAACTTGGAGCGTTGACTTTGAAGCGATGAGAAAAATACAAACAGGATACACAAAATTCAAGTCCTGTCCACACAGTGCAGAAAACTCTACTTCATGATAACCTAGTTAAAGCGTCTTTGGTCGTGGCAATTCCGCTAGATGTTTTAAAATTGACTTTTAGGCTTGTGCGCCTGGTGTCCCAACTGTAATCTAGTTCTTCCGGGAAACACCGCGTCCAAACTTCATAATTAGGTTGAGATATTTCGGCCACGCTGTAGAGTACCATCTTCAGTCACTGATTGGTTTTAGCCTTATTATGCAATTTATACGTGATGTGAACCGGAACAAATAGATAGTTTTAAAATTGCTTTTAAAGTTCATCGTATTTTGAGACTGCTTTTCCCTATTATTTTAAACATGTAACAACGACTCTACCATAAAATCATTAAAGAAATTATTGTTTTAGTTTTATCCTAACCAAAAACACAGTTATAAAAACATCTTTTGTTTAACCATACACAATTAAAATAAAGTAATATACATAAAATCAATAATGGTTTTAAAGTAATATTTCATTTAAGACTTGAAATTTCAAAGGATTTTAAAATTGTATTGAGATAAAACACTCTTTGTCAAAGTAATTTTCCATGATAACTTTCTGTGACACTTTTCGAATTTAAACCTATAATCAAAACATTTTGGCTAATCAGGATTAAAAAAACTAAAAATAAATTTTAGGGTGTTTTAGGTGCCGAAGACTTTCGCTTGTGTTTTTATAGGGTCCTGAAGTTAGTTTGGACATACGTTGCATCACTTCGTACTTAAAACATTTAGGTCTGTCCCCTCCACCCATTCCCTGTGGGGAAGGACGAGAATTACGTTAAACACACTTCAAAAACCTATAATATATTCCCCATAGAGGATTTCAAAATTGTTTCTTCAAAGGAATAATTATTTAAAAATGGTTAATATTATAAGGTTGTTACAAAATGTTATAATTAAAGATAGTGCATGAAGACAGTCCTAAAACCGCATGAACTCTCAAAATATTTACTTTCGTATTTTTCTAATATGCAATGTAATTCCGTAAAAGCCTGTATTGTGGTATTTATAAAATAAATAAATAACATACAAAGTTAAGGTGTGGCATTTAAAATTCACATCGTGTATTTGATACCATTAAGGAGCTCAATTGAAATTCGCCCTCATTTCAATCGACACACACAAAACAAAATAATTTAAAAGGTTCCGGTGTCTTTGTAGTGATCCAGGGGCTGGTTTAAAACATGCATGTGCAGGTACACTGGTTGTGAGAAATATTTAAGTAGAACTGCTACGTCTCTTCTGACCCACTTCTTAATTCTTCCTTTGTTACTCACTCAGACTACCTCTTGCTAGCTCTTCACATACTCTGTGTTTATTTCTCTTATATAGGGTTTTTTTTCAAACGTTAAACATTTTAAACTATAATAAGTCATTCATCACGAGCAAAGTATGGTCATAAGTTTGTATCATTGGGGTTTTTACTTCAATATATATCAACTGTTTTTGTTGCAGTGATATGGTGGTTTTGATTTCCTGATTTGATGTTTGTGAAATAAAAGTAATCATGGTTTTTAGCAAAGATCAAAGAGTGTTTACTTTTCAAGAATGCTTAATGAGCAAGATAATTCTTTTGTGTCAAGAAACTTTGGAGATCAAGTTTACAGGTGTAAGTGTTCCAAACAGATCTCGCATTTTCAGATTTGTTAAAAGGTTAAGTGAAACAGGTTGTGTATGGAACAGAAGAAATAACATTAGGTAAACTGCAGTACTGAATGAAAAAGTGATATAGGCCCTATTCATTAAGCAAATCTTTAAGAATTTTGAAATAACAAAAGCAAATAGCTTACTCACACCCCCAAGCTTGACCTCAAACGCCTCTTGGCGCAAGAAAATTATCTTGCTCTTAAGTATTCTTCAACAATAAACGCTTTGATCTGTCCTGAAAGCCATCGTTATGTTTGTTCCACAATAACATCAAATTAAGCAATAAAACCACAATACTACTGCAACAGTACATACCAGCTGATTGATATTGAAGTGAACAAACCAGTATACAAACTTATGAACATATTTTGCTTGTTAAGAATGATTTACTATAGTTCGAAAATTGGGTTGTGTTTAAAAAGAAAAACACGCTAGATGTAAACAATGGATCTATTTTATTCCTCCTTCTTCGTTAAGTTCTTGATAAAACTTCAAAGGATTTAAATAATTTCTCATTTTTCTAAACAGTTTCATTTTATTTGAAAGCAAGAGCACTTTCGCCGGTCAAGGCATCATCAGTTGTGTACTTAAAAAAAAGAGTAATTATTTAATATTTTATTACTTTCTACGCCAAAGGCACTCCTAATTTGCTACTTAACCTAGGATTTGTGGGAATCACAAAACACCTTTAGGAAAGTGATCCAAACCCATGTGCCTGTGCTGGGAATCCCTTGCGCTTTGCAAGCCGAGAGAGAGAGAGATTATCGATGTTTTAACCACAGTTTTAACACTGAAACTAGCTTCGTAGTACAAGTTTACATTTTGTCCCTGAGTGAAAATCCAAATAAACTAATTGCTTAGCTCTAAACACAAATTTATTTAAACGCAGAACCCATAACAGATTAGGACTATTCAGAACAAACAAATTTACCTTATCAACAAATAAAGGCGGAATGTATTTAAACAAAAGAACGAGTAGATGAGGTAAGGGTTGATCAGGAACAAAACAAGACCCAAGAAGGGTTGCTTTCAGAGTGAGTTCCGTTCTTTTAAATCCATTTCAAGTTTCTATACAAACCCTTCCTTGCCTCTCCCCTCCCTTCACCGTCGAACGTCATAGTTCCTGTACCGTTCCCAATATGCAGCTGTGGCTCGCTTCGATGGCCTCTTTATTTATATTTAAAGCGTCTTTCACGTTGCTGGTCCTTTTGTTTTACAGTGGAATTTTGGGGTTACTGTGAGTGACGTCTGCATGCAAATACCCATATAACCCACATACAACGCCTTACAGTTTTTAGATAATAACTTCGTGATGCGGTAGGTAATACAAAAAATAAAATATTTGTTCAAGAGTGCAACCCTAAATATAATTCGTAACTCTTGACGACAGTAGAAAAGAATGGTTGATTCCTTAATAAAATGAGTAAAATGAGTTATCGGCCGAAGGTACAATACAAAATTGTTACGTTTCAGACAAAGAACATGTGCGGTTTTGATATATTTTTTATGACCTGTACCTTCATGATATTTTGTTTTGTTCCCTTCATTAATTGCGTTAAATATTATTTCCTCGCTTGTCAGTTCAATTTTTTTTAAATAGGGTATTCAACCCTAAGGATCACATTAGGGGATGATCCATTATGATTTGTTTACCATTTTTTTGTTTTTGAAAATCGACATTTGTAATGGGACATGTGTATGCAGTATAGATGCATTAATTTGGTCAGAAGATGGCCAATTTGACTGTCACTTGTTTTTAAACATTTAGTTTTGTTTTATGAATAATCCTAAAGGGAGAAAATAAGTGCTAAAGAATATACGATGACAAACTTACCTTCTATCAGTATTTAGAAAAGTTATTTTAATTTGCAAATTATTCACACAGTTTTACAGCAGTATAAAGGGAATGTTTTATTGACTTTTTCTGCAATGAACTTATTGCATTTATTTATAGAATGGCATTTAACACTGGTGTGTTACGAGATGGGTTTAAATTATAAACGTCGTGTCATACATTATTTCAGACCGAGACACAAACTACAGTTGGGACTGCATGTGACAGTAAATAAATTGATTTTGACTTTCACCGAAGTTGACAAATTCAGTAATATAAAGAGTTGAAATGTTTACAAAAGTTCATTCCAGCCAACTTTCAGTTCTGCTGAAACTAAACACCATTTAAAACATATTTTCTGTAACTCAATTGGATAGGGCAAAAGACCGGAGGCCAAGCTGAGGCTAAAGGCCGAAGCGAGGCTATGAGCGTAGGGAATTAGAATAACAAATTGCAAAGGAAATTCGATTCACTCACGCCAGCGGTCACTCATGCCTCGATTTAGCGCTTAGCTGCGTGTCGGCCTGGTTTCTATTTAACAAGTTTTTTCAGTACAGTAGTTACAACCTGTAAATTCCAAAATTATATGAAATGTTTACTTTTATTCGTAATAAGTATAATATGCAGGACTAAGTATTTTAAATTTTGACATGTCGGTAAACTTTACGTTAATTTTATTTTGTACACATCAGGAAAAATGGTTTTCTCCTTAAATTAGGTTTGTGGCACACACAAAGAGGACAGACTTTGATGAGCCTTTAGGCAAGCAATTGAATTAGGTCCCAGGCTCAAAGGAGACAAAGGAAGTTTTGTTAACAAATTACAATGCTTCTGAAACCAAGTAACTTTCAGTTAAGTCTAAATTTAAAATACCATGCACAAGATTATATTTATTTAATTATTTTGTTTGGTTATTATAATAAAATGTTCTTTTAAAGTTTCTTATTTAGTGTCCCGTAAGTATTTTTATAATGTATTTTATTTGTTCTTTTGCGGTGCAATGTAGAGTTTTGTCTACGCACGTTAATTACATTTAAAATGACAATGACAGGGATTTTAAGTAAAGCTAAAGTTACCACAGATTACAGGCTTTGTTGCTTTGTGGTTTATGTTAAAGAATCGTTTATACTCCGTCACTTATATTTGTTTTTCGTAAAGGGAAAACGCTAAATATGATGTTACGTTAAAATTGTGGACGCAAAGCGAGAGTTGGGAAACAGTAGAAACCTAACGTGAGGCTGTAACGAGTCACTAAACCATCCTAAAGACACTCGCTGGACCTAACCTCTCGATTAAGGAATTTATGTTTCGTTGTTAATCTCTTGACTAGAAATTTCAATCAAAATACTGCCTGTGTCCGTGTCTCAGTGGGCAGGGTCACGGCTTGCAAAGTGCAAGGTCGCGGGTTCGATTCTCGGCGCAGGCACAAGGGTTTGGACCACTTTCCCAAAAAGCGTTTTGTGATGCCCACAAATCCTAGGCTAAGTCTCTAATCAAAACTCCGTTGGCGTAGACAGTATGAAAGAAAGTGGTAGAAATGAGTAGCTCTATTTTCTTTGGAAATTTACCAAAGAAACTGTATGGATCAGAAATTATCAAAACCTACCGGAACGTTTTTTAATTGAAACCGAATTTTACCGTAGGGACGAGGCTATTTTCTACTTAACTTACCCTGTGACTTTTGTCTTAAGTTTTATCCACTATACTTTTGGATTCTATCTAGGATTGAAGAAGTGTTGTCCAAAGGTCAGAAACCGTTCTCGATATCTAATTTTCTCTGAAATTTATATACTCATTTTCTTTTCCCTTTTGGGGTAACATTTCATCGAAAAAAGTGTTTTAATGATCTAGAAACAGTAAATTTCGCCTGATTTTAATAAAATTTGAAATCATTATTTGTTTTGTTTTATTCATCTATATACTAAAGTCGTTACTTGTTAATATAATCATATAGGCAAAATATGGCCTTGCTCTAATTTCATAGTATTATCCGCAAACAAAATACTTACAGAGGTTCCTGACGGCTTTTAACAATTTCATAATTTTAGCCAAGTAATTTTTAATGACTGATAAAGTGTGCTTACAGAAGAGCTCCATTACTGGCAAGAATAAAAAATAAATTAGTTTGTAAATTGCTCTCAACAATAATGCTGTTGAATATGTTTGGTATTTGTCCAAGTCCCTTCTTAATGTTTAGAGAACCTTTACTCACAGTTTCGATCTATACTTGTTAAGTCTTTCCTTTTCGATTTTTCCCTCTTTCGAGATAAAAAAGAAAGACAAAGTAATATTTTAGTTTTGATTACTTGTATGAATCTATTCAAGGTGAAATAATTAAATACATAATGTATGAAAATCAAAATTAATTTATAGCAAAAACTAGAACAAAACTTTGAACAGTAGTTTTCCGACTAGTAGTCATCTAATTGAAACTCTTGGAGCTGTTTTCTGCTTCAACTACTTTAAAATGAGTCTGCAACAAAGTTGAAACGTTGAGTGGAAATAAATATTTAACAGTTTTGTATAAGAAAAGTTATTTAGCATAGGTTAAATTATTGAATTGCAGTTGTTTTTCTTAGCACTATATACAGTTATTCTTTCTTTGGTGTATAATAGTTTAGTTTTATGTGTTCATCGAATTTACTTTGGAAAAGATAAGAATAATATATATTTTGTAAGATTTTAGTTCACGGGAAGGGAACATGACGGCTCCTATGCGGATGGCAAAATATATCCAAAATATATTATCCTTAACAAAATAAGAAAGAAACTTTGAAGTACCCTGAACGTGTTTTAATTTTCGTACACTACTCTTTTTCAGGCATTAGCACATTTTTAAGTCATACCTTTTCAAATCTCAAGTAGTACGAAAATTAAAACACGTTCAGGGTACTTCAAAGTTACTTTCTTATTTTGTTAAGGATAATATATTTTGGATATATTTTTGCCATCCGCATAGGAGCCGTTATGTTCTGGACTTGAGTGAACCTATTTGAAGTTTGGGAATTTGGTTCTACTAAGTAAGGCTTTAGTTTAATGCACCGATCAATCTAAAGTAAACATCGTTTTGACCACCTGGTGAATTAATGGAGTGGGTCCAAGAAAGAGCGGTACAAGTGTTTTGATCTCTGACAACAATTACAAACAACACTGAACGCAGTCTCTGAGATCCCAAGATCAATATCTGATTCAACAACTCTTTGAGCCGTTTTCTTTGTCATGTTTAAAGTGTTAAGAAGAAAGTACAAACTGAAATATAATTAATACTATAAGTTTTCGTAAATGATATACCTTTGTTTCCATCAGCTTGTTAGCTATAATCTTATTCTTCCGGTTCACAAATTGGCAATACGTAATTACAATTTGTTTGAAATATTTTGTCCCGCTGTAGTGGTACTAAGGATGGTCAATCAATGACTGAAGATGGCACTCTACAGTGAGACCGAAATATTTCAAGTAAAATATAGTGATGTTTTGACGCAGTGTGAACCGGAATAACTAAATTATAGTTGTGACGGCTGTGAAAGCCTAAGAGTTAACTATAGCTCGTTAAACATTAAACTGCTGTATTGATTCTACTTGTACTTTTTTCAACGTAACA
The DNA here is from genome assembly GCA_018831715.1 of Matsumurasca onukii. Classification (NCBI taxonomy): domain Eukaryota; kingdom Metazoa; phylum Arthropoda; class Insecta; order Hemiptera; family Cicadellidae; genus Matsumurasca; species Matsumurasca onukii. The sequence goes on from CM032065.1 coordinate 36,443,156, forward strand.
AATAACTGTTTTTAAACTTATGTCAAAAGTAAAGGAAATAGTTGCGGACGTTTTCTATACGTTTTTCTAGAATCTGATGCCGTATTCTGTTGAAAAATAAGCTGAGGCAAAAGAGAAGAAAATTAGCAAACATTGGGTTATCAGTGTAAGCTGGCATATCCACATCAATCAAACAACAAGCATGCTCTTAATTGTTTTTTATCTCTTTATATTTTTTTTAACGAGGTGGAGAAGAATACATCGTCCAAAACATTGTATGAAACAAACAGCAATAACAATGACGACCTGGCTGTCTGGGAGCGCCGGACGACCAATCACAAACAGACTGACCAACTGGAACAGAGCAACACAAAAATATATGTTGACTCACAGCCAATAAATGAAAGAAATCTTCAGTTTTTTTCATAAATAAGTCAGTTCTCCTTACAAGGGGTTACCTGAAGACGAGTTTTGATTCCAGATTCCGAAACGTCGTAATTTTCCTGTTCACAAAAACCGATGAAAAACTTCTGCAATAACATTTTAACCTCATAAATTCTACTATCCTCCTTTATAAACGTCTGAACAGAGAATTTTCATTACAGCTTTCAATCAACAGAGGAAAACTTTCGCCTAAACCTGGCTATATTTTAACTAATTTTAACCTACGATTAAATATAACGTGTTTAACAACTAAATTATTATTAAGTAGTAGATTTTTTTTACTTTAAAACCCAATATAAAATAAATCACGCCCGATACGCAAAGCGCAATTTCAAAATTTAATAGAACATTTTTCACATTAAAATTATTGTTTGAAAATCATTTGTCTAAATTTGATTAGGAGTTTGAATTGACAGCTTTGAGAAGGTAAACTTTGCAAGCAATCAAGCGTTAAGCAACTCAAGAGTTTCTACGTACTTTGACTGGGGTTCTCCCAGTGAGCGCTCAACTTTCCTATTTACTCCTGTTATAGTAGTAGAACTTTCTACTTGCAAGTAACACGTGGACTCAGCTGGTCAATTGCCCTCAGTCTTTTAGGTAGTAAAAGTTGAAATATTTGACACAGAATTTGTCAGACTATTGTGGACATTTTAGAGTTTTGTTAATACTCACTAAAATTATAGGCCTAGTTACCTTTTATATTAAAAGGGGTTTAGAGGGATCATACAGTGCCACAAAATGTAGCAGGCAGCAGTTCCACTAAACAAAATAAGTGGAAAAGTTCAGTAATATTTTTTATTTCGGTTTAGTTTGTAACTTCGCATTTGTACACTTTTGAAAATAACTGATAATTAAAAAAAAAACTCTTTGAGATATATTTGTGAAACTTGGTTCAAACCTTAAGTGTTTAGTGAAAAATTTCAAAATATTTTGATATAACTAGTTAAATTTCAAAATGGCGACAATTTAAAAATTTGAGTCTAATTTTAATTAAATTTCAAATAAAGGTTATTACAAATGTCGAGTCAAATGTCATTAATTTTGATGGATGAACATATCTTTCTTACGAAAATTTAATACAGATAAAATATATTTTAGGAAAATGTTATTTAGAAAACAAATTAAGGTTTATACCAAGTTTCAAAAAAAAAAACCAACAATCAAGGGTTTTACATTACTAATTATTTTTAAAATTTTAAAAAATGGCGGATAACAGTTAAACTCGAGAAAAATGTTACTGGACATTTTCGACTTTGATTGTATAATCCGGTTCTATGTAGTGCGCTACACATTTTTGTGAAACCCTGTATGGATGTAATATGATAGAATACAACGATAATACGAAGGTTGTGTGTTTAATACTGGATACTCTCATGATTTATAATTAAATTGTGTATATTTTAAATATTATACAATCGTCATTTTGAATGAAAATGTAAGTTTTCCACATATTTTCCCCTAAAATCTTAACTAGACGTACATTTTTTTGACTTGATGTCATTTGATGGTTGTAGATCGACCCCAGAGTTGGACAGACGCCAGCTTTACCGTTGTTCTGCCCTTTGTCGGTGGTTAGCACCCACATTACTTTTCATTAATAAACCGTATTTATTGCCTTTGAACGCGTCCTTTTCCATGTACTTGTTTTGTCACTCATCCAATGATATACTAGTACACAAAACAAGTATATGTGTACTGTATCACCACCTTAAATTTTAAAAGTACTTTTTGTTTCTTTGGTCCATTGTATTAAAATAAACCGTATTGTATAAGTCACTTGGCATTCCAAGACGCATCATCCTACTTGATAAAAAATATTGTCAAGTCTCCAAATATTTCTTTTGAAATCATAAAAAGACATAATATTTTATAGATATTTCATTGATGAATTCATCAATGCGGATCCGTGGCGGATTGGTATCGCACGCGACTCCGGAGCTCATCACTCCGGTCACTTACATTTGTAAAGTGACTAATACGGTGTCGCTAGGTAAAGGTCGAGGTTGAGTGGTAGAGAGGACTTTTTATCAATAAAAAACTGCTCGTGTTTTTCTGCTAAAGTACAATATATTGGTTTTCCGTAACTAGTCAGTGGCTACCCCGTGTACAGCAATGCCGCTGCTCTCAAAGCATTCATTAATGGACTCGTTGCGTCCATTGTTTCTAAAAAGGAACAGACACAAAGTCCCTTTTCATTTCCATCATAACAAACTTTGAATGTTTCAGTATGTTAAAAACTGTAACAGTGCTTTCACTGTTCGGTTTTTCAGTCAAAGAACGAGATTCAGGTTTTGAACGAGATTTAATTAAATGCAAAGTAAACAAATTATACGGATTATATTTGACATATTTAACTATCGAAACACTGTAGTACTTACCATTTGGCTTTTAGTTTGTTTTTAGGTCAGCATCAGGGTAGGTTTTAACGTTGATAGTCTTTTATGAGCTTTTCTAAAGTGTTTCGCTTTCAATACATACAAAGTACAATAAATAAAATACATCAAAATACTTTGAATATTTATTTTAAGTATTGTAATGTTTTTCACGGGTACGAATAATAAGGCGTCAGTCTTTGTTATCTCACTATTTATTTACAGTCTAGTTATAATTACACTAATATTAAACGCAATTAATAATTCACTTAAGGGCTACAAACTATTACACTTTTGTACAGTTCTTTATTTCACTAGTTACATCTCAGTCTATTCACACTCCGGTGCGAAGACTGTTCACCACGTGTTCTCGTAGCACTCTTCAGTCGGGAATCTAACGCGTGACGATGCCTCGACGATGGCTAACGCTGACACTGTTCACGCACTGAGATGTGACCCTGTATGTTCACACAGCACTTACACGTTCACTAGGTACGCGGACCTTCTTACACAGTCTTACACTGGACTATTCGTTCACAAGGGAACGCGGCCCCGATTCGATCACACATTCATTCACTGTCCGAACTGATTGAACTGGGGCTCCTAAGCGCGGGTTTATATATCACCGTAGAAGTTTCTCAGAGCTTCTCGAAAGGCCTAGAATATCACGTGACTAGGCTCTCAGACGATAGGATTGGAGTTCTAGTTCCTTCCATGGTTATGGCGCGTGCATTCAACCGTAACAAACAAGGCAATATACCTGTCAGTCAATTGGGTCTCCGAATTCACGCAGGTTCATTGTAGCGGCTTGCCTATTGTCTCGGGGTAGGCCCCGGCGTCCGTTACAGTATCTTTGTAGTTAACAATTCAATCGTCTAGATACCCTTCTTAGGTGGGCTATGTGGTTTGTCTTGACACTTTCCTTTCCTCAAGGTTGTTAAAAGCAATTTAGTAGATTTCAAAATATTAATGCTTTATATAACGAGCCGATTGTAATTGGTTATTCTAATTATTTAATTCTGAATTACGCCCAAAGCTTTAATGTGCATTGGGAAGATTATTGATATTTTATAGTGTTTAAATGTGTCAAGACTAAGTAAATAATATGACACTTACCCTTCTGTTTTATTCAATACCTTAGCACGTTATACATAAAGTACATATACTCGTATATACACTGCTAACCATAAAGTGTTTCAGAACTAAAGGTGATTTCTAAACATAATCAGATCACTACGGTAAAATATTTACAATTTAATTCATGATCATATAATATTTTGTAGAGGCAGTGGAAAAATGTAATATATTAAATTCTCTGTGATGTGACATGCTCTCTAAATATCATGCATTGTCTCTCATAGTTGGCAACACTAAAATACAAGATATGGGATAAAATATCGCCAAAGGTCATGCTTAAGAAACATTCCAAAAATGAACCCTCCGTCAAAATAAAACACGGAATGGGTTGAAGTGGAGGCCATAAATAATACTAGTGAAAGTAGCCAGAGGAAGGGCCAAGTATTGTACATTAGACTGACCCTGGATGCGTACAATATAGACGTTCTCTTTGTAGATGAGCCAAAACCCGTCAATACATTTTTGTGCCCAAAAGGTTAGGTTTAGTTCGAGTATAAATGGCTAACGTTTTAGTTGTTGATTTTTATGACATCAATGACAGGTTCAATTTTAGACCCTTAAATAGTTATGTTTTAATGTATAAAACTACACGGGAAACTACGAACAATACCAGGTTAGCTGTTGAACCGGGTAGGTACACGAGGTATCAGTATTTAACTTATTAATACATTCTTAACAATTGTGTGTGTACTTGTCCCCAACAAGTTTTCATATATTTTAAAAATGAGTAAATGTGGTGCCTTAATAATGTTTACGTTGTATACACAGTTTTGTTTTCCAATTTAAATGGGTTTATAACAAATCAACTTTTTCCAGGCACAACTGTTTGGTAGACAGTACTCGGGATACACCTGAAAACCTTAGAGTTTGTATAATTAAAATTTCCGAACACATATTTAACCTTTTGGACTTCAATCGTACTTCTATTGACTATAAAACTCCCCACGTTTGTATAGTAAAAGTATTGTACATCATATGTTTTAAATAATTTAAATGGTGTTTAATTACTTATGTGCACTATAATACACAATACCACAAATATGTATATAACTGTTAGGTTTGTTCTTCATGATGGCCGTCGGAATTCCAATGAAGCGACACAAAATTATATTTCCTGCTACTCTATTGATGCAAGCGAGTTGAGCCATTTTAAAAGCCTGCTCGTGACAGTAAATAAATTGATTTTGACTTTTACCGCTCTTGACACCTGCAACGTAGAGCTTGGAAACGTTAACAAAAGTTCATTCCAGCCAGCTGTATTGTTGACACTAATAAGTCACTTTTATTTTAAATGTTATTGGTTTTTTTAATGAATTGTTTGGTAAAATCTGAATTTATTGTAAGGTTCTTTCTTATTAGTTTCTCAAGAATTCCTTTACTCTTAATAAAATAATATCCTAACTATTTTGAATTTCCCAAAAACCTTTGCTACATTTTATAGACCTATAACCAATTATTTTATTGGTTAATGAAAACGTGGCATTTGACGAATGTTTAATAACAAAATGTATGAAATTTATTTTATTATTATTATTTATAAACCTTAAGGTAACCTTTTTTATTCAGCTACATACAAACAAATACGAACACGTGTCGGAAGTGTTCTTATAAAGGCCTATAAAATTACACAAGGTATAATAAAAAATTATGAACATTTTTGAAGTACAGTAATTAAAATTGCAAACATAGCCTACGGGAAGCCATAATAGCTACCGTGAATTTTAACAAGTTTCCTGTTAAAAAATCATATTGTACATAGCAAACTTTATTTTTTTGGTGTTCCATCATTAAATGGTTTTATGCTATTAAAATGTATTAAAATATTTAATTTAATGCTATTAAAATGTTTTTATTTTGAAAGAGTGATTCTTCACCGGCTAAGGCATCATCAGTACTAAATCAACTGACGATGCCATAGCCAGCGAAAACTAGCTTTTCAAAGTCGAGAACAATTGCAAACATGTCTTATTAATTAAAATCACCTTTTTTATCGATAATTCTGTGAAGGAAATCAAAAGTAATAAGGTTTAAACCACTAATAAGTGTAAGATAAAAGTGAATGATTAGTGTTAAGAGAGTTCGGTTCTAGTTTCTTGGTCCCTGACAACAATCGCACAATCCTCTGAAAGCTTTCTCTGATTACTGAAACTCGACCTCAAATAAAACATCTGCACTCATCCAATTCCTCTGTTTGTTCTTGCTCTTTTGTCAGATTACATCACGAGGTATATTATATTATGAACGTTTCTTCGGGAATATTGTACGAGACCGAAAGTGCTTAAACAACGTAATCCGTTCAAGAACATGTGGAACTTTTACGTAATACAACAAGGAAGCAATAAGTGGCTGATCTGATCTCCTCAGTTTTATTTCAAACTTTTGTCACCCCATTTTCAAGTTATTAGAGTGTAATATCTTGCAAGTTTACTAGTAAGGCAAAACGAGTATTAAAGTATTAAGTACCAAATATTTTATGTTACCCCAAATGGTTTGAAGTTGTTAGTACAGTTTCTTTCTGCCACAAACACACATTTTGTCTTCAAACGTTTTTAGTGATGTAAACTACATAGAAAACGAAAACGAGCCATATAGTATTGGTTACATTAAAAGTAACAACAAAAGCCAATAATTTCAGCATTCAACTCGTGAGGTTTTTTGCTAGCAAGGCCAACATTTTCGGGCAACACAAATTAAGAAATATATAACGTTTAATTTGTGTTGCCCAAAGATATTAGCCTGGCAAGCGAAAGGCCTTGCAAGTTAAATCCTTGAAACGGCTTTTATTTTTCATGTTACCTAACTCCATAAAAAATGACATAACAACAAAATTGACAGTCACAGATAAAAACTACACGTGTGTAATGTACATTTCTTTTAATGCCTTGGAACCGGATGGACACAATTTTTTTTCCGATCAGTGCAGAGGTTTTATTTTAGAAAAATTAGCACAGCCTATCTAGACCACAACGGTGAAATAACAAACACCTGAATTTGATTAGCAGTTTGAATTGACAGCTTTGAGAAGATAAACTTTGCAAGCAATCAAGCGTTAAGCAACTCAAGAGTTTATACTTACTTTGACTGGGGCTCTCCCGGTGAGCGCTCAACTTTTCTATTTACTCCTGTTATAGTTAAATTATTCAAAACCTTAAATTATTCAATAACTGTTCAAATATTCTTTAAGATACAGACATCCATTATGGCGAGTGAAAAAAATCAAACCCCTAACATTAAGCCTGACGGTATCACATAACAAATTGTAAATGTGATTTTGAGAGTAGGTGTACAGCAATGTTGTTTTTTACAAGTAGTTTTGTATTTCTGAAGCCACTAAACCCTTTTGATAATCGGTTTATCTTTTCATCTAGATAAGACTTGTTTACGAACACTTGTCAGCGTTATTTTTAGATACTTTAGTTTGAATTTAGGGAACGGTAAGACCAAAAAATAAATCTTAATGCACTTCCGTTGGGAAAGCTCCAAGGAGAAATGTGATACAAATTGGATAAATGATATCATGTTCATGTTTTCTGATGTAACTCAATTGTTTCTAATCGCATATTTAATATTATCTTAACAATTCATTATGAATTGAAATTTCCAACGGGAGTGATCTGAAATTGGACCTAAACTAGACTTTTTTTCGCCATTCAATCAACAGTATCTATGAGAACTAGAAAAAGGCCATATGTTTGAAACATTAAATTTGATGATGCTGGTAGATCTTCAGGAACCAATTTTATGTGGATAGATTGGTGTACTGATCGAATTTAAAGGAATTTATTTGAGAATCTTTGGAGATGAATAACAGATTGCCAAACAATTTATGGCTATCTGTACAACAAAGTATTTTACGATACAATTTCATTCTTAATAACTCTCATCCTAACTTTCGCCTATTGAATACTTTCCGAAAATTGTAACAATCTTTTTAAAACACACTGTATACAACACGTATGGTGTAGGTATTTGAAAGAAATTAGGAAGTTAAATTTCACACTTTCAAAAAGTTATAGTTTATAACATAATGGTAAAACAAGGCAAAACCCATCGCTGATATTTTACAAGATAGATACGAAACACTTTGCAGAATCTTATTGTGTTTGAACGTATCACAATCACTGACGTCACTTGAGTTGTGCAAATACGTTGATACATTCTACAAATTGTGATTTATTTCTATACAAAATAAAAGTTGTTGCACCCAAAAATATTTTAGTTCAAAATATAACCACGTTGACATAATACTTTTTAGTTAAGTAAATAAAGTGGTTGGTAGGCTACCTGTGGCAAAATAATTTAAAAATCGGTATTTGCGACTTTGTACAAAATAACGTCGAAACTATTAGTATGAATAAAACTCAAATCCGGTTCGGTCTAAATATTTTTGTCTTCAAATTTATTCAGTAACAGATTATATTAGCGTTTATACAAATTAAGATATAATAAGTCATTTGACACAGTATTTAAATTATATTTGTAATATTTCCAGCTTGTTGATTTAAAGTCACTATTTGACAGTCACATGTTTCGGATAAACATTCAGATTTAAGTACTTATTTGAAGGCAGAAATAGTTGGGCCGGATGGTGTAGTGGTGAGCATAACTGCCCGGCAAGCAGGTTCCGATCCCGGTTCGGTCTAAATATTTTTGCCTTCAAATTTATTCAGTAATAAAACTATAAGTCTATATTCATGTTGGCATGGTACATTTTGATGGTTGTAGATCTACTCAATAGTTGGCCAGAGACCAACTTGACCGTTGTTCTGCCCTTAGCTGGTGTTCAGAATACCCATTAGTCCTCATTCATAAACAATATTTATTGCCTTTGATTGCAACCTTTTCCATGTTTTCGTTTTGTCATTTGTTGTGCATTGCAAAACGTACTGATTTACTTAATATGTTAGTTTTGATCGCAAAGTATTGATTATCGTAGTACAGAAGTTCGTTCTTTATTGCTTGGGCAACCTAAGTTCAACATGTGAAAATGGAGGGCTACGGTTTAAAAAAAGGCTACGAAGTCCTCTCTACCACTCATCCTCAACCTTTACTTAGCGTAACCATATAAACACTTTACGAATTGTAAGGGTACTTTCTGGTTGAGCGAAATGAAAACTGATAGCTAGTAGGTGGAATAGAATAGCATAAAAAATCTCTTTATTTGCAAAGTTTTTCATTTACAAAAAAGTGAAGTTAAGGCCTCATGGTGGTTTCTTACACTTAACCTTATAATAATTTTATAAATAGCATACAAAATAAAGATTTGTAACATAAATGCAATAATATAGCTCAACATAAAATATATGAAATTAAAATAAATGTGATACATTATCAAATAACTAAATTAATAACGATCTTCATATTTTTGACAATTCAGTAGCCTATTTAAGTAGGTATATAGGGTATTTAAGTGAATTTAGTGGGTAGGTATGATTTGATAACTATAAAATCAAGATAGTCGAGTATTAGACTGGAGTAAGACAGTGATTATTACCATAATGTGGGTGGAGTCAACATGATTCAAAGCTAATATGCGATTTAATTCCCAGGAAACCGCTTCTTATTGACATTTTAGAATAGATTCAAGTTAAAACCCAAATAATAATTTGTAGGATGGCCGATCCTACACATTAATATCTTATACATTCCAAAAAATGTTTTATTTTTTGTTGAGGCCTTAAAGGCATCAATTTTTTTAATTGGTTGAGTGACTCGGCGTGGAAAAACCACATCGGCTAGAGTTAACAAAATTTAGATTGTGTTGAGTATCTGGCCAGTGTCAGTCCGATGTCATGTGACGTTTCGGAAATGACATTGTCAGGGATGAGTTGGCTTGACAAGCTTGTTGTTCCAACTTCCTTCCTCTTTTGATAAAGTCTCGACTCACTATGTGTACAGAGTGGTTTTAGAATCACTAGGCATTTTGCATTCCGTGCGTATGTGGGAGCCATACACAAACAGTTATTATGGCTGAAGCTCAAAGCATTTCTCTATGTAATGTTACATATGCGAGTATACAAACTATATGTAAAGCGTGTTCGTGCGCATTTTATTACATTTTATTGACCAATGCTGTCGCGTATATGAACGCAAATCGTATAGGCTTAGGCCACTTTCAGACGTTACGACTTTTCGCCGTGCGCTGGATACGGCACGTAATCTAACTCACTTGCGCCGTGCCGTAATCGGTACGGTAAAAAGTCGTAACGTCTGAAAGCGGCCTTACCGTCTCAAATCAAAAAATTAAATGATATAAAGACAGACTAATGAAACGTTTTTACTCTTAAGAGGCAATAGCTACTGTACATTGGTCAACTCAATGGTCAACCTATACTCGTATACACGGTTTGAACGCTTCTTCATGTATTTAAATGTTTTTGCGAAGTGACGATCAAGGATTGTGATTTAAAATATAGTTGTACATTTGATTTATATGATAATACAGGTGTTTGTAAATAAAATAAAACACGGTTGTAACCTCTTGTAATTTCTTTTGTGGAACATTTGCTTACAAGTTCTAATATTTGTTAATATACAGTATAATGTAGCCGGTACATATCTGCAGCTGATTTTCTGATTCAAAAAGATTCTTCTACCTAAAAAAAGTTGAAAAATTAAATTAACTATCGTGATGTAATAACCAGTGAAATTCTTTCCTCGTATATCAATGCATAGAATTTTTTGTTTCAAGTTTGTTGTTGAAGATGGAGTTATCTAGAGTTTAACCTATTATTGCGGACATTTTCAATGTTAACCCGGTCATTTTACGGAGAGCCTTCACCGAGTGTGGACGTGTTTCTTTGAGTTGGTTATTGAAGTTCTTTGTGTGTTTAATGCTTGTGGTATTTGTTTTCTAGGCTAGTCTTTTACGTTTTAGTATTTTCACTTTAACAGCTACATGTTGTTTGGTTGGTTGGCTGGTCAGCTTACGCTGATAACTTTGGGCTAGCTCATTTTTCAATGGTCTGTGTTATGTTTTAGGTTACCTTTTCCTGAAGACGGGATCAGATTGCAGGTCCTGAAACATCGGAATCATCTTGCTCACTAACGATGGAAAATTTCCACAATAATAGTTTAAGCTCAAACTTTGTATCAAAATAACAAAACCCATTCAAATTTGGGATGGAAAATCTCTTTTCAGCGTCATTTTAGTCTATCTTTTAGGATTTTTTAGTTTTTGGTACAAATTTGAGTAGCCGTGTACACAATAGTAATAGGTTATAGCATTCAATCATCATAGTTTAAGAGCTGAAAACTTTAAAAGAAATTGAAGTTTATCTGGAGTGACCCATCGTACGGATGTCCGGAGGCGTACACAACGTAGTTTATCGCCAAGCAAACCACCCCCGTGTACACTATACAGGGTTGTGCCGCTCTTTCAAAGCGTTCATTAATGGACTCGTTGCTTCCATTGTCTCTATAAAGGCACACACAAAGTCCCTTTTCATTTCCATCATAACAAGCTTTAAATGTTTGAGTATGTTAAATGACTGTGACGACCACTTTCGAAGGGAGTTTGTTGTAAACATACTTCTAAAGTGAGTCGTTAATACGTTATTGAAGAATTCTACAAAAGAATCATTTTAGCTATTTTACATATTTTGCGATTATGTTTTACAGAAGGGCTTTTTAAATGAATAAATCAATTAAAATGTACAGATTTTAAGGATTAGTGATGGAAATGACTATTGTATCAAATAACAACCTAACGGCTGTTGTTATTTTTTTGCGACGTATTTAGTTTGAAAATCTTTTGTTTCAATATTTTCTCTGAAATAATTAGCCAGCAGTATTGTTAATTTCTGTATTCAATGTGAGTTAGACTTATTTAAGCGTACGATGAGGTAGGTGGTAAATGTAGCAACAAGACACAAAGTTTTCAAGTTTACTAATTCTGCTCTTGCCATAACTAATTTCTTTGTCTTGTTTTCAGGTAAGAACAAATCATCAGGACTGAAAATAACCAGTCAATACAAATAAGGTAAGGGTTAAGTTAAAAAGATCCTTTTACCAAATACTACATTAGTTCTATTTAATTTGAATATTATAAATCCTTCCACTAATACGAGTATTATTACATATTTGACTTATATTTCATTGGTCCATTATTTTTAAAGAGAAGTAAGAGCGCTCTTTTGGCGTTTTAACACAACTTTCTTCTAAACACGAACCTTCAACGATTAAAAAGGAACCTTCTAAAATACCGATGCAGCCATCTGATAGTGAAACAGATTATATGAAATGCACTGTTACGTCAAATTTCACGGACTCATCGACCTTTTCACTCCCAGAAGCCCAATCGAAGAGCTCTCGACCCTCGTCACCTTCCAGTAACCGTATCAAGGGCTCCCGTTACGCCCGGAGCGTCCGGCCTAGCCAAAACATTCCATTCAACGCTAAAGAAACGCAAAAGGATCTGAGTTGTCATCGGCAAAAACCGGCGAGGCGGTCCGATGTCGTTTAATAGTACAATGGTGACAATCGGGCACCCTAAACCTACCCCAAATACTGTCAATTGACGATCTGCGGAATAATGGGCCAGATGTGTCCTGCACGGTGGAGGGGGGAGTATCTACGAATGTCATCTGTTGAGGGTCCTGCTCCCCCCCCGCCGACGGGAAAGGGCAGGATACGCTCCTCAGGTTGAATCAGATGTCGTCTCTACCTTTGTCCACACGGATTTGTCGCTTTGTCCCAGGGTTTCGCTTGATTGTGTACTTTGATCTTGTTCCCATCTCCGTTTTTCATTTTCTCTAATGCTTTTTCCCTTTGGATGTTGGCTGGAAAGGAAAGCTATTAAGGGAATCTGGTTTGGTTGGCCTCCGCTTCGTGGTTGTTTTGTTTACTTGTTTGAATGTGTTGAGTTAAATGTGTGCGTAGACTCGTCAGTGTTCGGGTCTCTTTTTATCATGTATTCATGTATTTTTATCATGTATGTTCTCTTTTTTGTCATGCTTGGGTCGCTATCATGTATTTGTTTTTATACGTAAGCCACATTCAATACTGCCTGGTAGCAGGTATGACAAGTTTTGATTTACCAATCAGTACAGTCATTCAATTTGTGACGTTTTATCAGACATTTATTTTTAACATTTTAGCAATTTATAAGCAAATTACTTCACATGTCATCTTCAATCACCGTCAATGCCTCATATTGAGATACCGTGACCCACTTCTTATTCAAGATTCGTCTCACTTTATCCGTTCAATTTTGTCCGTTACTGCAAATAACTTTTTTAAGATTAATAGTTTTATGAATAAGTAGGATTAGAAATAAAATTTTAAATTGTAAAAACTTTTCTCATTGTAACTTGTTTATTACCTAAGTAGTTCAGAAGCTATAGCTTTTCAATGTTAAAGAAAACAATGCTGTGTTGGGAAATTGGCTGTGTTGCGAAATTTTAATGGCTGTAGCTCTTTAACTGTTGGGGTTGTACAAATTTGTCAGAACTAAATTTTGTTTACAACTGTTTAGACTTCCCATTCTAAATTTGACCTCCGGTAAAGGACAATATAATAGCCGGTTTTCTAAACATCCAAATTTATGGGACAAACAAGATGAGGCCTACCACTTAAATATTTCCGACAAACTCATATACAGTACTACAAGTCATGTATGTGAATTTTGATTTCGTAAAAAATAATCCAAAGATAAAACACGTAGTTGAGTAATGTAATAATCTATTAACGCTAGGTTTGTTCATTATAATTTATACAAATGAAAACAATTTGTTCCTAAATGTATTCACTATTCACTGGAGCTCTGTTTACAAAGATGAAAAGGATTTCAGTTTGCAAGATGGTTTTGTTATTTTAATGGATGCGTCCATTGATTTGCAAACAGCTTTGATGTTCGGTTAAAACAAGTCTGTGAGGTGTTGCAATGGTTTGAATTATTCCTTTGATACTCAGAGTTTGAGTTTTCCCGTTGTATGTGGTAGTTACTTTGAGACTTTATACGTTGATTCATGTTGCTGGAAAACAACCAAAGATAGCCAGAGATGAACTATAAGTTGTAGCATTCAAATATGGAAAATTATTATTACTGCGTATAACGTTCAGTATAACTAAACCGTGAATTCGTTTTATGGTATTTTAAATACGATTATAACGTTTTTGTCATTCTTCACTGAAAACAGCTGCTTTAGACACATGTATAGACAGTGCTAAAGTGTCACTTTACACCAGGTAAATAAAGTATTGTTTTGATGATGTCTTTCTCCCTAGGGAGAAAAATATCATTTTTAATGATATTTTTGTGGCATGGGCATCATCAGCTGGTTCCACGAGTTTGTTTTGAATTTTAACACTGACTTTATAGTCAATCAATGTAACAGCTGTTTCTTCAAAACACTACAATTCCGACTGCTCAGTTCAAAACAATGTTTACTTAAGTTTTTGTATAATATTAAAACATTTATTGGCATTTAGTTCTTAGTATTATTTGTATTATGACAAAAAGTATCGTTCACCACTCGGCCCGAAAGTGTATTTTTGACCCTCGGTCATTTAACGTCATCGGCTGCACCTCGAACATTAACTTGACCTCGTGTCAAAAAGTGTCACTTTAGGACCTAGTGATGAAATATACTATGTTTTAACTTCTTGACGGGTTTCTTACATCTTTATGGTTTGGTTATACTTTGAACATGGTTGCTAAATCAAAAATCTAACGCAATTTCTTATACTTATGCGACACTTATAATATGGTGGTTACAAACAGAAGCTCTTAATATAATGAACAAATCAAGGCAATCTTTTGGAAGATATGAGTAATTATTTAACCAAATCAATCACAATGACAATTATTATCCTCAAAAGGAAGAAAACAAATAAAAGTAAAGTAGCTCACTCCGAAAACTATTAGAAGTAAAATAAATTTGAACATGTATGAGAAGCTTTAAAAGCTTTTGTAATATTAAAACTGTACCACTTTCAGAGGGTCAGTAGAGCTCGTATAGCTTAAGCTAATGGGAGGTTAACATTAAAGTCTACTTGGGCAATGTATGGTCTAAGCTGGACCAGCTCTGAGTATCTCTTTGTTTTAAACTGCTTTACTGGTTTAAAGGTTAAAAGAACTGACTAGTAACGGGACATAAAGTTTTAATATTAAATTAACAGTGCAATCATGTTTAAACAGCTGTGATCGTTGTGTTAAGTCATTTCAATAACTGTTTTTATACGAGTACTAAGCCAGATAAATGTTAGGATAGTAGCCTATAAATGGCGAATCAAGAGTTAGCATTAAATGTTTGTTTATATAAATTATTAGAAAATGGAACACTTTAACTAGTAAGTTATATGCATTACGTGTGCTGTGTAATAGAGTCGAGCAAGTTTATGATTATTTGTTTTCAAAATGACGTTATAGAGATTGTAGGCCTATGTACTACTGTTATAAATCATTGTAGAAATGTAGATTGCAAAACTACAGAACAAACATCTTCCAAAGACTACCTAGTCAAATGGGAGTGAAGTTATATAATAAACTCCTGGAAGATCTAAAACATATACGCAATTTAGACACTTTTAAGACTAGACTAAAATATTATTTGATTCGGAATGTTTTTTATAATGTAAGTGGATTTTTGGACCAATAAAAACCCCCCTTTTTGTTAAAATTATTGATTCAGTAGGAATATTATTAGTCCACTGTCAGTCTTTTGTTTTTTACCCTCTACTCTGATGGTGATTTTACCATACTTATTTGTTTTACTTAGTTTCTTTTTTTGTTTGTTTTTGTCACACAATGATATTTGTAAATGACAATAAATATTATTATTATTGTAGCTCAACAATCACTTCATGTTTGACTCTTGACTACAATTCAATTTTCACTGAAATAATGTAAATAGTTTCTACTTGAAACAGGTGTGTAATGTTTTAACACTATTCCTTTTTATAAATGGTTATTTTTCAAATATTTCTCAAAGATATCTCAAACATTGTTTGATAACCACTTTTCACATAAATGTATTTGAACCTTCTTAAACTGGCTATACAGGCAGCCCGAAATCATCTTGAATGCGTTTAAAATCACATCATTTATTATTTCGTTTTGCAAAACCAATCTAAACAATCGGAAAATTTCAATGGGGAGAGTCGCGCAAAGCAGCTAACAAAACACTAAAACTGTTGACACTACCTTGCCTTGAAACATGTCTCTTTTTTAGATCCAAGTGCGACTCCATAAGAGGTAGAGACATACACACTTACGCAACGAGAGGCAGGGTTGACAGGCACTGGGACTAGAGTGGGAAAAATTCTAACGAATGATATGAATGAATACCTTTGTACGTCTGAAAGATACTTCGATGCGAATGAGTGGAAAATTGTACCTGTATTATTGCCGATTATTGACTCAATAAAATGAAAATCGTCTTTATTGGTGGCGAAGTTAGGACTATAAAGTCCTCTCTTCCACTTAACCACAAAGTTACAGCTCAATTTACATTGTTTATACAATAAAATATTTATTTAAAACATACTACTTTGGGCATACAAACAATGACAACACCAAAACACAGTGTTTGCACACAACATCCGTAGGCTGGATGAAATACTAACGTTTAAGATCTGTTTGTTTAAATTTACTTCCTCAGCGATTTTAATTAAAGGTCAAAGCACGTTTCATGTAAATTAGAAGGCGAGCTTAGAAAAGAAGCGTCGAGAAATCCAGATCGTGTCGACTGAAGATTACTGTTTGTGTTTACAACTTTGAATTATATTCAAACTAGTTCTGTTTTATTTTATTTTTATTATTATAAGAGTCTCCCGATTACTTTTTGAACACAAATTAGATTTAAATTACCTTTAAGTCAGTAATCCAAGTTTGTGTTTGTGTGTATGTGTGTTTTATTTAAGTGTTGACGACCCGTGAAGGCGAAAAATTCAAAATATTAACAAACGACAAAGTACGAGGGTCATCCAGAAAGTAAAGAACGTTTTAGCGTGGTCGAATAAAAAATAAAGATATCAACACAAAACTTTATTTACAAAATGTGCATAAAATCTTCCTCTGCCTTTCTACGCAGTCGCCATGGATTTCAAGACTCTGGTTTTAATGTGGGATCAGTTTTTCCATACCGATGTTCTACGCATTTGCCGCCAAAAACATGAGCCAGGATTTCTTAGCTTCTTTGAGTTCCTTATCGTTAGCAAACTGGTTTTACCAATCAAACTTAAGCTTCGGGAATAAGTGATAATCACTCGGCACCAAGTCAGGGCTGTAGTCGTTTCTTTTCTTGGCATAAATTCGACATGGACTTAGCCCTTCCGATCCCAAAAAACAGTTGTCATGACTTTTCGGGTGTTTAAATTTCACACTTTACATTTAGCGGGATTTTCAATTGTCGATGCCATTATGAATCACTGTGGACACGAGACGCGTAATCACACAGCAACAAACCTACACTCAAACCGAACAGGAAGAATGTAGCTAGCAGCTGCACACGCGCTCGTAGTGGTGATGGGTGTGCGCGGCGCGTGATGCGCAATCGTTCTTTACTTTCTGGATAACCCTCGTATTTTAAACTCAAGTTCTTTATTTGTTAGATGACAAAATACATTTTAACATTTTATTGTCATAAACAAAATACATTGCGTTGACATGTTGATGAATATGAAAATGATACATAATTTACAAAATGAATGGGATGAATAACAAAAAATGAGAGCAATGGTAAATTTAACCACTGATAAGAAAAAAAAAAGATCATATAAAATAAATAGGTTTAGTTTATAACATTATTGAAAAGCTATTAACTGGGATTGATAAATTCTGCAACAGAGTAAGGAGCTAAGCACAGTAAATGCTTTAGTTTATTTTTGAACAATTTGTGGTCGTATAAAAGATTTTTTACTTCAACTGGAAGAATATTCAAAACTTTTTGCCAGCTTGCGGCAATCTTTCATGAATTTGTAATCTATGACTGACTGGTCTATATATTGTATTTGAGCGTGTACTATACTTGTGTATGTCCTTACCTTGCTAAGTCACATTTAGATATACAAAACATAGTTTCAAATATATAAATTGCAGGCAAGGTAAGTATTTTAAATGTTTGAAAAGCTCTTTACACGATTCTCTAGGCATTACATTACAAATTACACGAATAGCAGCTTTTGAAGAATAAATACTCTTAACAGTCTAGTAACAGCACAGCTACCCCAAGTATTATACCTTAGGAAAGATGAGGTTGGATTATTCCATAGTAAATTATTTTCAAAGATTCTTTTGAACATATACCTTTTAACTGTCTCAATAGAAAAACCAGGAAACCTTTTTACACGTGATCAATGTGGGTTTCCCAACATAAATTCAATATAAACCCTAAAACTTGGTATGATCAACCTCATTAATACGGTGCTCTCCTAAAATGTAGAGGCAGTAGTGTTATTTGTCAAATTATTTGGAACAAAATTTATACATGTTGTTTTTTTCTAGGTTAGTTTTAAGATTTAGATTATCAAAATATTGGGCACATGCATTTAAATTTGAATGTTACCTCTAGACTTTCAATTGTTTTTGAGCTAAAACTCAAGGTTGTGTCATCGGCATACTGAATTATATCAACAGAAGACTGAATATAACTTTTACAATTATTAATGGAAATATTAAATAATGTGGTGTCCCTTGAAGGACACCAAATGTTAACTCTATAGAGTTTGATACTTTTGTCTGATATCGCTACTAATTGTTGCCTGTGAGATAAATAGCTTTCAACCCAATTTAATGGAATGGCTCTTACATTTAATGGAATCCATTGTATTACATTTGTCAGATTTGCATAATTATATATATATTACAAAAGAAATTTGAATACAAAAACGTTTGGACCGAACCGGGGCTTGGACCCATACATATGATTACCCTTGGGAGAAAAACATCATCATAGACTGTGACATCATCAAAACAATACTTTATTTACCTAGACGTAAAAGTTAAATTTTTGCACTGTCAATACAAATGTGTCTAAAGCTGTTTTCAGTGCAGAATGACAAAAACATTGTTTTAAATTCAGTAGTCTGAATTATATTGTTTTTAAGAAACAGCCGTTACACTGATTGACTATAAATCTAAGGCTTCATAGGAAGCGGTGACCACTACATTACGGTCACTAACCAACTGTATAGTATGGTTACTATTGGTTACACAAACTAGGGTAACCTACAAGGACATTTCTACTTAAAGTCCTCAACTCACTCTTGGTTTTATCTGACATCGTCTGGGAGATGCAATATATTTTCTCCGGAAGCAAATAATAACGAAACTCTTTACAAATATTATAACAAAACGGAATGTAGACAGAAGGTTCTGCCTGATTCAGTATGTAAATAGTGACAGACCCTCCGTTTCTGCAAGGTAAATATTTTAACTCAGACTCTATTCTACGTAAAAGCTGTTCCCTGGGTAGATTCAACAACACAACACACTTTTCCAGGACACGACACTTTACGTTCTTTTAGCTGTATTATTTTTGTGTTAACCTTGAAGTTTGCTAATAATTACTCGAACCGTTTTAATAATACTTGTATTATTTTCTTTTTTATCGAATTTCCTTTGGGAAAATTAGATATTCATACTGTCAGCATGGCATACCCAGGTTCGGGACCATGAAATAAGCATTGATCCAGACCCCCAACGTTTTGAGCAATTTTTTCAAAATGTTATATATATGTATTGTGTAGTATGAGTGTACACTCTACAAGCCGTAGTTTTGCCCGATTTTCGTAAATGTTGAATACACGTTTCTTTTGTAAATATCTCGGTCAAGTTTGTTAACCAGCAAATCGGAATACAGCGGACCCCCTTTTTGGCTGGGGAGTTGTCTCAAAAAAGAGGTTTAAATGCGTTTAAAACACTAAACTCCATTAGGTATTGATCAAATTAGATATATGATAACACACATATGTATGTAATGTATCCAACAATAAACAAAAACTATAAAAATCCTGGAGTCGTTCATAAATGGTTGCATAAGTGTTATTCCGCTATAGCAACCTTATAAGAAGTCCTATCTCAATGAAATTCGAAATGTGTTATCGCTTCAAGATGTTCAATAACACTTAAAGTAAAATAGAATAACATGTAAATCTGAGGCCGAGGACCACGATAATAGAACACGCAAGTCTGAGGGCGAAGAGGCTGTGAACGGAGCGAACTATAGAGTAACAAGTTTCAAATGCAATTCGATTCACTTATGCCAGCGGTGCTCGAGTGCTTAGCTGCGTGTCGGCCTGGTTTTAGACATACTATTGCCTCTTCAAAGGCCGCACGCAGTTTTCGTACGAATGAAACACAAGGGATTAAAATATTATATTATCAGTGTGACATGCAGTAAATTAACTTAAAATTAACAATTCTTCGACCTAGATCTGCTAGATTTTCTATTCAAATTTAGCTTCACACAGAACTAATATCATTCCATGATGGCATACACATAAGAGACATTCAGGTTGGGTCAACCACATTAAATACAGTCTAATTACAGTACGGTATTTAAGTTTTTGCCAAAACAGTTCAGCATCATAATATCTCCTTTATATCAAGAGTGTACGCAATGTGTTTAATATACTTTACAAAGTTTGGCGATAGGATGGTGTCGGTGAAGATGGATTCATTGTAAAATTTTTGTTGGCATCTCATCTTCTAATAATGTAGTACTCACTTTTCAGAGAGACACAAAAATACTTTACAAAGATTAAACCTAGTGCTAGACAAACAGCAAACAGGACTTGAGTTTCCTACATTAGTAGACTGGGAAGACTATTTACACCTTGCAGATACAGAAAGGTAATATCTTGTCTCATTTCCTTCCTCTGTTACCGTATTATTGCTTCTCTCGTCTTACTTTAGTTCCTACTATAGAAGAAAACCTCCACTTGTCTATTCACAACAGATTTCCTACATAATTATGTATCACTAGTAAACCGTAGTATTATCAAAATGTTCTTTGTACAAAATGTAAATTTGGTCGGTTATAGAGTTGGATTGAGATTGTAATGAACTAATTTCAGTTATATAGTTGTATTTATACATTTACAATACATATAGTTGTTATAAAGATAGGTATACTTGGTAATGCACTGGTTGGCAAAATAAATCTGCATTACTACCTTTACTGTTAATACTTAAAACCACTCATTTTAGGATCTTTTTTCATATAAGCAAACTCATATTCTACCAATTTTTGTATAAATAATTCTGTTTTAACTCATGTTTTAAAAACACTAATTTCTATTAAAAAATTTGATATTTAAAACTTAAAACAGTTGTACCGTATGTTTTTTAAATATTACATTGTAAAAAACAATTAAAAATAATTAAATAAAGTTTTACAAAGTTTGTGGTTACCAATGTCTAAAACATCTTTAAAAACAAATCCACCTCTAAATTTTCTTGTTTTATCTTAATTGTAATTAGGTTTTGCCATAATGACGTAACTCAATATCAATTAAGTAATCATCGAAACTTGATATACCTACACCAGATCATATTCTCTGAGTTGATTAAACTAAACCCTCTCAATCGGAAACACTGTGCCTCTCTCATTAGGGGTGGGTTATCTGTGACGTAGCAAAAGTAGACATTATAAAAGGTTAACTAGCTTTTATTGATCATTTTTCGCATTTAATCTAAATGTTTTCTCCGAAGATTATACCAAAATAAGCTTTAACATAAGATATTTTGTAGTGGATTTAAAATACCTGCAAGTAAAGGTATCTTTACTAACATTTTGAAAAAGGTACTTGTTTTTAATTGGATAATGTTTAAATAGAATAACTAAACCCCTGGCCAGTTGGAGTACGTGGGTCCGGAGTTTATCACTTCACTGGCTTGAGTTCATCCCATTATTTTGTTAAAGTGACCATGCGGTAACGCCAGATACAAGTAGAGGATAAGTGGTAGAGAGGATATTGTAGTTCCAACTTCGCCATGTTAAACGACAAACTTAACTGTATTTTTTTAGTGGGATTTAGTTTAAGTGTCTGGTGATTGTTTTAGTTCAAGGAACATGGATGTCAGCACAGGAAAATGTGTTGATCTTGACACTTTAGAATAAGCCCCTTTGCCTACTCTGCCCTCAATGTTTTAAAAGGTAAGGTTTGTCTTGTTTAACGAGGCGAAGTAAGGACTTCAAAATCCTCTCTACCACTCGACCTTAACCTTTACCTAGCGTCACCCTATAGTCACATTACAAATTGTAAGTGGTGACTGCGGGGATCGAACCCGTATCACCGGAGTGACGGGCACCAATCCGCCATGGATCCGCAAAGGATATGTTATATGGTTTGTTCTTGCATAAAGATGGACTCAATGTTTAAATTTCTACTGACCTCGAAACTTTTCCATCATCGGTAACAAACTTGACAAAAACACAACCATAGTTGGGGAGTTTGTTCAGCAAGTTTTCTGAAAATAGCCTCCCAGATAACAAGTGATAATATTGTACAACATTACTTTTAAGTTAATATTTACACAATTTTGATACATAATTATGTTTCCTACCACGAGAGTTAGGGTGAATAAGCATTACTGGCACATTAGAGAAATAAAACGGACGCGCTTGAGTTTGCAAAGCCTCTTCCCCTTTCCTTTCACCCTAAAAATATTCCATAACATAATCCTTAAATTTTAATAAATCTTCTTTAAATCAAGCACCAAAACTGTACATGTTTAAGAATATTGTTTTGTTGGTATTTTGTAGAGAAAGGAACATGTCTTTACTTGGCCTAACGTCTCACACAGAAATATATGCTGAAAAATTACAATAAAACAATGAAGTATATTTGAGTAAAATATAAAGGAAAACTAGAAAAAAACTAATGACACCGTTTTAAGTAATTTGAAAATACTTAAGAGTAAAAGTACAGTTGTACTTAGTTTCTACCTTTGAACAACGTCAAATTTATGGCAAACAATACAAAATAACTAATGTAGTCTAGATAATTACTGACCAAACCTTGTATCACCATTAAATATGCAACATTACAATTTACCACTTTGTCGTGTTGAGAAAGTGAAACGTTAATTAGAACAAACACGTGAGATTACAGAATATACATACAGCAATTCACTCTGTTACAAACAGTGGCGGGAATATGTATGAGATTGAGAGGGTTGTCCTCCCCGCAGGTACAGGAAAGTAATCCCCTCACCAATTTCCTCCTTCCATCCCCTCCCACCCCTTTCCACATAAGCTACATACGCGATAACTTCAAAACCAGTTCAGAAGCTGATGGGAAAAGTTAATTACGTGTTATTTTCTAACGCAAAGAAAAAGAATATGCATTTTTCTTGGGACACTTCACGCTTACAGTTTCTCTCAAGATTTCATAAATTAATTTATTTAAATATTTATTATATTTATTTTATTTTGTTTACTTGTTCGGGATAACAACATAGGTCCACTTACACAACTGAAAAAGAAGTTGAGAAATACACAATTATATTTAAAATGGATTCAAAGCTCTTGTATACCTTTGTTATATATTTGCAGAACCAGAAATATCGTGGCATTAACTGAAATACGTTATCATTTAAACGATCTTTCTAGGTCTTAGTAAAATGTATTAGGTCAATATCAATTTTATATACAAGCTCTAAATGAATCCATTCGTACAGTTATTAAACTCTAAGTTGATATATCCGTAGTCATGAAATGTTTACATTTATAATCCAATTCCCTAAAGTTCCTAGGTAATGTACATAAGGATGATCACACACTGAGTATATACAGCCTTGAATTCACACAAGGAAATGGTTGCTTTTGACAGTGTTGATACATAAAGGGCTGTCAGAGGAACTTCTCCATCTCTCCTGTTATAATTAAACTGTTCCTCAGACTAATTAGTTTATCTAATTAATCTTAAACGTGGATTACGCAATGTAAACCACAATTATCTTTCACTGCAGTATGAAGTTTTTTGATATTTATAAACGAGAAGGGTGCATTTTGATTTTGAAAGCTCCGACATCGGGCAAACCTCATAGGTAATAAAAAAATAGCCGTTAGAGGTTCTTGCTGATATTTCCTTAAACAACAATCTCTTGCAAAAGAACACACAATTTAAAAAGATAAATATTTACACTCTTTAGCGTTTGCATTTTTTTTAAACATAAATTTTTGAACACGTTGCATAAACTATGAGAAACCCTCCTAAATAATCGTATTTGAATAAATAAGCAGTATTTATCTTTTGACTCCAGCAAATCCCCTGTTGATGATAAAGGTACATAAGCCCTTGGACGGTTCCATTCCAACAATGCAAGGCGTCTGATCCTTCCTTACATACAAATGTATGTTTTCAGATTCTGTTTATCCTAATGTTGAGGGGGTGGGATAAAGGAGACCTTAATTTTAGAAAAAAACCCTTATACAAGCTTTCAACGTATAATATAAGAAATCGATCTCTAAACACCACGACACGGTATGGAGTAGAAACTTTACGAGTACTCAACGAAAAGACGAATTTAAATAAAATACAAAATATAACCGTCGCGTAGCCACAGGCGCTGACCTGAATTCTTGCGAATTTCCGAACTCAGGGATAGTTTTCACCCTTTAGAGAGGGGCTGCCGTCGAAATATGGTTTTGTACTATACAACTATTAATAAATTGGAGCCGCTTAAGTTTAGAATTTACGTTTATGGCACCATGCCTAATATATGTAACAAAAATCGTCAAAATCCAATCTACAAAATAAAGATGGTGGCAGAAAATCCTTTTAAGAAAAATCAGCCATTACCATTTTTTACCGAGCATGAGTAGTTGTTGTATCAATGTGCACAAACAAATCAATCCACTAATTACTGTCGATATAGAAATTTACCTAATTCACGTAGTAAATTAATTATTGTACCTAATTTGCAGTCGCGTTGATATCTTCAGCTCCAGCACAACAACAATCAGGAGAGAAGTGACGGCCCTGTTTACAAAATGACTGAAACCCTCTTTAACGCCGTAAATGATTAAATTATTACTATTTTGTCCTTAGACAAGTGGATTAAATTATTGTTGTTGTGTACCGTTTTGTTTGTATGTTTATATATTTATCTATCATTAATCACTTATAATTCTTGTCTTTGTTGAATTGAGCCTTGTTTATAATTTATATTTTATTGTAATGTATACTTGTTATCGTTTCTTGTTATAATTAGATAGTTTATTAATGTTATTTCATAGTGAGCTATTTATTCAGTTATTTAGTTTGTAAGACAATCTCTTCAAACACATGTATACGCATGTAATTTCATAAATAATTTTTTAATCATTATTGTAAGAACATATATTGTAAAGTTGCGAATACCGTGGAAATAAATAAATATAAGTAAACCATATTAATTCTAAGATCTAAGGCTTCCGGTTTACACCGCGTCACATTTGAAATAAAGTTACTGCTAGACGTGTCGACCTCGCTGTGGAGAGTCATCCTCAGTAGCTGGTTGACTGGATCAGACCCAGCCAGTCAACCAGCTACTGAGGATGACTCTTCACGGCGAGGTCGAAACGTAAAGCAGGAACTTAGATCTTAGTGAGGACACCGGCCACGAAAGCTTAAAAGTTGTGATCATATTAGTTCTTCCAACCAAAAAAACTATTAAACGTTAATCCTCAACGTAAAGTATAAAATACAGTTATATGTTTTCGTATTCATGAAAAAATAAATGTTAACACAAATTAATGTTTACCAACAGTGAGTGAGTCGTGCATTCAAACCGTAGTTACAAACGCTCATTTCATATAACCTAATAAAGAATACATTTAGAACGGTATATAGCAACGCCGACTCTGAAATAACTTATTTAAATTGGAAACTGAGAGAGATACGGTGCCTTGCCTCTGGTAGCGCGAACGGAATATTGTTTTAATTACCAAGCCGTATAATACTGGGCTTGTATTTGTATCAAACTTGGGTTGATTATTATTCGTCACTGAATAGCTTGCTTTGTAATTTTTGTGAACATATATTTTGTACTATTGAAATCGTAAACAAATAGTACCGAACAATGGTAGTAAAAGCATCAAGGGAAGATATTAGGAATATACGTTTACCCATCCTTACACAACAGACGAGGACTCTTTCAGTCACATTTTAAATTTACTTTTGGTTTGTGCAACAAATTTCCAGTCATTAAATACCCTTTGTGGCACCTCAAAAGAAAGGGAATTTTAATAAAATTCAATGACGCAAAATACTTTATCTCGACTCTTTTTTGACAAGAAATCAGGTTTAAAATGCCACCTCTCACATACATTTTTTCTAATGACAAATTTTTGGGATTGTGCTATAGGTTTGTGATGTTTCTCTCAAATGATTATTAAGAACAATTTGTCATAGAAAAAAAGTTGTATGGGAAATGTGGTATTTAACCCTGATTTCTTGTGATATTCAAACTGTTATGAATTTGTTAGATTACAAAAAAATGAGCCCTACTAATCTAATCTAGTCAACCATGCCTGACCGTGAGAAAGTTTATTTAAAATCAAATTATCCCGTTAACATTATCCACTCGAATGAATTAATAATTTCCAACAAAACCAGTATGACCAGTTTTCAAGTTATCGCGTATGTAGTTCGTGTGAAGGGGCAGGGAAGGAAGGGGTTGACGGGGGAGGAAATTGGTGAGGGGATTACTTTCCTGTACCTGCGGGGATGACAACCCTCTCAATCTCATACATATTCCCGCCACTGTTTGTAGCAGAGTAGATTGGGTAGTGTGTTTCAAAACAATTAACACTTAAATTCAGCTATGGCGTTTGAATTAATTTAGTTACTTTCATTTTATATTTTTTGTTGAACATTATAGAGGTTAAATTTTGTTACGAATGTTTTCGTTGTTGTTTTTAAGCAAAGGTGATTTATTTCAAAATTACCTAATTTTGAAATATCGTTTTAATGTATATGCATTTATATTGGAATGTATATTGATTTTTATATTGCTATTGTAAATATTTAACGTGGTTAGGTGGTAGAGAGAGACTATAAAGTCCTAACTTCGTCACGTAAATAAAGACTTTTATTCATTCATTCAAAGGGGGGTTCAAAATTCATAAACCTAACGTTCAGCTGAGGGCAATAATCAGTTTACGTAATTTGTAGGGAATTTTCTAGTCTTTTTGTCATTTCAACTCCTGTGTTAGGAAAATCTAAATCATGTATCAATACTCTAAAGAATTTCTATTCCATTCGCTCTGCATAAAAGTTATTTTTTGTTCTCTGTTAAAATAATTGGTCAGTCTTATACTCGTCTGTGATTGGTAGTCTGTGATTGGCAGGCTAGCTGTCACTCGCCAAGAACGTGTTTGATTTCGACGAGCTTTTTAATAAGTTTTGAACATGCTGTATTGTTTTCTAGGCTAATATTAAAAGTTAAAACTTAATATATTAAAAAGGAAAAACAAAAGCCAACAAAACTGAACAAATAACAAAACAACAACAGCTTTTCTTATTTGGTGGTTGGTGACTTTGATGGTTAGTTTAAAGCCGGCTCATTTTCTAATTTGTTGTGTAATTTCATAGGTTTCACATAAAAACGGGATAAGGATTTGGACCCTTAAACGTCTTGTTATTCTTGTTCCCTAAAAGACGATGGAAAACGTCTGTTATATCATTTAAACCCCAGTTGTACTTACAAAATATGCCTTTCATAAACTGTATAGCCCAAACATCTGTTCTACCTAAAATATCAAATTAAAAACCTCATAAACTAGAGAAAATATTAAGTTTTACATCAATGTTTGTACGTATTGTTATGCAAATAAATTGCTATGCAATTGTGAATATTCTAAAATTGAAACTTACCCTAATGAAAACAACCTTGGTTAATGATACGAAAGTAGATAAAAATTACCATGAATGAGGAATATTTAGTAAGTAAAGGGTAAAGGGCTATCAGACGGGGCAGGAGATATTCAAATGCAAGCTCAACCCAGCGCTTCTATCTGACTCACCAGGCGTGCTAGGAATGCCAGCTCTCTCTTACCCAAGCGATGCTACGGAAACATCTGTTCTATCTGGTAAATATACAAGTACAGCTGGAATACTTGAATAATCAAGTACAGCTGTATCATTTGATTAATCTCTATTGATCAATCTTGAAGTGTACTCGTAATGAAAGTTATTAATAATTGTGTATAGAAAGAACTACTCCAATGATATACATGGTTTAGTCTGATGATGCAAGTATTTCTCGTGAAAAATCTAACTAATAAATTGGTAAACGGATGGATATACAATTCTTTTTAAACACTATTGGTTGTGTCACAACAAGACCAGTCTTCTATGAAGTTATTTAGCTTAGCTTTCTGCCGTTAAAAGTTAATCATATGCCAAACAAAATTTAAGATTGTTTGACACCTTGCAGAACTCTAAGGACAACACTATTACTATATGCGTATTTGCCTTGAGCGGATCCGTGGTGGATTAGAATCGTGCGCGACTTCGGTGGTCATCACACCGGTGAAGCGGGTTCGATCCCCGCACTCACCACTTACAATTTTTTAATGTGACTATACTATGACGCTAGGTAAAGGTCCAGGTTCAGTGGTAGAGTGGACTTTGTAGTCCTAACTTGACCTCGTTAAACAAGACAAACTCTTCCTTTTTTTACTACAAATTTATCATTTACAATTATGACTTCCAAGTCACATAAGTTAAGGTCACACTAAATCATGTCAAGATTTCAAGTCACACAAAACTGTAAACAGGCCACAAAATATTATTGAAATCATAATTGTATCCAAAGGACTCTGACTAAACAAATAATAAGACAAGTTTGTTAAACTAATTGTAGGATCAGGCGTTTTAAATTAGTTTTAATATTTGTGCGCTATCCAAAACTATTGGTTATTTTCCATTAAGTACCAGTTTGGCCTAATCTATAATTGGTGAACTGGATATTTGAATATACGATCACTGAGATTTTGAAAATTACCATGAACATTACAAGATACAACCTGACAAGAATATCTAAGATTGTTCGTTGCTCCAAGAAATAAAGGGTCTCCTGCCTCGGTAGCGTAATATCGTGTTGGTTGTTTACGGGACACAATGTTGGTCTAATTTTCACAGAGCAGTTTCGCCCCTCGGTGTGAATTTAAATATTCTGATAAGGTGTCAGCAGTGCACCTGACGTCCCCTTTCAATTAAATTTTGATGAAATCATATATTGTATGTTCATATTTTATTCATCAAAAGGTGAAATATTATAAAACATTTATTTTATAGTGTTTATTGCTTTCAGATTTAGGGTGAACACTTTATTTCGGGTTATAGATATGTTCATGTATTTTAAAACTACGTGCAGAAATGCATCGATGGTGGTTCAAGCTAAGATACAGAACACAAATAAACACATTTTACTATTATTAAGACGGTAATTGTGTTTTAAAGTTTTGTCAAAACTGCCCAAAAGGTGCAGTAAACATTGAAAAGATTACTAATAGCTTGTTTTTAGGTCACATTTATGGTTTTGTAACATTATTCAATACTTCGTTCAATTTCGTGGAAAATGTGGGTTTGAAGTTAAATTAATTTAAAACAAATGGACTTGATTGTTCTAAATGGCAAATTTGTAGAGAACAATGATATTAGGAATTAAATTGGTCGTGATTACGATTTAAAATACTTATTCATATCTGAAAACGGGTTTACTTGTTATTTAATACTTTCATTTATAATTTGCAACCTTTACCAACAAAAAAAACAGTTTACCAACCAGTTCGCCAAGTTTAAAAATGGCATTTATAGAAATAAGCATAATTATAAATTAGTTTCAATTTCTGTTCCATATCGTAGTAACAAGTGGTTCTTCAATTAATATGAACTGTATTGCTTAATCAAGTACTTATATATTATGTGGTAGCAAAAATCACAAAATTAACATTTTGGTTAGTAAAGTGCTAGGTACATGCCCTAAATACACTGTTTAGATAAAACGTGCCAAACCACCAATTCTTTCGCACAAATGTGCGTAAAATGTAAACAGGGCTACAGTTGTCCCAAGAGTGAAGTAACTGTAGATGCTGACTTCTCTCACTTGGGCGCTAGCGTCGAATTCGTCCCTGGGAGCTTTCTGATTCCAGTAAATACTCGGATTTCAAATCCTTTCACATGATTGTATCGTTTCTTAAAAGTGATCCTGTGTGCATACCTTTTGTACTACATCGTGTACATTTTGCGATGGAAACACTATATCACTATTTGAGATGCCGATTACTCTCATGAGGGTATTTTAAGGCAAATATGTGGTGAAGGATGAGTGTGGTGAGTGGTAGTAATGAGTTATGAGGTGTAGTCTTGTTACAAACTAAGGCCGACTCTTCCTTAGGATGGGTCCTTAGACTCTTTCTATGAAGTTGTATGATTTTCAATATAGGAATGTTAAGTATTTTCTATGCCGCTCTTTTCAATACCTTAGTTTAGGCGAGTTTAGCAAAATGGCTTAGAAGAAAAATATGTTTTCCCCATGATGTTCCATATATTCTAATAATATAATTTAAAAACAGGAAGCCAATATAAGTTACTTTATATGTGCATAAGTATTTTTATTTAGTTTTGATTTAATATAAGTATTTTCTTCGTATCAAGTGTCAATATACGCACAAGAAGATCATGTTTTACTTTTGATCAATTGTTTTTGGTGGCTTTTGTAACTGACATTTTTACCAAAATATGACCACCGTTTTATCGGTGCTTAATTTTGTTCCACGTACCTCTATTTGTAGCGTTTTGCTTGAGAGCTAAATTGTTAATAAATATATTGTTATATATAAACCAAAGTCAATTAATTACTAACACTCTATGATACTTTTTGTTAAATTTCTATTTTCCCAGTTGCAGAACCTTGTTTTATTACAGTTACCTTGGTACACCACACTCTACTACAGGCACCACAACCAAGGTAACTGTAATACTTTTTATATTTTAGTTTAATATATGTTATTTGTGTAAGTAGAAGATAGTCATGTTGTAGACTAAGGGCAATTAAAATAACTCGGGTATTATTATTTCGAACGAAATCCCTACATGATTGTTAACCAATAACTGTAAATTCTATTTTAAGGTAAATCATAAAAAATATCTTTTGTTTTAGCGTTTCCAAGTACAATTATTTGGTTTTCAGAAAAACTATTGTCAACAAATCCTTAATTTAATATCAACTGCAATATCAACTTTAATATCAATTTAATATTAGTTCAACTACTTAAATCAGGCGAGACATTAGGTAAACAAACAACTGAATCGGGTTTTCAACACTGAATAAAAAATATTAAAATGGACCAGTAATTGATACCGGAACCGTAAACGATTCATCAAATGTAAAATTGAGATTTCACTTTCCATATTGGATGTGACACAAAGCTGTATATCATATCAAATATCATCGTATCAATGAATATTGATTCATCTCTAACTGGCAAAGCGGATTTGGTTCAGGCGCTGCCAATGTTCACCTTTACTATGGCAATTAAATGACAAAAGGGCTTGTACTTTGTTTATTGCATTTATTTCCTGGAAAACATGCCACTGGTGGTTAGCATCATACGTTTCAAAAATCATTTATAATTACCTAAAGCCGTTTAGGATTGGTTAACTATGGAATATGTCAATACTAAACAAATTTTCATCGGGACATCTGATCTTTTATTGATTCAAACGTCAGTCATAACGTTTAGTTTGAAAATTAGGTGTGTAATGTACTTTTGGTGGGTGAGAATAAAAATCCATTTGATCGTGCACGAAAACATTTTGTTAACATTATGCTATAAACAATTTGAATTATGCACATTTTGAATAGTTAAATTTATTCAATGGAGAACCGTCTGTTTCAATATAAGACATGTTTTGTAGGATATATTTTGGTCAAACTTTATTATTGTTGTAGTATTTGTTATCAATCAGTTTACTTTGACATTTAGATTATTAAATGGCTTATTTCCGAACCGGTGGAATGACATACTATTAGTCAGATTGCATAACCGTTATTTTCGTTGTGATTAATATTTTGAATGCCATCCTAACTGGGGCTTTCGTAGTAAATTAATTTCAGTTCTTGCTTAAACCCACTGTGTCTTTAAACGTACTTGTTATGCAAATACGTTGTATAAAAACAAAATAAGTTGAGATTAAAAGTAAAGTTGTTTTGTTTGAAAACGTTGAATCTACAATGCCGAATATTGTCCTACTACCTCTTCTTTTGAAGTACCGACGAACAAAGTTTGATCGTACAATTGAAAGATATAGTAACCACCCCCATTTTTAAGCCATGACTCACCCTCTATAACAAATTCACCGCCTTCAATAAAACGTTTCCCAAAAACCGGCGTCTCACGATGATCAAATCCTCTAAAAAAGACGTATAAATAGTTTATTTTTATTAATGGCGACAGGAGAGCTAATGGCAGGGGTTGGGGAGGGTCGGTGTGCCGCTAGCCGCAAGGGACCCACACCCCCAGACACCTTGGGACTTGTGGCCACCACTAGGGGATGAAACTTCCATGAGAAACAGAAAACTACACTTATCACTAAAGTGTTGCTTGACAGTCTTGTTTGACTGGAAAGAAGAGGGATTTTGAAGTGACGAACTTTTTTGCATCCTTTTGTTGTTCTGCGTGAAGCCTAAGGGGTTTGAAACGAATTTGGTATAATATTTCGGTGGTTCCGTGGTAATCCACGGTGGTTCCGTGGAAATTTTGTAAGCAGTTGGAGAAATAAAGATATATTATTATTATTATTTACATTATACATTAATATCACGACAATTTGATCAAACGCTTCTAATTTTTCTAATTGGTTGACCCTGATTTTGCGATTTTTTCTTTAAATATTTTGATATGGTGGTTCCGTGGTAAACACATTAATCAAAAGTTTTACTAAAACAATATTGTCAAGAGTTTCGTACCTAAAATGTGGACCTTCCACATATTTTATTAAAAAA
This sequence comes from Matsumurasca onukii, assembly GCA_018831715.1. Lineage (NCBI taxonomy): Eukaryota > Metazoa > Arthropoda > Insecta > Hemiptera > Cicadellidae > Matsumurasca > Matsumurasca onukii. The sequence continues at coordinate 36,476,033 of CM032065.1, forward strand.
ATCATCTAATTGTTCAGGTACACAGATCACAAGTTCTCTCTATATTGTATTTTTTTATACATTACTAATAATTATGTTTATTTAAGTGTCATAAATGACATACACGTAAGATGTCATTAAATGTTTTATGATTCATTGTGATGTTGTTGAATATACATTTCTGTACGAATGTATGCAATCTATTGTCTATGTTAGCGTTTGACAAGTGTAATTCATTATTATTTGAATTAACCTTATCTGTACTTTATGTCACTCTTAACAATACAAGCGGCTAGTTTGATCTGAAGTGATTCAGGAAATTATATTACTCGTGCAACATTACGACGATCCCTTAGGTGACTTCACGCATTCATCCTTACGAACCACTGCTTCAAAGCCATTACACTACTGATAACGTATCATTTACTATGAAATGTCTACTCGAGTAACCTTCAAGCCAAACTACTGTATTCGCCACGGCACACTACTAAGTGTCGCTCTACCCCTGCGACCACTACGCTCCCTCACTAAAAGCCTCCTCCCCACTTCTCCCTACAACTGTGATGATACACCACGGCCCATTGCGTCCACGCAGTAGTGCACAATGTAGAATATCTTCTGTGTGTTTAGCCTGTACGCTCTGTGAGCAAATCCCGTCGTTGTAAATAACGCGCAGCCTCAACAGTTGCACGGTTTTCAAATAAATGACTCATCTTATTTGGAGACAGAGGGTGAGTCTATTCACGAGTCTGGGTGGTTTGCGTGCAAGGGGGTAAATATTTGTCGCCCTTTGTTGTGCATTTGTGTGTGGTCGTTAGGCAACGCATGTGTAATTGAAATACGATGATGCATCTTTCACGTGCGCTCTGGGACAGTTCACGGTTGAAAAGCGAAGAGTAATTGTTATACCTCAGTTAACAAAGTAATATTTGAAAATAGTATTTTCAATCAATTATATATATATAAAAGTACATAGTACTCTGTAAAACTGTATTTGCTTAACATTCACCGGTTTCAAACTTTAAGAAGATGACATGCGGGGAGATGACCTAAAGGTTGAAACCGGTTCCTGTTAAGCAAATACAGTTTTGCTGGGTACTATGTACTTTCCTTTATATATAATTATATTAACAGTATCCCTAAGTGAATCTTTACTGAAATATTTTAAATTTATAAAGAAAAAGCTTTTGCTGTGACCTATTATATGAGTTTGGTTGTTTGATTGTACATAGTGCCACAACAAAAGTGATTTCAGCGGTGCATATTAATTATTATAAATCAATAGTACTTTTTATGCAATTATTATAACAATTTAGATAAAAGAAAGAAACGGACTTTTCCTGCCACTTTCGGAAAAAAAAAATTTCTCAACAGAAAAGTCCGTTTTCTTTTTACTAAATTGTTCTCCGCCACTATTATAAACTTTCAAACTAATATTATGACAAATTACATAATTATATTGCATTTAACCTCAGCAAGGGCAGCATGTTTGGCTTACATACGAGATGTACCAACAAAATAATCAACCGTTCAATATTACTAATCATATTAGATTGAACGTACCTATAGGAGCGCACTTATTATAGATTGTTTATCTCAAACGTTTCGGCCACTTTAGAAGAAAAACAAATCCCTCCGTTTTGGGTCGTTGGCAAACTCCACCGTTCAAGGCCTAACCAACCTTACACTACATTATAGTAAACACTCAACCTAGGCTGGACTATGTTTAACATTATGGCACAACTACATAGTACTTGTGGTGGGTTGGAATCGTGCGCGACTCCGAAGCTGATCACTACGCTGGCGCGGGGTCGATCCCCGCAGTCACCACTTTCATTTGTAATTTGACTTTATGGTATCGCTAGGTAAGGGTCGAGGTTGAGTGGTAGAGAGGACTTTGTAGTCCTAACTTTTCTTCTATATAAGACAAACTTTACTTTATTACCTTTTTACTCGTATGCTTACTTTGAAAACACAAAGATATAATAACGTACTCGTTTAGTTACTAAAAAATGTAGGACACTATAAAGGATCCAGCTTTTATTTAAATCATGTTTCAAACCCGAACATTATTTTATGAGAGGCTTCATTAATTTGTCACTGTTTGTTATTCACCCATCCATTCTATACTACTAAATCATATTCATTTAATACTAGTCAACACAATTTCCATGGTTGTTTTCTGACTTTAAAATAAAATAAATAATAAGTTATTGTATCATCTCCATTTCATCAAAGTCAACACAATTCACATTGTACGCTGACTTAACTAAATTATTATTATTATTAAATAAAACAAAATGATGACCAGCTGTATTTTCTATAAAATGAATAATCTTCACCCTAACAGTAACCTACAAACAATGCTCTGTTAAAGACTATTGCAAAACAAAGTATTTAATTGAACAATTATCCGTGCTTTACATGAACATTAATGTTATGATAAAGGCATCTGATGACTCATTTATTTACTATACATGACAATTCTGTTGTCACGAAATGTCCTTGTTTTAATCAAACCCTTGATTAAAATCAGATACTCGTTCATCATTTTGTTGACAAGAGTAATTGTTTACTGACCAAAGTTATCCATTTGAGTTTTAAATAAATATTTGTCATTATTTGCCTTCGTGCACACTGTCTGTCTGACTATTGCAGGGCAGAACCGTACTGTTCAATGTTTGAATTGTATATCACTAATTTACCAGTTTTAAAACTACAACTTGACAATAAGTAAGTTAACCCAAGCTAAAATTGACACAGTTTTTAACGTTTTGAAATATTTAAACCGAACTTTTAAAGGTACTTCAAAGTACCAAGCACGCTTACTTAAGTTAAGTTGTGTAAATAGAAAATATACTATATATACTAAATAACGATGTACTTAGAAGTAACATCTGAACAAATGCTAAATCATTTTTAACCGATAGTGAATCGAGTTATTTAATTTCAAATGAAAACTTAGATGCAAATCTTGCTTTTATTTACTTATTTAATAAACTGTACTAACATCTTGACTAAATTTATTTACTTTTACTCATTCATTACTTTTATTTAAGTTAAATACTAACCTTTTGTGCTATCATAAAGTTATTTATTTCGTTTTTAGTTTTGTTCGTTTGTTCAAATTTAACAACCTTTAGAAAGCTCAGAAGAAGAAACTAATCCGTTATTTACCGTTTACATATGATATGTCCTGTGCAACCATCAAACTTTTAACAATTCCAACTTTTGGTTTGTTTATAGTTTTGACTGTTGCATACATTATTCAAATAACTTTATAAATTACACTCTAAAAATGAAGGAGTGAAGGCACTCAGAAAAGTGAAATTTCGCTCTTTTGGGTGTTGAAACCCAGCCACTCTCTTTAATGGCTTGATTCTCTCTTTTTTGGGAGTGGTTTCACTCTTTCATATTTAGAGTGTACATGAGAGGGTACATATAAGAAACGCATTTCATGCAGCATGTCTACCAGCAACACCTAAAACCACCAAAACACCGACCCATCACCAACAAAACCCCCGAAACCTCCTATTGTTTCCCGTAATCCCGTATCGATCTAGAAAACAATTAATCACCAGCGTAATTAAATTTTAATAAATGAACAGTAAGCCGACCTGGACTATAAATAGGCTTTATTGACACTCACGCGAGCTACTGATATCGATCTTAGCTAGAGTAACCTTTAATGAACGTAGAGACGTATGAGTAGTACCAAGGCCGGGGCACCCCCACCACCCACCCAGCTGTGAGCGTAGCAAGTACCTACATATCAGCCTGCCGGCCAGTCGCGCTCAGGCCACGTTACCGTGCGGACGTACGTGCTACAGTTCGTCACGTGATCATGTTTACATACGTGCGAGTGTTTCCGTGGGTGTTATTGTTCGTGATGACAGGCCTTCGGCAGGTGCACGGCGTGGACATACTGCTGGATGTGCCCCGGGTGGATTATAATACAGGTTTGTTTATGTTTTTTTTCTGGGGATTATTTGGGAGGTTTTTTTGGTGGAAAGGATGCTTGACATGTAGTTTTGTATATTGTGTAAATATTATTCATGGTGCAATTAAGTAGGAAAATAGAAACGAGGTGAGGGAAAACACGGTATACGAACTGTCAAATGAGACAAAAATTAAACAATTTTCAACCAACAAGAATTTGCAACTAAATTTTTAAAATATTGAACCAACACCTATATGAAAGTCACACGGCAACCAAAAGTATTATATCGCAGATATTAACATAATATTTGGTATAAACTATTTTTGAAGAAGTAAGTTTCACAAATATCCTTAATTAGTTATTTTAAATTAGCCTATCATTCACCGTGAGTCTAAGAAACATCCGCGGCTTCTTATGTGATTTGTTAAACGGATCCTAAGCTCAGATGGGGCTTGAACCATTGAACTTCAGTTTTGTTGTTAATTGCTGCTGACTTAGCCGCTAAAGCTAAAAAATAACCTCCTCTAAGATTTTAACCTCGATAAAATATAAACTACGGTTTAAACATAATATTTAAAAAAATGACACAAGAAAGAAACCTATTAGGTCGTATATAAATTGCTTTTGTTAACAATTAAACTAATTGTAAAATCTAATTAACTTGTATTAGCTTTAACACTTGTCTCTTGATAAATTCATTTGGAACGAAAAATGCAGGTAAAACGTATTTTGTTATTGAATACAAAATTATTTATTATTAAATATAGATATTAAAAGTCATTTGAAACTTTCTTTCCACAAACAAAACTTTTATCATCTTATAAGAAAATGTATCTTGTATAATTAAACAAAGTTGTGATTTTCCAATTTAACCTAACAAGAAAATTTTTTTACATTTAGACTTCTTTTAAGATTACAGCACGTGCTTGAGAATCATACGTATATCGTCTCTCTATAAGACTTTCCTACTTACTGTATATGAATACTAATAAAGGTTAGGTTTTCGCGGGGGTAAACTATACGGTTTGATACCAATGTGATTAACAGATTCTACCTGGTTTTATACAGGACAAATGTTTGCATTGCAAGGAGGATTTTCTTAGAGTTTTGGCCGATTTCTTAAGTTATTTTGAAGAGGTCAGGAGCGCGTTTAGCAAATGACTCACCGGGCAGTCGATCTACTAGGAAAATAAACTAGCAGATGATGATTTAGTTGAGAAAAAGACTTAATAGAATCATTTTCAAACTGAGTTCGAGGCAACTTTTAAACGGATTTGTTGTTCAATAAGTTCACTCACCTATTGGACGTTTTATGTAATTTTTGTGACATTAAAATATGCTAACTTTATCTCTAAAAGGCATGTAAGTGAAAGCCAAACCGTAAGGCCGAGTATAATTTAAAATGTGTAATGATTTTATATCCTGACGAGTAATGCATTTTTTTACGTAGTTCGTCTAGTGGGTATAACCTTTTAACCATCTAACTTAATAACTCGGTTATTGTCTTTAACATAAATTCATAACTAAAACATTTTCTTTGAGGATACAGTATATAAATTAATTCAATAACTATTTTGTTGTGTAACATAAAGTAACTTTATTTGTCAGTGTTAAAGTAAATATCTATTATGATATAAATAACTGAACTAAAACATGACAATAACATTTGATTCAATCCAAGGTACGAGAGGCTAAATCGTGTTTTAAATATTTGATTGTATACATTTAATATTGGTTTATATGTTATGCATATTCACACTGTAAAATAATGGAATGCTTAAGTAGGATTTTTATTCAAGCATAACAATATCAAAGTTTGATTAGAATAAGTGAATAGATACTTTTATCATATAGGTTAACACTAGTTTTCTAAAAAGGTCGGTCATACATCTGGAGCTTATAATAGTTATCTTTTAATAGGTTCGCATACCCTGTTTGGTGAAAATGAATATTTTCTTTAGATTTTAAATCCCGTTTAGCTACACGCAAGGTAATTGTTTCTTCAAAACCTTACTTACGAAACTGTTAAGCCCTTGAGTGTTTTAATGATTACACAAGTTCACAAAATCTTTTTCTGGATACCACTTCAAAGCCCATAGAGCCCAAAGGTTGTAGGCATATTTACCGTTTAATGGGTTTAAAACACATTTTTAGTGGACGCGTGGCGGGTTGGAATGGTGTGCGTATCCGAAGCTCATCACTACGCTTACCCGTGTTCGATCTCGTCTATCAAAACACTCATCATTATTCCATATTCAACTTAAAATATCCTCTAAGAGTAGTCGGTGTCTCAAAGCAAAGTATCAACATCAAAAGAATTATCGATCCACGGAGTCAATACCAACCGTTCATAAAGTGACTACACGGTAGCGCCATGCAAAGCAAGAGTGTGAGTGGTATTTTTCTTTTGGATGCTGTAATCCTAACTGAAGTGTGGATTTGTATTACTGTATATTAAAAATAAATTTTCAGTTAAGTTGTAACGATTGGATAGTTTTAATTATTTAAAAATAGTTTTTAATTGCAAGCATTCTCAAAATTTACCTCTCGTCATCCACCTAATAAAATATCTTTCTACAAATCTGGTGAATCAAATTCTTCTTTATTTATTAGATATGTTTTTACTGGCAGTTTAAACCAATCTTTCAGGAAACGGCAAAACATCACTTCTTAGAAAGAAGAATAAACTTAGTAATTTAGTGACGTACATCAAACTTGTAACCGAAAAAAGTAAGTGTTTAGCTATGTCTTATACGCTGTTGTATTTGTAAAAAAGTTGATACTTTTTCATAATTAATTCTTTTGCCATGAACTTTTTTTATAGGGAATTAGCCGACGAGCAACAAATGACATATAAAATAATCCGAGAAACGTCTTTCCTCACGCAGAAACGCAAATATACTAAAAATCTAAGCTTCAAAGCAAAGCGGGCCAGTAAGAATCTTGTGATTCGGACAGAAGGTGGGACTTAGAGTGAGTTATCTTTGACGCTTAAGCCTCACATGGTCTAAAGCCGGCTCGGACTCGGTTGTCCGCTCCAGTGACGCCAGTCCACTCACTCTTCTGTGTAAACATTTGTCCAACTAAGCCCGCATTCACTGTATTGTAGTCCACATTTCTCCATCTGCGACCTAATCTGATTAAACACAATCCACTGAGTTCATAGACTCTGCTCGAAACCGGCTAAATTAGTCCGGGACGGTTTGTTTCTTTTGTGGTTAGTTTTTATGGGTTTTGTTGGACGTGTTAAGGAATTCTTCGCTTACTTGTTTGAAAGGAGTACAACACGAACATTAAGGATACTCTCTGTTTAAGAGGGAAACAGGTTTAAATTACACACATTGTTTTGCAACTCGAATGAGGTGCTAATAGTGGCTTTATGCATAAAATAATAAACAATCTACTGGAAAAAGCGTATTGCAATGTCGTGGTAGGTAGTATTAGGCCTGGTTGTTCATGTTTTTGAACATTATTTTGTGAAAATCTTTAACATTGATATGAAACTGTGTTTTAAATTTAACGAAATAGCTAATCGTGGACATTTGTGTGTTTTTAATCGCTTAGCTAGAAGCAAAGTCTTGGTTTTAAACACATTTGTAGTTCCCTGCTTAACAGGAAGCTGAGAAGTGATTTTAAAGTTTTAAATGTATTATTTGCAAACTGTTATAACTGGAGTAGTACGTTTAATTTTGTCGTACATTCAAACTGTATTAAATAACGAGTTTTTAGCATAAAAAATTATTTGTAACGTTGAAAATAAAGGTCCAGCAAAATTGCCTATAACACCTTACACATTGTTACTGCACACATATCTTTTATATCAAGTTAATTTAATTACATACAATTTTAACTATTGCCATGCTTCAAAAAAATATAACAAAAGGAAGTTTTTTATACACATAAAACATATAAAGCTGACAATAAATATTTTACAATTCATCCAAAATATTTCCAACTCCTTTAAATACACTGCCTGCTTATATGATTTAATCGTGAACAGTATCTTGTTACAGTTTTACAAATTATATACATTTTTTGAACTACAAAAGGGTATATTTTTATCTTTAATTAAAAATTCTAACCGGAGAATCTATACTATTTTACATACTGAAAACACTATCTAACATATCATCGCAGTCCTTGCTCCATAGCCAAATCCACCAAACAATAAATAATTTAACATTTCCATCAGGAATCCATCACGAAAATAGTGTATAAAACAAGTTCTCAAGAAAGAATATAAATAATACTGTCCAAAAGAAAAATAAAAGAAAGAGAGAACGAATTTCATCGCCAAGACATCTAGAAATGGCTCTGTAAAATACAGCTTTCTGTTCTGTAAAGGAAAAACTTGTTCTGCTGAATCAGTAAATTTCGCTTCCTTTTCCGAACCGTATAATTCATAACCCTAATGTGAGGGCGGGCGAGTCACTTAATATACTACTGACTTCTTGGAAAATAATCCACAGTCTATATCTCCAGAGTGTTTTAGCCGTTACTTCTCTTCCACTCTTTTGGCTCTTCTCGCTCTAATATTTTAGGCCACTTTCTAAAGATGGCTCTTCTTTTTGTGATTTGTTTTCTACGACGAAAAGTTTAACAACTGTTGAACTCAGTTTGTTTTTCTTTTTTACGCTAATGGAATTTTAATTAGTTACCTCATCTAAGGTTTGTGGGCATCACAAAACCCATGTGCCTGGGACGGGAATCGAACCCGCCACCTCGTGCTTTGAAAGCCGTGACTCTACCCACTGAGCCACGAACAAAAGGTAGAGTTTTGGAAGAATAAGTTGATGAGGGGTTTGGTCATTACATATTTTTTTGGTGAGTAAAGGTTTTAATTAATAACTACAGGTTTCAAAATATTCTAGTGAAATATGTAATGGTTACACAATTTCTATTGCTATTTCAGTCTTTACGCGTATGAAGTACAGACCAAATATATTACTTTGAAGTCAACGGGGGATAGTCGTTTTTACATGTGGAGTTTTACTTGACCAAGGACAACTTTTCAATCCTTTCCGACGTGTTTTGTTTTGTGTAAGTATTATTTATTTATTTATTATTTTGAATACCTTCACGGTGATTATATGTACTACCAGTAATATCCACGTCTTTTGAACCTGGAGATGACAACCCAATATATAGGGGGTTGATTTTTATACTTTGCAATTCAGCAACGTTTTTGGGTTACTTTTACAGACTTCTAAGGTAAATTACCTATTTCTTGTTGATATACAACTGCTTCAAACTCTCTTCTGTCTTGTCTTCGATCTGAATTTGAACATACTGGGTCAGTATATCTATTCCTGAAAGTGAGGTTAGACTTTTCGACAACTCAAGTACCTTAACTTCAATTTCTAAATCCAATAATTATAAAGTATTTCTAAGCCAATAAAAAGTTCAAATAACTGATATTTTCTATTTGAACAGTACCATACAAAACAAACCATAGATAACAGAACCTAAACCAACACAATTGAAGTCCAGGGTTTCGAACCACATCTGTAAACTGCTGAGCGGAGCAGAGCTGGAATCATCATTACCCGAGGTCTCCCCTGATCATGATCATGATCATTGAGAGGGACCAGGAGCAGGAAATGGGCTGGGGGCCAGCTTCATTTTCCTGCCCAGAATCCTGCCCAGTCCCCTCGTCCCCGCTTCATTTGAATAATCAGCTTTCGTGACAATGAACCCTGTTTACAAATAGTTGTAATTATTTCGTGTGTGTGTGTAATGAACGAAATCGTAAAGTGAACAATGCCGATTGAAGTTGTTTCGGAAAAAATGTAACGTGTTACATAGGTGTCGCATAGTTACATAGATACGTTTGTAGCAACATTGATAAATAAGTTAATTGCCAACGTAATCCCAAATTGGATTTCTTATTAATATTATAAGTGTGAAATACAAACGTTTCGTCTGAATAACCTACTTATTCAACTGTTTTAAAATATTCAGACAATGGTTGAAATTAAATGAAACCATTGTTTTCAGCTTATTGCAAACAATAGTGTGTTTACAAAGTGTGAAACAACAAAGCTAATGACGTATTCATTAGCTTTACTGTTGCAATTTATTTGTAAAATATGTTTTCCAAGTTTATCTTTGGTTTCCTAGAGAAGCGACTGTATTTTAACGGCTGTAATATAACGGTTAATTTGGTTAATGATGCAACTAAGGGTCCAACTTAGCTGCGCGACTCATCTAATGCAAAGGTCTGCAGTAATTTAAAAACGCCGATACTATTAAATTTAAGGTGCTATATTTAGTATTATTCAAGATTTATTTTTTAATTAATCATGTCATAAACATTTTGATATTCAAACATTATAAAATTAATTTTAGTCTTTTCAAAATGGCAGCCAATAAAGGGGTTTTTGTTAAAACAACGGAACGAGTAGTGTGATTTTAATACAATTTGAAGTACGTTCAATTTCACGGTACGTAGGAAAGCCTTCAGTAAACGACTACGAAAGTCTGAGGCCGAAGGTCAAAGTGAGGTTTTGGGCGTAGCGAACTAAAGTTTCAATTAGGAAATTAGAGTAAAAGATTGAAAACCATACGGAAGTTTATCGCTTAGCTGCGTGTCGGCTTGGTTTTCCCTTAGGGAAACTTGCCCATCGATCCTACTGGTTTTGGTAGTGCTTACACTGGGCTTACATGTTACATACTCTCCACATACAATCCACATTTTAAATTGCACTTCCCCACTATGTAATTCCCAATGTTTAATCTAAAACAATCCGCAAAGATCGATACCCATTTAGAAAGCTCCTGGATATTGTCTCGTCTGAATGTTTCCTCGCAACACGTGTAGGAAATAACAGTAAGATGTTGATACGACGAGGACTGCAAGACTCAGATAAAGTGAATCGATTCCTACTACGGGCGATAAAAGTCATAGACTTGCCGCAACCCCGATACAACCTACTTCCCGCGTACTCTCTATGATCAGGCACTACTGTACTCTCCTGTCTGGGAGCTCTTATCTTATACTCAAAGTATATTTCAAAGAATTTGTTTTGTTTAGTCGATCCAGGTTCAAGTGAAAGGTTGATTCGGTGACCTAGTAAATTTTCTAAAGTGTATTCAACGAAGTAGTTTTGTATTTTTGTTCAAATACTTCTTGCATACATTTTTGAAAATAATCCCAAACCGAGATAAACGTTAGTTTTCTTTTTCAAAAGCAAATCCTTAAAACTTTAACGTGAAAATACTAACGTCATAAATACATTCCGTTTATTAATGGAATATTTATTCATCCTCTGACTAAGTTAAGCCTTTTTTAGGATTTAACGAAAACAAAAATATACTTAAAATAAAGAAAGCAAAAACAAATTTTGTCTTCAGTTTTTCCAATCTTTCGGGGTTAAGTCAACCACGCAAGAACCCATTTTTATTACTAGAATAGCGGTGTATAGACTTTCTCTCCGGTGGACGAGAGGTAGGTGGATATCCAAGTTTATCTTCTGTTTCAAAAATATCAGCTCAAGTAGGGTTGTCTTGTCTGGTTTAGTTCTTGGAAGAGTCGCGCGTAACTCCGACCTTGCTGCCAGTCAAGAGAAATGGCAGTAGCGATATTCCAACTTTGCTCCACTTACTCAAAAAGCGGCAAAACATTAACCGAAACGTACACATGCAGGTTTATATGACAGGATAGGGGTGGATCTATGTTCCTTATACACGAAAAAGGTAAAAACTGCTTTGCTCTTTGAGAACATATAAACAACTTTTCTAATCTCTATACCAAAAATAGCGTCCTAAACGGGGGACTACGAGAGCATGTTTTGAGCAACTTTTTTCTCGGGTGATCAATCCTAAGTCATCTTCTAATGAGGAATAACTTTTCTTGTGAAAAATAATTTCAAATTCTTTTTGGACCTACTCGTAAATAGTGGGGTTCCTTTAAACTTATTCAGTAGTTAGCTAAATAGTTTTGCTTTATTGTTTGTCTAGAAAAGTGTATACAAAATGTGTAATAGTTTGGTACTACAATTGAAAACTTTGCTGTCTTACACTAAACATTTTGTAAATCTAATAAAAAGATGAAAAGTGTTGTTTAAAATACATAATTTAAATTCATGAATATAAATTGATACGTTTTCAATTATGCATCTACATGATCGGCTTTTGATTGCCTGAATGTTTTCGTAAAGCAGTTTGTCGAAGGATAAAAGCATGTTTTGTATAATTATTTGCGATTTTCTTGTGTCATTAATTTTGTATTTTAAACTAATAACTGTAGGTAAATTGTTTAAATACCATACAATATCCTAATGAGACTATATTTTCCAGGTAAGCGGCTACCACATTTGCCAGAACCAGGTAGTGCACAAATCATTCTAACCGACGGTGAGTAATGCTTCAACGTTTCGGATACCACAACTAAGTCCATTTTCAGACACAAGGATACTGTAGTTCAATGTAAACTTACTGAGGGCTCTGCTCATATCAGATTATGTGGGGCATGTAATTACTTTTACAGCCTGTTTGCTCAAATTGATTTCGATATCAGGACAGCGCACTCCCCCATATCAGAACCGACCCTTCAGTGTTGTTGGTCTTTCCATTGCGCAATTACTTTATAGTTTAAACGGTCGACAATGTTTGTCAAAACCATTTATTTTCTATTGATGACTGAAGGGTAGTTACCAAAACGGTAGCCTCGTTAAACAAGACAAACTTTACCTTTTTAGCCTTTTTTTTATAGAGGGAAACCAAATTTCGAAATATCATCTGTTAACAAACAATTTATAAGATAACCGCTTTTGGTTGTCAACTGAGTTGTGTTTATTATGTTTAAATCAGTTACTAGGGACTGACACCATGGTAAGAAAGCCATAAATCCCACAATATTTAAGTTCAATTAAGTGTGCTGATCATAAGTGTAAAATTTATGTTTGTTTAATTGAATCAACCAAAGTGAACTTGATTTATTGGTTGGATATTTTCCACGAAACTTTGTAGATTGTTTGTATTTTTTCTCATTCTCACTCATTTATTCTCTGTTTATTTTCACATTTTATATCAAGAATATTTGTTCTATGGGTTATTATAAAAACTAAACTTCAATTTGAAATTGTTTCCAATAATATCGGCACGATTGATTGAATTGTATTAAATGGTGGGTGTTACAAACGTTTGCAGTTAAGATACTTTACCGAACGACAACGTTTTTATTTTATTTACAGTATTCATAAAGTAGACTAATCGTACTTACAAAAGTTTTTATTGAATATTGAGTATAACACACTAAAAATAACAGTGTCTGTTTATTCACTTGATGTTTAATTTAGAAAACAAACCACCTAACTATTAATTCTATCATGAACTTTCTACTTTACCATTTTTGTTGTTGTAAAAATACTATCTTCAACATGTCTAAAGTACAGGTATATATATTCTAATGTAATCACGTTACTAAAGTTTCCCCTTCCGTAGATATAATCCTCACACAAGTCAACAGACCAAGTTATAATCCTAGAAATGTAATCAAAGTTGTGAGAATTGAGGCTCAGGAGGAGCAAGATATGGGAAGTTTCTATTGCGATTTGACAGCTATAAAACGTACAAAACACTTACTGAGTAGAAAAATAAAATTTTGTTATTTTTATTTACAGTGTAGTAGTTAAGATTTGTACTAAAAACAAACAAAAACTATTAATATTTTTTTGCTTTTTTTTCAACGTGATGAGGTTATTAACTATCAAGTCTTATCTACCACTCAACCTCGACCTATACCTAGCGTCACAGTATAGTCACTTTACAATTTGTAACTGGTGACTTCGAGGATCGAACCCGTGCCACCGGAGAGATGAGTTTTAGATCCCCGCATGATACCAACCCCAGTAACCGTTATTTTTTAAACACTTTTTTTATTTTGTAAAAACAATTTTATAATAATTGTAATGAGTTTCTACTATTACAGATGCAAAGAAGTAACGGTATTCTAAAACACAAATAATTTGGAATCTTTTTGCTAGCGTTACATACAACATTACATAAAACAGCAAAAATTTAGCAAAATAGACCGCGACAATTTTATTTTACTATGTAAGTTTTAGATCTTATTATATTGTTTTACAAAATGTATTGCTCAATATTGCCAACAGTAAACTTTGCATGATATTTACTTATATATATCTTTACTATTAGCTCATATGCCAACTCACCCATCTCAATTTCATAGACAAAATAAGCGTTATTATATATAATTTGAAATATTACGTTAAAAAAAATCAATCAAACCTTGTGTTTAACCACAGCATATTTTAAATAGATTAAATTAGTTTTCTAGTGGTAAAAACAAAATTGAAATACATAACTATACATTTTAGTGTACGTAAAATAAAATAGAAAACATAACTATGATAAATTATTAAAATTAAGGGTAAGGGTTATTATTGTTCGTTGATGTTATATATCTTATTGTATTAAAGTTCATTATTCACTTAATATTTCTTCTTGTTTAATAATAGGTTGGGGGTTCACTATAAACTTCAAAGTCTTCTTAAATATTTGATCTTGATGTGTTTTCTCTCTGCCACTAAAAATTAATTTTATCCATTCGAAACATGTTGTGGTTAAACACAATGTTTGATTGCTTTTTTGGACTTAATATTTCAAATTATACTCGTATATAATAATTTATTAGCAATCAGTGGTCTTCATTAGTAGTAAAATAAGCGGTGTTTCAACTGCTCTATTTTCTCAAGAATATTCTATTTTCAATAAATCACAATGTTAATACTCCCAATCACACCATTTTCTTAAACAAACCCACTTTCTTTTCTTGGCCGAGTTTGATTGAAAGTACACATCAAAGTGTTGTTTACCAGGAAAGTCAGCACAAAGAGGACGGCTATCCTGTGCTTGAGTGCTGTTTTCAAAGTAAACAAGAGCCCGGTTCAATGATGCCAGTCAATAGCTTGTCATTTTGTTGTTTGCTCCTCGTCCGCAAACTATGAGGGCAAACCTGCTTGCTCAGTTTGGCAGAGATCACGTGATCAATGCAGTTTAGTCTCTGTGTGCTATGAATATACAGGGTGAGTTTTAAATGTACCCCTTTACATTAGCTTTTGGAAAAGGAAATATTTTTAAAATCCCTTTGGGGAATGTTTGTATAAAATTCTAGTTTGTTTTGACGTACTTTGCGTCACCCTACCCCCACTTAAAAATCGGGGGAAGGGAGGACCCTCCAAATTTTTTTAACACAACCCCTTCTCCCTTGTAGCTCCATAAGGAGGGGATTCGAATACAAATTCAACAACGCAAAGAAAGATTTTTTTCGCTTTTTGTAATACCCATTTAAATAGTACAAATAATCAGGTTAAAAGTGCTACACTTTACTTAAACCCCTGTTTATGAAAATCCTTTTTTCATAACATCTATAGGATTATGTTACAGGGTTGTGATGTTTTTCTCAGAAAATGTTCAAAAAAGATTAGTCATTAAAGAAATTATGAAAAATCATCCATTTACTTAACTCCCATGGGAATCATATATTGATTTGTTTTCTTAAAGTGTTCATTAATATTTCAAGTCCATTTTAATATTGCACACCAGATATTTTGCAAACCATATATATCTGGTGTTTGTCATCCCTTAACGAACTTATAGCGAAATTCATCCTGCCAGGTTTTGTTCTATAATTCTGTAATAACTTCCATCCATGTCATCCCCGGTACTGTAATTGACTGGGACTCGTGGCGTGGTCCTGTAATCCAGCTTTATGGAGGTCAGGTTTTGAGGATGATATAGATCTAAAAAGGCTCAGATAGTCTCAGTGATCATCTGATGATACCCGCATCAACTCCCACCATCGTTTAGACATATCAGACCATCACCTGCGTGGTTCGGAAGTCACGTTAAAACGTTGGTCCTTGTATTTCCATTGGTCATTGGGCTATTAATTAATGACCCATTCTAAGGAAGAGTCGACCTTAGTTTGTAACAAGACTACACCTCATAACTCATTACTACCACTCATCACACTCATTTACACCACATATTTGCCTTAAATACCCTCATGAGAGTGGTCGGCATCTCAAATACAGTAGTTATTTAGTGATTTACTACCAAATGTAATTTAGTTCAAGTTAGAGAAATCCATTGCCAAAACACTATATTAGCCTATTCGTTTTGTACCAATGAACCTGGTTTTAATATTTACTGGGACCTAACTTCACAAGCAGGCGTAACCTAAGTTATTAGATTTCCTAACAATAAAACATAAAACTTCTGAAAATACTGTAACGTGGTACAGTAAAGAAATAATAAACTAATATATAACAATTTAAAGCACTTCCCAATTTAAACAACCTTTACACAAGTAATAATAACTGATGATTTTGTTACTAGGGATTAAATAACACATAACACAGTTTTATGATGTAACTTTTAATTTAACATGATTAAATTCATCGCTGAATAGAAATCCATTAATGAGAAATAGCATTCAAGTTGTATAGGTTCATGGTTCACTCAAACGAACATGGAAATAAACAATTATAAACATTAATTTTAGGTGCACAATTTCGTTTAACGTTGTTTAATTGAGTGGATAGGCAGTTTTCAGTTCAATGAGCCTTTATACGCATTCAATTTTTTTTACAAAAGACAACAAACAGTAAGCCCCTTTTTTAAACCTAACAAAATTCGTTGTTGATGATTTAACTTCCTTGACACTACCATTAATAGAACCTATTCAGAAGCATACTACCATAAAATCATAGTAAATTTTTGTAGATTAACTTTTTGAAGTCATTAGGGGAAAAACTAATTGTAACGGGGTCACAGCAACTGAAATATGCGAGTAAATGTATTTATCCAAGTAGTTTCAAAGTTAATCCGGGCATTACTCTTTCGTTTAGCTTTAAACAAACCTTTTTAACTAAACGAGCTACAACTGTTTGCTTTGGTTTTCCTTTGTTCTTAACTGTAGTGTATTGAAGGTGTTTATCCTGGCAGAATGGGGATACAAGACAACATTGCTGAGAGGAACCATACCTGACTGCTTGACTGTCTGTGCACGTCGCGCCCTCTGCAATAAGCCCAGACAATGATCACACCATCAGCACTTCATCCTTGGAAACTACAAAACACTTCTTTCCTCCCTTGATATTCCTTAACTGTAGTGTATTGGAGGTGTTTATCCTGGCAGAATGGGGATACAAGACAACATTGCTGAGAGGAACCATACCTGACTGCTTGACTGTCTGTGCACGTCGCGCCCTCTGCAATAAGCCCAGACAATGATCACACCATCAGCGCTTCATCCTTGGAAACTACAAACCACTTCTTTCCTCCCTTGATATTCCTTAACTGTAGTGTATTGAAGGTGTTTATCCTGGCAGAATGGGGATACAAGACAACATTGCTGAGAGGAACCATACCTGACTGCTTGACTGTCTGTGCACGTCGCGCCCTCTGCAATAAGCCCAGACAATGATCACACCATCAGCGCTTCATCCTTGGAAACTACAAAATATTTCTTTACTTCGGAAAATGATGAAGGCTACAATATTTTCTTGTATAAACACATTTATGTGTGAATTCATACTTTTAACTCATCCTGTGTTTGTTGGTAAACAGCTCTGAAATTCCTGTATTTATAATATTGATAATGGCAATTTACCAAATGCTTGTCTCATATCATTTAAAAATAAACCCTTTATCTTACATTAGAGCAAAGAGTTTTCTTGCTGGTGAACACAGTTTACATCAGCTTCAATTTATTCACGTATTTACAGCTATAACAAGAAATCTTTTCTTACCACTCTTCAAAACTCGTTTCAATTGCACTTCTAAAATGTTGTATCACATACATCCAGTTAAAACAAAATAGCACCGTCAGTTACCTTTTCGCGGGTAAAAACAACGCAAATACCCACAAAAGGTAACTAACCGACGGTGCTAAGTGGCTTGTGGTCGATGACGATATTGTGTTTACAAGGGTGTTAGCCTTAAGCTATTAATCAGACCAACCCTTGAGATTGCAGCGAGGCAACAGGTAAAGTCTCCTCCGGCTAGTGTCTGGAGGTAAACGCCAATATCTCTGCTTTAGTCTACATCCTGGAAACACTATCTTCAAGATAATTCAAAATCATTTTACGTGTAGTTTGTAAAAATGCCTAAAGCTAAGAGAGTTCCTACACTTAATGTGTGGGTAAACGGAGATTTGAAGAGGAATCTCTTACTTGGTGCTCATGCGGACCATTACACTATTCCAGACACCTATTTATGATCTGAATGTTTATTCTCAACGTGTAATTGTTGGTGGGTGATTTAATCATCTCGCTGGAAATAAAACAGACGTAATAAAATACCTTGTAAAATAACTTAGTGCGTATTTATACATTTGTTTAAATGCCCGTATGGTAATAGTATCTAGAAAATTCTAGTGAAAAACAGAGAACGCAAAATACCTATTTATGCACGTACGAGATTAAAATGGATTGTTCTTTAGAATTATATTTAACGAATCAGGTTTTCTTAATAAAGGAGTTCAAATGACTAACAAGCATTTTAGAAAGATCCTACACAGTGAATCGGATCTATTTATACACAGCCAATGGAGACAAAACGCTTAAGAGGTTTTAGGTACGAATCAGGTTTTCTTAATAAAGGAGTTCAAATGAGTGACAAGACTTAAGATAGTTCTCAATACGGTGAAACACCAAAACTGATTATAGACCTAAACTGAACTTTAGGTTTATGAATTTCAGCAACCCTCCAAATAGAATACAACTGAAAGCGATTTTTAATCGATTACCTTAATTATTTTATTACATTTCGTACCAAAATGTTTTAGTATTTTCCTGTAAGTCATGAAAACGACTCCGTGTATTCGGATAGGTTTGTCCAAAGTTGTATTAGACGAATCTTTGTCAGCTGTTGGAGACAAGTTCATGTAACTGCTGTCATCAGCATACAAACTACTCCATTCTCTGGATTCACCATTGTGTTTAGAACAAAAATTATAACACACAAAGCTATATTATTTTTGGGTTCTCAAAAAGTATATAGTTAACTATTAACAAGTCTAAAATGCGTTAACGGTTTTATAGTTCAAGCAAGAACTAAGAAACAACTTGTTGTCGAAATCTTTGAAGAGCTCAGTTAAGTTGTGTACTTTGATATTCTGTGACAATATGGCTGAGCAACTGAAAACTTATGGGTATGTAAACTAAAACAATAGGTGACTCGGATACATATGATTTTGTTTTTGTGACTGGCAAGCAACCTTTAAGTTGGATTTGAACCCCTAAAGATGGGTGTTTATCCTGGCAGAATGGGGATACAAGACAACATTGCTGAGAGGAACCATACCTGACTGCTTGACTGTCTGTGCACGTCGCGCCCTCTGCAATAAGCCCAGACAATGATCACACCATCAGCGCTTCATCCTTGGAAACTACAAAACACTTCTTTCCTCCTTTGATATTCCTTAACTGTAGTGTATTGGAGGTGTTTATCCTGGCAGAATGGGGATACAAGACAACATTGCTGAGAGGAACCATACCTGACTGCTTGACTGTCTGTGCGTCGCGCCCTCTGCAATAAGCCCAGACAATGATCACACCATCAGCACTTCATCCTTGGAAACTACAAAATATTTCTTTACTTCGGAAAATGATGAAGGCTACAATATTTTCTTGTATAAACACATTATGTGTGAATTCATACTGACTCATCCTGTGTTTGTTGGTAAACAGCTCTGAAATTCCTGTATTTATAATATTGATAGCAATTTACCAAATATTTGTCTCATATCATTTAAAAAGAAACCTTTATCTTACATTAGAGCAAAGGGTTTCTTGCTGGTGAACACAGTTTACATCAGCTTCAATTTATTCACGTATTTACAGCTATAACAAGAAATCTTTTCTTACCACTCTTCAAAATCGTTCAATTGTCTAAAGTAGAATCATCACCGTCCAGTTACCTTTTCGCGGTAAAAAACAACGCAAATACCCACAAAAGGTAACTAACCGACGGTGCTAAGTGGCTTTGGTCGATGACGATATTGTGTTTACAAGGGTGTTAGCCTTAAGCTATTAATCAGACCAACCCTTGAGATTGCAGCGAGGCAACAGGTAAAGTCTCCTCCGGCTAGTGACTGTAGGTAAACGCCAATATCTCTGCTTTAGTCTACATCCTGGAAACACTATCTTCAAGATAATTCAAAATCAGTTTGTAGTTTGTAAAATGCCTAAAGCTAAGAGAGTTCCTACACTAAATGTGTGGGTAAACGGAGATTTGAAGAGGAATCTCTTACTTGGTGCTCATGCGGACCATTACACTATTCCAGACACCTATTTATGATCTGAATGTTTATTCTCAACGTGTAATTGTTGGTGGGTGATTTAATCATCTCGCTGGAAATAAAACAGACGTAATAAAATACCTTGTAAAATAACTTAGTGCGTATTTATACATTTGTTTAAATGCCCGTATGGTAATAGTATCTAGAAAATTCTAGTGAAAAACAGAGAACGCAAAAATACCTATTTATGCACGTACGAGATTAAAATGGATTGTTCTTTAGAATTATATTGAACGAATCAGGTTTTCCTTATAAAGGAGTTCAAATGACTAACAAGCATTTTAGAAAGATCCCTACACAGTGAATCGGATCTATTTATACACAGCCAATGGAGAAAAACGCTTAAGAGGTTTTAGGTACGAATCAGGTTTTCTTAATAAAGGAGTTCAAATGAGTGACAAGACTTAAGATAGTTCTCAATACGGTGAAACACCAAAACTGATTATAGACCTAAACTGAACTTTAGGTTTATGAATTTCAGCAACCCTCCAAATAGAATACAACTGAAAGCGTTTTTAATCGATTACCTTAATTGGTTTATTACATTTCGTACCAAAATGTTTTAGTATTTTCCCGTAAGTCATGAAAACGACTCCGCGTATTCGGATAGGTTTGTCCAAAGTTGTATTAGACGAATCTTTGTCAGCTGTTGGAGACAAGTTCATGTAACTGCTGTCATCAGCATACAAACTACTCCATTCTCTGGATTCACCATTGTGTTTAGAACCAAAATTATAACACACAAAGCTATATTATTTTTGGGTTCTCAAAAAGTATATAGTTAACTATTAACAAGTCTAAAATGCGTTAACGGTTTTATAGTTCAAGGTAGAACTAAGAAACAACTTGTTGTCGAAATCTTTGAAGAGCTCAGTTAAGTTGTGTACTTTGATATCCTGTGACAATATGGCTGAGCAATTGAAAACTTATGGGTATGTAAACTAAAACAATAGGTGACTCGGATACATATGATTTTTAGTTTTTGTGACTGGCAAGCAACCCCTAAGTTGGATTTGAACCCCTAAAGATGGGATTTGTCGTTCTAAACTATGTGTTAACACCAATTTTATTGTCTTAAAGGTAGTATACACTAGCCGTCTATGTTTATGCAGGATTTTTTAGTGAAAACACAAGATGGCGGCTAAAGAACATTTTAGCAATGCCGGGCACAACGGAGATTATGTCTGGTTTCGGCTCTCATAATTATCTAAGAATATGATAGGCTCATTAATAATCAACCTGCATAATTATACTCTATAGCCAACATTACAACTGCAAAGTTTATAAACATATTGGAATATATAATATAGGCTAATACATAAATCACTTTTCATACCAAACCGACCACATTATCAGCCCAGACCGGTGAAACTGTCATTGTTATCAACATCTGTCTAGTGCAGGATATTAGTCCAGTGTGTGCGTCTGACAACCCCCTACGTACCACTCAGCCCCCCGATAGCAAGACCCCTGCTAACAGAAATACAGGTGTCATGCGGACGTAGGAAATGTAGAACTGTTTTGTTCTACATTATTTTTATTTTATGTTTAATGAATTTATTTAGATTATTTATTTATTTATTCGTATTGAATTCGAACGGCTGTTAAGAATTTAAACCTTTCCAATATAAACCTACTAAAACCATAAAAGTTACAAGTTAAACTTTTTACGATCAAAGAAAAATAACAACTTTTATACAATTTTGTCTGCGACAAGCGGTCTCAGATAGCAATCCAACAGTCATGTTGGACGATACTGAGATCGAAGAGGTCTACTCAGCAAAATTCCTGGGGATACACCTCGACCGACGTCTGACCTGGGAATGCCATGTAGACAATGTCTGTTCAAAATTAGCCTCAGGCATTTATGTTTTGAGGCAACTGTCCGGATACTGCCCAATTCAGGTACTGATGACGGCGTATTACGGAGTAATCTACCCACACCTTTCCTACGGATTGGCTTTGTGGGGTGGATGCTCAAAATCAAGTTTTGCCAGAGTTTTCATTCTCCAGAAAAAGCAGTCCGAACCATTGCAAAATTGCAATGGAGAGTCGTAGACCAGCATTCAAAAATTGAAATTGTTGACACTACCTTGCCTCTATATTTTAGAAACATGTATTTTTTCAAATCAAAATACGGTCTCGTAAGGGAAGTGACATTCACTCTTATGAAACTAGAGGCAGGAAAACTACCAAACTGGGAGACACAGAACGGCAGTTTACGAACGTTTACCTTCTCAGGTAGGAGTTCAACTCGTCAAAGGTTGCCAAATTCAATCAAAAGTGCCCCAGAGCTTAAGGCTTTTAAAACTCGTCTAAAAAGGTTTTGGCCGCAGAAGCATTTTATAATACTGACGAGTTTATGGCACATACTGGGAAAACGCGGAACACACTGAGGGTTAGAGTGGTACAATTCGAATGAATGAGAGAGAGTGAATTCCAAAAATGTATGTCTGATTGGGATTTCGATGGTAGAATGTATGGAAATTTTTAGCTTTTAAATTACAGTATTGACGATTGCATAAGATGTTCAATGTTTACGCAATAAACAATTTATTTATTTATTAAAAAAACAAACTGATCCGACTTGATTTAGCGTGATTGGTATTGCGCGCAAACTCAGGTTGCCTGAAGTCGATCCATGCAGTCACCATTATCAATTTAAGTGCCTTAAAGGCAACGCTAGGTAAAGGTCGAGGTTGAGTGGCAGAGATGACTTTGTAGTCCTAACTTCACTCCGCTAACAATTCTAACTATAAACTTTTCACTTATTAGATTCACACGGTTTCTACGTGTTAAAAGCGGCAAACTGTCACTACGTTATTTACAAATGTTCTTTAAATTTCTTAGAAAAAGGGTACGATTTGAGTCCTTGCAATGCATTGACAATTTTCACGGTAAGTTTGGTAACATTCAGTTTTGAAGCATGCGTCACACGGTGAAATTCAACCTATGAGTCGTACAGTTAACAATACTCAAAACCCCATTTACATCAAACACTGTTGTAACTAATGAAACGCAAACATTTGAAGTAACGAAACCATAAATATTCTAATTTATATTGTTCCACTACCCGAACAGATAATGACCAATTTCAAATACAAATAAATTTGCATATCCGCCAACGTTTTGTCGACTGGACTAATTTGCATTTCTTAACAAAGATGTTTTCTGTTCATTAGTGACGATCCTAATTATTGTTTCATTTGAATCTCCCGTCTTATTTGCCTACGGTAATTAGGACGAAATTATGAAAAATGTATTATTTATGACGAATACTTAAACATTCCTTTTTGCTTTAATGATCTAGAGTTATTTAAAACATCAGTATATAAAATACCGGTATGTGTTTAGGTCATTATTAATAGCCCAACGACCAATATAATGGACCAACGGCTTAACGTGACTTCACTCTAAATATGAAAGAGTGGAAGCAACTCAGAAAGAGTGAAATTTCGCTCTTTTGGGTGTTGAAACCTAGCCACTTTTATTAAAGAGTGGCTCGATTTTCACTCTTTTGAATTGGTTTTCACTATTTTATATTTTTTTCTACTATTTTTTATACTATTTTATAATATTTTTTTAATATTTTTTTCGAACCATGGGAAGTGGTCATCAAGAAAAGTATCACTGCGCCCGGGAGTTGAACCCGGGCTGATTTGGTGCGAAGCTCACTATAACACTGAGCTATGACCACCCCCAACCAAACAAAAGTTAACAGCACTCGACTATCTATGGAGTGAAAGTATAAAAAAGGTTGTTTTCCACATATATTCTCCAGTTTGTCCAAACTCACTCTATCATTCTTGTTATTTATAAGTACGAGGGAGTTACTGATACGGCAGTGATGATGACAAACATATCTGAAACCACCCTTCTATCTCCTCCCCTCGCTCTCCTGCTCGCGATGCTTATTCTTAATGTATCCAGTTGAGCAATTCGGAAGCTGGAACTATGCAAAATTAATAACGCCTTTGAGAGCCATTAGCCTAAAAGGCGAGTCGTATGATAGCGGCTATGAATATGTATTCGGAGGCAGGAACATCGCTGTCGCTTCTAGGGCCAGGGGTGAGTGTTGTATGACAAACAAGCTGATTGTTGACGGTAAAAGAATATTTTTGTCATGACGAAAATACAACAAAATGTGTGTTTTTGTCAAAAACGTTCCGATTAAAACAGGGTGAGTTTAAAATGTCCCCTCCACTTAAATTGTAAAAAAATACTTTTAAAACCCGTTGGAGAATGTTTTATAGGATTCTGAAGTTTGTTTTGACGTACTTTGCGTCAAAAAAACGGGGGAAGGCCCCCACAAAACTTTTAAATACATACCTTTCCTTTCTGAAACCTAAAATAAAGGGATTCTTAATACAAATTAAATGACGCAAAACAAATGTTTTATCTCGACTAGTTTCTTTGTTACATTAATTTTAAGACGACACAAAATCAGGTTAAAAAGGTCACATTTTACATAAAATTGATTTTAATGGCAACATTTTTCCAAAATACTCTGAAGGAATCATTACACCCCTATAACATAATCCCTATAACATAATAGAGTATTTAGAAGAAAATGTTGTCAGTCAAAATGTATAGGAAATGTGGCATTTTAAACCTGTTTTATGTTAACTTTAAATAGATATAACAAAAAGTCAAGATAAAGAAATTTCCTTTGTGCCGTTGAACTTTTGTTAAAATTTCCTTTTTTCAGGTGCCACAAGGGAAAGTTTATTTAAAAAAATTGGGGGGCGCTCCCCTGGATTTAAATGAGGGGTGGGTGACGCAAAGTGCGTCCAAACAAACGTCAGAACTCTATAAAACCTAAAGGGTTTAAAAATACTTTCTTTTTAAAAGGTAAGGTGGGAACATTTAAACCTCACCCTGCCAAAACTCTAAATTATGTGGTATTGAAAATAAGTATGACAAATAAACTAATCCAACACTTTTTCCAATTTAATCACTACAACTTAAGCTTCTTTTTTCAGTAGATATTTACATTTTTAATTATACTCTTAACAACTCTCAGTAACGTAGAAGATTTCGGGTCAGTTTTAGTAACTACCACCGAACTATGGATAGTTATATTAATTAACCTTTGCACTAATTAGTAATAAGAAAGTAATTAAGAAATATATTCCATTTTCTTTAGTCATTCTAAATACTACGTGATGATTCTTAGGCTAGAAACTGTCATGAAGCTTTTGTCCAATTCACCACAGATTTTCTAGGCAATTTCTAAATTACTATTTCACTTAGAACTCCATTCAGGGGTAAGTATGTTAAACTAACCCCCATGGCTTCAAGTGAGCAAGTTGTTACCAAGTTAACGATAATGAATGGTGGAAGAGGAGTGTTAGGCCTCGGCGGGGGTCGAACACTCTGCCTCAAGTCTCAACTGATGAAATATACTCTTAACACTTTCTTGTTTCTTGATACAAACCCTTGGCTGGCTGTTTGATGAATAAACTTATTTTCTTAGCGAATTTTTTAGGAAGGTATTAGTTTCACAGTGAACTACATTCACTCAAATTACTTAGATAATCAATTTAACAAGTTGTAAATGGTGGTTCAAGTGACGCTTACATTTAACACATCGATAACGAAAAGTGTTTGACTAGTACGAGAGATTATGTTCATATATTTCGTTTCAATTAATTGGCAAAGACCAACTCAACTTTCTAAAATTCTCTTAACAAACAAAGTTTAATTTTCGAACCCTCTGCTACGTATTGTAAAATATACGTGAAATTTCATCAATCTCCATAGTAGTAAATTTAAGACCAAGCAGATTTATAAAAATGTTTACAAATGACTGTAATATATTACGTCATAAATCGTATATCGTTAAGCAGCCAATTAAACACACCTTGTCTATAAAAATGTAAAGGTAAAGTTTGTCTTGTTAAACAAAGTGAAGTTAGGACTACTAAGCCATCTTTACCACTCAACCTCGACCTTTACCTAGCGTAACCGTATTAGTCACATTACAAATTGTAAGTGGTGACTGCGGCGATCGAACCCGCACCACCGGAGTGATGAGCTCTGGAGTCGCGCGCGATACCAATCCGCCACGGATCCGCACGGATCTATGTATAGTCTGTCCATGAAAAATTAATAGCTTCAATTATTTTATTCTTTCCTCTAAGCTAAGCTAACGTTGAACCATATATTTTATTTTAACAAAGGATAACTTAATATCGAGTGGTTTTACAGCCATATTTTACAAATTTAATTGATATGAAAAAGCTCGAGTGTAAATACTGTATCGGAAGCCTCGAAGCATTGGAACACATATGTGACCATGGTTCTGTGAATTATGTTTTGTCACGGTGTTGGTGGCACTGGTACAATAAAGAACAGCAATCTTCTGCATCCGTTACGAATAAATAACGCTGGGGCAACACCGCACAGTCCGTACATAACTGTTTGAGGTAAGCGTTATTCTCGCTGCATTTATTCAGTCGTTACTGTACACAGTACGATTTTCAAATGTGAAATTACTCGGAAATTTAAGCTGTAAATAATATGGATATACTGTATATAAAAGAAAGTACTTTGTAATATTGTTTAATTAACATGTCCCGGTGTCAACCATAAGGCCCGGTGAAAGTACATTATTTATTTATTATAGAACTTTACAAAACAAAAAATAATAAATATAACGTATTTATTAGTAAACTTACAATTAATTTTAATCGTCTATGGGATTATGTTATAGGGTTGTAATGTTTCCCTCGGAGGATTTTCAAGACAAATTTGTCAATTTGGCATTTTAAACCAGATTTTTGTAATGTTTAAATAGGTATTACATAAAAACGAGTAAAGAGAAACAAGCTTTATTTGCGTCGTTGAATTTGTGTTCTAACTTCCTTTCTTTTTAGGTGCCACTAGGGGTTGTGTTTAAAAAGAAATTGACGGGGCCCCAATTTCAGGAACTTCAGGATTCCATAAAAATAGCCCCTAAAGGGTTTCTAAAAATGTTTCCTTTTTCAAAACTTAAGATGGAGGTGGGATATTTAAAACGCACTCTGTATAACCGTGATGTTATTGGGTATGGCTGCTTGTATAGCGAAGCTTGTTACGGATCAACGGAGCATGCCTAAGCTGTCGACAATCCAAAGCATGCCTTTGTTATCAACACAAGTCCTTTGATGTAACTAATATGTGGTTCGCTAATAGGCAACGCAAACTGTCAATCATAATTAATGAGAACACAATAATTATCTATAAAGATTATTAGGTTTGTTTATTGAAACATTTCTACAGAGGAGTTTTTAAGTTTTCCAACTTGGTTTTTACGGGGTTTGTGTGAAATGTAGTTAACCTATTATATTGAAGTCCTAAATCAGCGGATAGGGTTTCAGCGATGAAAATTGTTAAACATTTAGTAATAGACACTCAATGACATAAAAAACCTAACGAAAATACTACAAATACATGTAAACATGTCTACGTAATACAATCTTTTTGTTGAACATTCCCAGACATACGTTTTGCTAGGCCGCTGAAACAAACAAACCAAACCTGCCGAACAAATGCGGTGAATCATATTTTGTCACAATGTTGGTATAACTGGTGCAATAAACTAGAGCAATCTTCTGCATTCCGTACTAATAAATAAAACCCAGGCACCGCCGCAAAACCCTACTGTGCGAGGTGAACTTTATCTGACTGCATTTATTTAAAACATTTGTTCGAGAATATACCAATAAAATGCGGTTAGCGATAAAACCTCCGGTTGTTTCATGTTCTTTATGCTTCGGTTTGCACCGGTGAAACGGATTAACAAATAGGCGTGAATCTGTGTGTTATTAATAATGTTGGAATTTATATGCTGTTAATAGCAATTTAGCTCAGTGGTATAGTGCGTGCTTCGCACCAAATCAGACTGGGTTCGATTCTCGGGCGCGGTGATAACCTTTCACGATAGCCACTCCCCGTGGTTCGGAAGTCACGTTAAGCCGTTGGTCCATTCTGTTAGTCATCAGGCTATTAATTAATGAGCCAATGTGGGGAAAAAACGGCCTTAGCTTGTCTACAGACTACACCTCATAATCCATCAAAACACTCATCACACTCACCATCATTCCATATTCTCAAAGCAAAGTAAAGTAATATGCTACAATTCCATGTAATGTTTTTATGCTAAATGCTTAAAACCGTGTTTGTTGATAATTTTAGTTAATTTCCTTAAACGGTAGAGCATTTATCTGAACTTGTGTTGTTTGTGTAAGCGCAAGAAAGATTAAAAAAATATCTTGTCAGTTCTGAAACTATTTTGCAATTGACTTGTCCAAACATGGGGATATCTTATAAGTAGTAAAATATAAATTGAAATATAACTAGTCCGTACTTTTGAGATTTACATTTAAACCTAGCTTGATTTAATATGATACGTTATTTAAACATAGAATGACATAAAACAGTAGAACGGGTTAGTTTACCTAATCATACAATCAAAGGTGTGGCCAAAAGGGTTATTGTATTAGATTTAAAGCCAAATACCACCACTTTTTATTGATGCCTATGACTGAATGTTTTTATGAGGAATGATTCTAAAATTAGGTGCCAAGTTTCAAAGGTTGGTTTTTAGTGCAAAACCAACTAAAACTATATCTATAAATATTGTTACAAAATGTATCGTTTACCCACTAACCACCGTTTTCCTTAGTTATTAGGAAAGTTCGAGGTTAAGTGGTAGAGAAGACTGGTTACTAATTTACTATGTAAAAACTACCTAAACACGATAAAATAACCACCATTTGGAAATAAACATGTAAGATCATGCTTTTAAGTTTTCTTATGATGATTTTTTTATATACATACCCATTTCAAGTCCTATAAATAATTTTGGATGTATAGAGTATTTAAGAGAGTAAAAACCCCTCCTATAAGTTTTGCGCCCTGTGTTAATCTTCAGCTAAAATACACATTAGCTGGTGACGTCATGTAAGATCAGCTGATGACAGAGTATGACGTGTAAATCAGCTGGTAATGCTTAGTAGCTCATTTAGCAGCTGTCAACTTAAATCTGTGACATTCAACTCAAGATGGCTTAGATACCAGCCCTGTATGACGTTGAACATATGCTTAGGCCTTTATCAGAACTAAATAATGTTTTGCGTTACATAGTTCAAAATTAAGTGGCTGCATTAGTGGTATTACTCATTTTTATAGCGATATGAGCGAAGTTTTTTGTGAAGAGGAGAGGGGAAGTTGTATTTCTGAAGAGCAGTTAAAATATTTTTCGAAGCATGAACATATATTCGTGTTTTCTTGACTTCGCGTTATGTTCTTTAAATATGTAAGTAGTACGAGCAACTTACGAGTATGTATAAAATATAATATTCATGAGGCTTTATGTAAGGCAGGGCTACAAAAAAGAAAGAAGGATGAGTTTATGGTTTTTGAATGATAGCCTACTACTAAAATTACTGAAATCCCTTTGATACGTTGTAACATTACGGTAGTACCAAATGCGATCCCGATAAATCATTTACTAACAAGTTTAGTTAGTTTAAAAAATGAAAATGAACTTATTATATATCAATATTATACACAATACACTGTTGGCCTTTACATAATACAACCTGCTTTCGTGGTCTAGTGGCATATAGGTTATGACTTCCTGTGCATGATGCCATTGGTTCTAATCTTAAATTTTACAAATCTTCCTAAATCCTGAAGATTGTAGAATTTTGATTTTCTATTAAAACTACCACTGACGTAGAAAGTTAAAAAGTTACTGTTACTACGAGTGTTATACAAACGCAATTTTATCAGCAGTACAGTTTTACAGTTAGCATAACTCAGTTTTCGAAACCTTCCACAAACGTCAACACAATATAATATAATGTGAACAATATGAGTTATCAATATACACATCTGCAATTGACAGCTCCACCACTGTTTTGTTAACAGTTATCAATGGTTCTGCTTCACCGCATTGTTTCAATACACGACCAATCAAAGCGCTCACAAAGCGGTGGTTAACATTTTCATCAATCTCGCTTCTTGCACAGCAAAAAGAGAAAAATCATTTGAGTGTCTTCACACGGTTAAAATAACGATATAAAATAAACCGTTATTTGGTTATAAATTAAATTGGTCGGTATACTTTAATACTCTAATATTATTAAGTGAATAATTCAGTTAAGGCAAGCTGTCTTTTCTTAGGAGGCTTGAGCCAGGACAATGAATAAATGGTCGGGAAAACGCAAAAGAACGGGTT
Organism: Matsumurasca onukii; assembly: GCA_018831715.1. Taxonomy (NCBI): domain Eukaryota; kingdom Metazoa; phylum Arthropoda; class Insecta; order Hemiptera; family Cicadellidae; genus Matsumurasca; species Matsumurasca onukii. The sequence continues at coordinate 36,506,510 of CM032065.1, forward strand.
GCAAAGCGCAAGGTCGCGGGTTCGATTCCCGGCGCAGGCACGAGGGTTTGGACCGCTTTCCCTAAAAGCGTTTTGTGATGCCCACAAACCTTAAGTTAAGTATCTAATAGAAAAATGCCGTTAGCGTAGACAGTAAAAAAAAAAGAACAAACAAAGTAAAGCACACCAAAGCACTTGTTGGATAGCTAGATATTTTGGATAAAATCACCGACCATACAAGTAATCCTAGAGCTTACATAGATAAGAATTTTATAAGACAACGAATGAGATGTTCCTTTATTTAAAAACAAGTTAATGTCTATATCTTTGCGGATGTTTTAATAGTTTTTAGTGAACAACAAGAATTCTACGTTTCAGGGCCAGGAATCTAATCCCGCCTTCAGGTGAAAAGAAACCTAAAAACTCAACACATTGGGGAATGAGCTAGTTTAAGAAAAACGTAAGTTGACCAGCCATCAGCTGATTACCTTTAGGCTAGCTCATGATCTAACGTTTTGTATTATGTTTTAAGTTACTTTTCACCTGAAGACAGTCTCTGATTTCATTTCCGAAACGTCGTGTTATTCTTAATAACTTAGAACTAACATAAAATAAAACAAATCAATGTGGATAACTGAAAACATAAAACTTATTTCCTAAATAAACATAGATCAATGACGTCAGATCGAGTATTGGGATGACGTCATATGATATGCAAATCAGCTGAGAAGGCCTAAGCAAGCTCAGGGTCTCACTACAGCTGTCACCTGACACTGCTGACGGGTGGATAAGCCAGGATCTCAGCAGCTCAAGGTGACATTTACCTCGTGTATAAGCTTATAAGCTTAAATTAAATGAGACTATACAAAGTGACTTGAAATAGTCCCCCAACCAACCAGTAGCATACGTGTTTAAGTGACATTTAAAAGCGCATTGAATATTAGACAACACACGTATGAATTTTTGAAATATTTTGCAACTTTTTCTTTTACTCTTAGACTAAACAGGACTTTTAGGGAAAGGTGTAGTTAAACGTCGACTTCCTCAACGCTTTTTCCAATGCATCAATCCAAAATGGTAGTCTATTTTGTTTGTATACATAGGTGTTTTAGCAGCCAAGGATTACTGTCAACGCTTCCTTTTTTATTTGTTTAATTACGTTTAACTCGATATGCTAGACAGTTATTAACTTCTCCCGAATCGTGATGTCAAATTGTTACTCTACGATATTACTGCCAAAACTAATATTGAAAAACTTCCACTGTAGCACTTTCAAGGTCTAAGCATTCAGGAACAAAATCTGGAACTATCTTCTTGCGCGTTTTACAACAACAACAACAAAAATGGTGGACACCCTCTTTTTGAGCTGAAATTCTGAATCGTCATTAGTGATGTAAGTGTTAAGAAAATTTCAATACGAACCATAAAATTCTTTGACCATTTACCCAATAATTCAAAAGGTGATGGTGAATGTCCATCTTAGACACACTTAAGAAATTATTTACTATATTAAAACTAACTTTACACATTGAGAGTTTGTTTTGCCCGTAGTTTTTAGTTATTACTTGTGGCAACGTCTTTTAAATATGTTTTTTTTTCAAATGAAACCAATCGTGTAGTAATTACATTGAGGAAAGTCCTGTTCCATTTAAATGTTGTATTTTAAGCTCCATAAAACCAGTACGTTACAGGATTATTCCCCAAACACTAGCTGGAAAGGTGAGTCCATTGCACTAATGGTTTCTCCATGGTTGTATAATGTACAAGCAGATCAGAATATTCTACTAGAGTACAATGATGTAGTGTTCTAATCTCTAGTGGTACTGTTGGTTCGATGAGTAGTACTGACTAATCCTTTAGGCGTAATCTAAATTGATATAGTGATCCTTTGTTAGCTTTGCCAAACTCCATGTGAATTAACCTATGTCAATCTTGTATTAGGTAGCATAAAAAGGACCAAAGAAGAAAATAGCATGGTTTTAAAATGGTGCGAACAACATTACCGTAGAATAATATAGTAGGCATTTAAAAATATATCATGGGACGAAAATAGGTTCTTAAAGCACTCACAGTTCGAACGAGTATGATTTATTCGGTCACCAAATAAGGTGAAAATTTGACTCATTATTGCCAGTTTTGTTTAGCAATTAGAAAACTCAAAATTAGGCTGTTAACTTCAAAATTTAAAAACAAACCGTTGTAAATCCTAACAAGATCACATTTATGGCAAACTTATTTCAAACTCTGCTCGTAATTTATATGTTTGGGTTATAAATGAACTATTAAATAAAATATATTAAAACCCGCTTTGAAATTAGTTTAAATTGTTGAACACTTGTTAAACAAGTCTTTCTTAATAAACAAGCAGATCACGACGTTTGGAATCTGGAATCTGATCCCATTTTCAAGTGCTTTTAATAAAATTGACAACAACAAAAAACCTGAAAACTGGATTAGATTTCAAATTTTGAAACGTCGAGTTCTTCTGGCTCACACGATGTATACACGATGGAAGACATAAAAATATTTCAATCTCAAAAGTTCTACCATCGCCAACAACAAAGTTTACCTAAACTTAAAAAAAAATAAAATCTGAATCCCAAAAATTAGCCAAGCGTAGGCCTATTTTAATCAACTCACTCTGAAACTGAATCGAAAACTGTTATTCGACATTGACACTAATTAGCTTTCAAAATTCAAAACATTCGATAGTATGAAACCCCCACCCTGTTATTTATAAAGGATAACAGTGGATCTAAAACAATGATTAGTACCTTAGTTAGAGAATACAAAACATCTTTATTAGAGGATGCAAATGAGGCGTGGCTGGAGTGGCGATGAAGATATGCAAACGAAGAGATTTGATCCGAGAGCCGTCTCTTCGTTATCTTTGCCAGCTAATTGCTTTTCGTTTCCAGCGAGCTGTTTTTGCCCAGTTCTTTATTTAGACACTGTCGCCGTATTCTGTGAGTTGTGCAACAATGTATTGTTGAATCTATTTGTGGTTGTATAATACAGGACAGTTTGGGTTATAAAGTTTAAGGAAGTTGAAATCTAGTGCGGAATGACCACTGAGGTAATCGTTACACGACACCAATTGGATCTTTCTACAGACAGGACTAGTATTTAAGTCCATGTAATAGCCGAAATATTGATTTATGTTATGAAATAGGTGAATACAACTTGAGGCATATGGTTCTACTACGATGCTCCAACATAATACACTCATAAGGAATTTTTGTTCGTTTGGGAAGAATTTAGCACTCAATGGCCTTAAAGAGGACTAAATTTGAACTAATATGGTATGATCTAAAAAATACAAGTGTATTTTTAACAATTATAGTGTTACAAAAAATGCAATGTGTATTGACGTTATTTGTATGACAACGAATAAAAACGGTGACCTCAATTAACACTGCAAATTAAATGTCAAAACATTGTTTCCATCAAGAAATAAGTTGAACTATTACTAACAAGCTAAACGGTTGCATACATTCATATATTGGTTTAGATTGTAACACGATTGTCGGATTAGGAAATTCTTTAGTCAAATTTAACGGTATCTTAATTTGAAAATTTTTAAGAAGCTAGTGTACTGATTGCACAGTTTGATTCCAACTTAAGAGTATAACCTTTCGAGTCTATAATATTTATACGTCTTTAATTCTGTAGTGACAGTTACTTATTGTACTTGTAACAAAAATGTACATTTTACAGCTGTTACAAACATTCCCGAGTTAAATATTTCGTAAAGTACTGAAATAGTATGGATACAGGTTTAAGCTATGGTTTCCTAAAAATCCAGTAATAGTTTTTTTTATTTTGATTACAATCATACGGAAGTGGCTATAACTTTCCCAGGGACACACTCTATAATGGAATTGAAAACAAAAGTTCACCGTCATACTACGGTCGCCACTTCTTAGAACACAAAAGTTTTAGGCAATGATTTTCTCAGTAAAAACCGGTCTTATTATCCAATCATAATGCAGTTATATTTAAAATTCTCGATAAACTGGCTAAAAGGTTTCAATTAAACATTCAAAAGACTCATTGCTGTAATAAACCGTAATCTCTTTCTTTCTATTTCATATTCTTTTCTTATCGCCAAAAGCTTTCCGACGTCGGAAGGAAGTGAAGGCTCCCCCTACTAATTAATTTTCCCCGTGAAGCGACCCGGACAAATTTGAATAATACAGATTATAACAAAGGGAGCTGGACTCTCCCCCATTCGGTGAAATTCACCCCTCAACTTCACACCCTGCATCTTGAGGGGTTGAAAACATTTTCCGAGAAGTACTTGAATCGGTTAAGGTCATGTATATGCTTATTGAGGGGTCGCCTTTCGTTTTTGGATATTTTTTTAAAACCAGTTAAACACGTCTCCTATTAAATACTAACAGGAACGTTGGTCGGTAGTACACTCAAATTACAATTTTGAAGTACTATAGATTTTAATAATGGTTTTAATTCAGAGTGTGAGCTAACTCACGTTGTAAAATTGAACACATTTAATAAAAATACTTAAAATTAAAATAAACAAAGTAACTACCAACTCCAAATTTTGATAAATATAAACAAAATAGTTTTAAGTGGAACCAAACCTATGAGCATTAATATGTTAACTTACTGGCCTACGACCTTTTTCGGCATGTTATGTTACAGGACCTAGAAATATATAAATAAATAAAATAAAAGTCTAATTCATAACATTTTGAATAAAATATTAGCTTGGGAAGGAGATTTTAGTGATATAGTGATAGTTATTAGTGATAGTTCATACATTTTAGTGATATGAAATCGTACTGCTGGGAAGTTACTACGTATAAATTCAAATACCAAATTTTTCTTTGATCCATGAATGATGTTGAGTACGATAAAATCTTAATTTATTGTTATGAGGAAGTCTTCTTTGCAGTTCATTACTTCTTCCTCCAAAATTAGCACTTCCATATTTCCCGTCATGCTTGTATAAGAGAGGTTAAATGAAAATACTCTAGCATTCTCAACGTCACTGATGCAACCAACGGAAAGTAATATTTCAATGTATACATATAATTTACCCAGCAAGATGATAAAAAAATAATACGTGTCTCCTATCCAAGTGGTATTTTATTCCAGACGTGTTAAATTTGTCATATTTTTTATTTAAACTGTTGTAGTTATTTTTAAAAGATCAAGCAACGATTTCTCGACGCTATTAAGAGATCACATTAGTACTGTCAGGCTTTGCTCTGAGTAAGATATATCGGTGTTTCATGGCAAGCATTCTCGCTTAGACCGAATATATCCGAGATATTGTCTTAAGATAACTGTTTAAAGGGATATTTCTTGAGCATTACGTACCTTTAATCTTGAAACAGATCGAACATGCTGATATTTCAGTAATTTTCTTTCCAAAATGTGTAGTTTAACATTATGTTGTGAAAATAACATTCAAACAAGTGAACGAAAGTGTTTAAAACAGTCATGAAAAAAGTTCCATTCACATTAATAATGAAAAAGCATTATTCATAATGTAATAATTTCAGTCTTAGTATTGAACTATTTTAAAACTTTCAAGCATAATAATGTTTTATTACATAATCAAACCTTGGAAAATAAGTTACTACTATATTGTGTAGCCTTTATTTCAGTCCGAATTATTCAAATAACCCTACGTAACCCTAAGAATATGTTTTCATAACAAAGTTTTACTGCTAGTGTCTCCTCAGACTAGAAGTTTAAGCAGAATTACCATACAGTATCGATAATAACTAATGCTCAAATAATTAACGTATACAAACTTTGTTTCATCCATCGAATTAATACAAGTTCGATATAATTAAACCGTGTACTATACAGTATGAATTACCATACGCTAAATTTATATTAAGATTGACCATTAACCAAACTGATTAAAAGGTATCAGTTGCATATTGAACTCGAGATTTGGCTTAATATTATTGGCTCTGATATCATTATACTGCGGCAAATTATGTCTATTAACTTAATAACGATCGTTTGGTCATGTGTTCACTAATTTATGCACAGTTTCATTAAAGTGACATCATTAATGGAGGAGTAATAAGCTAAAAGTTTCACTTTGGAACCCAGTGATGAAATATACTATTGCTGAAAAATGGACGCAATATATCAACATTTATTAGAACCTCATTATGAAGTATTTTGCTTAAAGTATTTTGTTGACGGTCAGGATCCAGATCCAGAAACGTCGTGTGTTTTTCTTTTTCACTAACGTTGTATAATGTCTGCAATAGTATACGTGGTACTTTTAGGACTGGTTTGATTTTGCCACAATAATGCTTTAAAATCACTTAAATACATATTTATTTATTTATTTGTACGTATCTTTAATGCAAATATAACAATCCTTTACTTGGCTACACGCAATTAACACATTCAATTACTAATGAAACCTTTTATTTTTAAGATATGGATACATTTGAAAATCTCGATTTTAAGCTCAAATTCAGAGTAAACACCAAAAGTAGGCTACATTTTCCCTTTTGCCATACGTAAACCTATTCTTTAGTAATTATAATTAGAAAAGTAGGATGATCTTCAATCCCTTAAAACACCAGAGACATAATATGGAGCAAAATAATAAAATAGGCAAGGGTAAATCCACCCTAAATAAACAGAGGGAGGTATTTGATTTAAGAATATTTTAACTATCCGAGTATTCCAAAAATAGCAAATAGTATTCGCACTAAAACGGAACTTCTGTAAACAAATATTTCCATTGAATCATTGTTAATCACAAATACAAATGAATATATTTCATTTGAAAAGCTTCTTCAATGCGTATGGTTTAGTAATGTTACACAATTAGCTAGATCCAATAACAATGATTAGCCTGATGAGGCAATTAGGTTGACAATAGCTTGTCCTCTGGCCTCTGTCTTAACTAGTAATTATGCTTGGACACAATATAGGTCTACTAGTGCACTATCGTAAGCGTAGTATAGTAGGAACACTATTCCCCTTAACACAACTGATTCTCAGAATTAGTGTACTGCCTCTTTCAAAGTATGAATCACATGTAATTGTTTTTAAAAATTAAGAAATTGCGTATATGATTAAATGTTAAATGTTTTCTTTAGTATATGTAGGTTAGACTCTTGCCTAGGGTTATTGAAAAAACAGAGGGTTAATTATAACACTCATCACTCCCGTATGGTTACTTTAGCATACTTACGGTCGACTTAGAAGTTTGGTTTAACCATTTTATTTCGGTAATTGCACGGTTAGCTAACCGGCTGACAAATGTATGGTCAAAACCCCGTTAGGTTTCTAAACAACTTAGGTTCTTTGTAAATTATAACATGACAAATTGAATTTTATTAAAGAAAAGGACGAATTACTCGTATATTTTTTAAAGCAAGGTGGCAAATATGTCTGCTCTACCTCATTCACTATTTAACTAACACACATTTGAATTCTTTACCTCTGGTTCATTAGTAGTACTAAACTAATTGATTTGAAAATGGTCTAAAATTTAGTACATTTTATAATACCTTAAACGTTTTACTGTTTTAACCGTAATAAGATGCAAAATATTTTAAAATACTTATAAATCTAAAATTTATGTATACAAAATTACATAAAGTACCGTACATAAGTTGAACGTACACATTTCAAAAGTCATGACCCGTTTTAGGATTTAATGGTACTTCTTGCAGGAAAAGAGTAAATTACTTACTAAACACTACCTTACTACTACCTTACTAAACAAGGTAATTGTAATTAAAAAATTATTTGAATCGAAGCTTTTGTTTTATTGAAAACAAATGTTGTATGCTGGTTACGACTTATAATCTTATTGTTGTTTCAGGTAATAAAAACTCAACTCACATGGCGCATGTAAGTATAATAATTATTTAATAGGTTGAAGGCAAGTTTAAATAACAGACGATACACAATAACCAAAACATAGGTTTCTGACGCAACTTGCGATAAGTTTAGTCGAAACAATTTTCAAGCACGTTATGTCAAAATAAGTGATAGTTTTTAATACTTAAAAGTATGCTTTGTGCTTTACTAAGCCTGCGTTATATCTTCATTTAAACTTTAAACCTGTTTCGCTGAAATATCTTTAAGTTTAATGTTACTTTGGAATTACCTTTCTTGAATCTAGTTAAAGTAGTTTCCTTCATGACAAATTTAAGCTTTCTCTTGCATATTATTTATTACGAGGAAAATGTTTGGTAATGTTAAATATAAACCGTAATAAACGTGTCTCTTTTCAGTAAACAAATCTCATATTAATAGATTCTACTTTGCATGTTTTGTTTATTTATTTAGAGTGTGATTTAGAGCACGCAGTGTTCACTCTTCACTCAAAAGTTTACTAAATTATCACACATTTTATTAGTTTGAAACAGATAAATGATTCACTTTAAAAAATAATGAAGATTAAAACCAAATACTCAATAAAAATGTATATTTTATGTACCCAAATTTTAAATATTTATTGGGGTATTTGAACGACATTACTTTTTTAGACAAATTATTGTTACCAATGCTCTGGGACTTTATTTCATGCAATCTTTCGCAATCTGTTATGAGTCCATCTCATTGAAAACTTGGAAAGCTTGAATTTGTCCGCACAAAGAACTCGTCTTGTGATACACCGTGCACGTATCATCTAGCTTAACAATCGGCCCTTTTTAAAATAATATATTTTACCAGCTGTTAGGATTAGAATTACCTTATTTATTACCTAATCCAAAATGATATAAAAACCTTTGTAAAGGCAAAAAAGACGCGTGTAAAGAGTTTACAAGAGGATTCATTTTCTGCTTATTTTTATCAGACTATACCGTAATTCCTTTACGCCCGTCACTCTAAAAATGAAGAAGTAAAGACCACTCAGAAAGAGTAAAATTTTTTTTTTTTGGGTGTTGAAATTCAGCCACTCTCATAAAGAGAAACTTGATTTTCACTCTTTTGGGAGTGGGTTTCACTCTTTCATATTTAGAGTGTACTGCGTTCCAATAAGGTATATAATATTTTAGGTCATACAACCATGAACCTCTTGTTGACAGGCTTTACAAGATTTTGGTGCATGGAATTAGCGTATTGAGTAAAATCGATTTAATCTCTACTACGCTTGAGCGATTTCGAGCGTAATTAGGTTTGTTTTAAAGCAAGCCAATAACCGAGTTGAAATCGAGTAATCGAGAGTCGTTCAATTGACACTTAGTTAAACCCAATGTTCAATAACCATTCATATAAGTGATGGCTAGTATCCAATCCGAAGCAACTCGAGTATTAGAGTTTATCGAAGTGAGTTCTTACTGTAATAGAGGCTATTGACAAATGACAAGGTTTTTTGTTGTAGCATACAATGCCAACATCAATATTATACTTTTAAGATTAGTTTTCAGCTACGAGGATATATACAAATACAATTGACTTAAAAACACTATTTTTATAAAAGAAAAGGGACCCTATAAGTTTATCATAGACTTAAGTACTACTTATTTAAAACGTACAATAGCCAAAAGGCACCCATACAGGTTTTAAATAAGCTTTAAATTTCCAGAAAGAAAATCATGTTTCTAAAAATATATTTCAATTAAAATATTTGTGGAGTTAAGAAAAAAACATTTGTATATTTCTAGGCAACAACCAAACATGTTGGAGTGTTAAACCATCCTGAGGTAAATGGTAGCGGTGCTTAGGGCGTTTTATTGAGCAATTTGTTGAGAATCTGCCGTAAAGGTTCCGTTTAGAAGCCAGTCTCCAAATAAATCTTTGTTTAGGCACTTAAACTCAAATGTTTGGAAATAGCCGTTGTCACATACATTAAAAGATATCCCTTAACCTTATTAAATGAAAATGTGGCTTTAGGAACTGTGTTTATTGTAATATTTAAATAGGTATTACAAACAAAGAGTCAAGATAAAACATTTTTCATTTGTCGTTGAATTTGTATTAAAATACAAGGGGGTAGGTTTGTATTTAAAAAATTTGGGGAGCCCCTCCTTAGTTTTTGGTTGGGTTGGGTGACGCAGAGTACGTTAAAAGAAAATATAGAATTCTATAAAAACACTCGATCCCTAAAGGATTTTTAAAATATTTCCATTTTCAAAAGTTATGGTGGAGAGGGCATTTAAAACTCACCCTGTATATAAAAGAGACGAAGACAACAATCATTACATGATTACTGAAATTAGTACTTGATCTAATACATGCAAAAGTACCACATTTCTTTTAAGAAAATCGTAAGTAGGATCTAAGGCCTTTAATTATTAGTGAATACTATAGAATAGGGTTCAAAAGCTACGTATCTACATAACTTGTAACACTTTCTATTAACTAAGGAAAACAGGAAACTAATTAGAAAAACTTCTATTATAAAGGTGGAAGGAAACCTAAAACCCATGTAAGAAAAGTCTTTTAAAACCCGTTAAACCGTTTTTAACCTTTTAAACCAAAGATTTTGCAAGTTTTAGCTGTTCAAATTTAAGATGGCGGAATTGTGTAGTAATGAAATACCTGGTGAACAGTTCACTTAATATTTGGACGTATATTGCTGTGTTTTGTCCATAAATCAGAAGTTAAATTTACGACCAAGCCCGGAGAGATGATCAGATTCACAGGTTTAATCCAAAAGCTACAGATTGCTGGGTTTACCCACTGTTTGGATCAGATTGATGAAATAACTTGACCCCAACCCGCCAAGCGAACTGTGATTAATTCTTCTCTGAAACGCATTCACTTTTTGTCATGAAAAATCAAAACTTTGTTTCATTTATCATACGTTAGTCTTTTAGTTTTTTAGTCACAGAAGAGAATGAGTATAATATTCAAATGCCCCGTAAAATAATAATATGTTTTACTTTAATAATCGCTTGCGTCACGTCACGATGAAAAGACATATACAGAGTGTCACAGAAATGTGAAGCATGCTATGTAGAACCGGATTCTACATATAAAAATAGGTCGAAAATGTCGAGTCACATTTTTTTATTTCAAATTAGTTTAGCCGTAATCCACCATTTTGAAAGTTTTTGAAAATAGTTATTGATTCAAAAACTCTTTGAGGTATGTTGTGAAACTTTGTTTAAGCCTTAGTTGTTTTCCTAATAACAGTTTCCAAATATGTTTGTTTTCAAACTTTAAAAAGGACTTCAAACGCCATCAAATTCCAAAATGGCGGTCATTTAAAAATTTCAAAGTCAAATGAAATCAAAACGGAATTATACTTTGAAACTTTTAAATGGCCACCATTTTGAAATTTGGTAGTTAGATAAAACATATATTTTGAAAAATGTTATTAGAAAAACAATTAAGGTTTTAATTAAGTATTACAAAAATATCTCAAAGGTTTTTTGGGTTATTTATTCATTTTAAAATTTACAAAACGGCTAAACCCAGCCAAAATTAAAAAAAATGTTACCCGATATTTTCAATTTACTTTTGTATGTAGAATCCAGTTCTGCGTAGTGCGCTACACATTTTTGTGACATCCTGTATGTTGCTCTTTTAGCTTATTTATAAAAGTTTTGCGCACGTTTTGTCTTTAAAAATACAAAACCAATAATGCATTCTGTATTAATTCATGTTTTAAAATAGTGGCACAGAATTAAAACCATCATAAGTTTAAGGAAGCAAACTACAGTTTATCCCTCTACTTTTACGTTTTTTAATAAATTAAACTACTAACTATTTTAAATATGGTGTTCCTGCGACAAACAAGCTTGTGATTTTAACGTTTGTTAGAAGCTTCCAAATATTTCCTCCAATTACTCTATCATTATCACAACATTTTTGAGCTTTTGATTCGTTACTCTCATTAACATCAGAAAATATTGTTAATATTGTCAAACGGCTTTCGAGCCCAAACCTAACACCTTGTGAACTAGTGACATAACCAGCTTATATTGACTTGCTACGATCGTGGTGTGATAGATCAAACTATCTGATCAGCTGATGAATTGAGTTGATCAGAGACTACACTTGTATGAGGTTAATCTCTGTTGCCAATGTCGTATTTAGTTGCCAATTTGCTTCGAGAACCATTATCGCCTTATTGGGTAACACACCAGTGAGTGTCTTTGATGAATTATTAGTTTTTATGAGGATATGATGATGTTTACCTTTGGAATAAATACATTATGTACTTGTAGCTGCCACAAAAAAAACCTTTTGGAAAAACAATTAGTTGGTTCAGTTTTTAAATCGTGAACTTAAAACTGTTTTGAAATTGATGAATGTGTTCATTGAAAATATACGTTATAGAAATTGAACTGTGTATACAGACACATCGAATACCTTTCATAACGTTAAACTAAAGTAAATAAACTAACCAAATTTTATTTGATTGAGATCAACATCAAGGGCCGTTTTTTCAATTAACTTCTAACCAGTAAGTTTTAACTAAACACTGGTTAAGTTGCTAACAGTCTGCAATGTTTAAATTTCACACACTATTTAATGAATGATTGAAGATTATTCATGCAATAAAGGTTTTCCATACTTTATTGAATTTAACATGTATACATTATGCTAAAATAGTTAAACACAAACAGTTACACTCAAATGCAAAATAAAAACAGATAAAGTAAAACTTAACATAAAAAATATTCATCTTTCCTATTGGCTGGCTTTCGGTTGAATTTTAACCACCGATTAAGGCTCAATTGAAAAAAACTGCTCTAAGAGTCGTAATAAGTAAAATGAAGCGCCACAACTTTTATTTGTAGTGTTTTAACTCCCGACGAAATAATAGTTATGGTTAAATACTAGTATCATGAGTACCATACTAAATTTTAAAATATTAAAATTTGAAAAGGGGTTCGTTTGGAGTAAGCAATAAATCTACGTTGAAATGTACCGAAAGAGAACGAATTAGCAAAATACTAGTAGTAAAAGTAAAATTCAAAAGTAAAGGAATATTGAAATCCAAACAAGTCTATTAAAGTGTAATATTGTTGCGTACTGAATTGTATATATGCTCCCTTTTCTGTTACTGCTTAGCTTAAAGCCTCTATTAACACGCATGTGTACGTTTTATACTTATATCCATATGTGGAGGAGTTATAATTGCAAACCTGAAGCTAAATAAGCTTTGTCGGTGTAAAATGGATAACGCCTTACTTATGCAAAGTTAGGAGATTTGTCCATCACTCCATTGTTATAATCAGTTTTATTCAAATGCGCTTGCATCGCTCCACTGAAATTAATTATAAGGGAGCTTTCCCTATTCCCTTCCAGTAAATCCCTTCGGGGTGATAAGCGAGCAGAACCAAGTGGAATTTATTAAAAGTGCGATTTCAGATTAAATGAGAGGAGATAAGTTTACAAATTATTATTGTTCTTTCTTTCAATTTCAAACTTTTATCAGACGGTTTGTTCGAAGAGATGGCTTACGCTTTGACAAATACGCTCCAATGCTCGATCAAACTTAGTTATTTATACTTCTTCTTACATACAACACAAGTCTCTAGGAGCGGATTCTTGGTGGATTGGTACCACCAGGGTTCATCGCTTCGGAGATGCGGGTTCGATCCCCGCAGTTACCACCAACAATTTACAAAGTTACTTTACGGTACCACTAAGTTAACGTCGAGTTTCAGTAGTAAAGAGGACTTTGTAGTCCTAATTTCACCTCGTCAATCAAAACCATTATTACCATTATTTTTAGGCTCTTTGGATGACTTTAATTCCTTCGGACTATTTAGTTTTATTGTTCAGTTGTCACTTAAGAACAATTTCCTATACGTTTATACTTTAAAAGTTATATTTTCAGAATTGCAATCCTACAAGGGGTTTCAAACAGGAAGGAAAACGTACTACTAGAATAAAAATGTTTGCTTCAGGGTAATGTCATGTTCTCTCAGTCCTGCTTAGGAGTCACTTGTATTCTAGTGACATTCCTCAGCCTCCCTTAGGAAGCTAATATCACCTCCAACAAGTGTTCTCCTCTTCTACTGCTCTGCTCAAGTTTATTTAAAAATTACTGTTCTCCGAGCTTCAAGTTTTGTCAGTGGGAAAACGTAGAGTAGTCGTTTTCATTATCAGAACTGAGGTATTAATAATTTCAAGACAAAATTATTACCTGCCATAATTAATATGGATTAGGATACAATTGCTCATTAGGACTTTCGTACAAACCTTCACTAAATCACTATTTGAGATGCCGACCACTCTCATGAGGGTATTTTAAGGCAAATATGTGGTGAAGGATGAATGTGATGAGTGGTAGTAATGAGTTATGAGGTGTAGTCTTGTTTGTAACTAAGGCCGTCTCTTCTTTAAAATGGGTCATTAATTAAGAGCCCAATGACCAATGGAAATACAAGGACCAACGGCTTGACGTGACTTCCGAACCACGCAGGTGATGGTCTGATATGTCTAAGCGATGGTGGGAGTTGATGCGGGTATCATCATATGATCACTGAGACTATCTGAGCCGCTTTAGACCTATATCATCCTCAAAACCTGACCTCCATGAAGCTGGATTACGCCACGAGTCCCAGTCAAGTAAAACACTTGAAAACCCAAAACTTAATAAAATAAGCTAAGAAGTGTAGAAAAGTTGTTACTTCTAAATGCACTAACATAATTTGGGTTGTTTGGTCAGAACTACTCTTGGTTTATAATGATTATGCTTTGGGGCTGAGTTCCGGTTGGATAACCAATGTTAGGTTAATATCGCATTAAAACCCTTTTAAACAAGACTTGTTTTGATGTACGTACCCAAAAACTTGCTAACAAGATAATAAAACATTATTTGAAATGTGACAAGGTTCACGGTAACGCTTGTGGCTGCTTGTAAGCTATGTTTTCGCTTATTCCATCCAATATTATAATTATAGTGTGTTAAGTTCAAGTTTGCAAAATGAAAAGCAAATGCAGCTGAAGTCTACAGTGTGCGTTTTAAAGTTCACTTTCAGTTTATACACAAGCCCACGCAAAGGCCTTACGCAATAACAAAAAGTAATGTAATGAAACGCACGGGGAAGAAAATGAAACTCAATATCGTAAACTTACAGAGGGAAACAAGAAAATGAAGTCAAAGGAGCTGGTATAATATTAAGAAGTAGCATGGCTCGCAGTAACGCATAATAAGCAGTGAATGAATTCATTAAAGCGGGCTTAGCTTAAGCCCATTCACCCCAGGGCTTGATCCCCAATTCATTTCGACCCGGGTGGTTATTCGTCACCATAACACCGCATGCGGGTGCCACCGGTGAGGGGAGGTTCTACCGGGTGCCCGTGCCCGCCGGGGGGTAGGAGATTGAAAGAGAATTTAATTACGGAACGGTAGGATATTTAAACTGCGGTGCAGTATTTGAGAGATTGCCTCCCCCCAATCCACTTTCCTAGCCAATACTGTAATGGCATGGCTATTGATACGGGGAATTCAAACAGGATGAGTAGTCAAGCAATAGCCTGGTACTAATTGCTCTTCACTGGTGGAAAGTTTTGTAATAAAATTAGTTTTGTTACTTATATAAGTGAAAACCAGGTGAGACGTGTATAGCTTGATCTTAAATATGAAATATAATATAATTTTTTAAACTGATGCATACGCTTCAACTCTCAAGCAAGTCTTTTAATAAATACTTAGCATGTTGATTCATGTTATACTTATCTTTTATTAGTTATTTGTTTGCGTCACTTGTTCCGGTTGTTGCAAACACTGACTCGATCTTCAAGATTTAGACTGACTTCAAGTTATCCTGCATTTTTCCTAAGGCATTGGGGAATCGATATTTATAAAAAGGAAACTCAGGAGAAAACAACATTATACCGTTTTAACTTCTTCCGGGAGCTTTCGTTTGTTCCATACAACATTCTAATACTTAGCGAGTTCACTGAGGATGATATATCTTTAAATTATTAAAACGTTTGGCACTATAAATAGTGTACGAGTAAATAACTTATTGACGGTCTATACCGGAAGGTCTAGATGATAGTCATGACTCCGGCCACCTAAGTCTTCGTCATCCGTCTAATATTTTTAGTTTCCATTTGTACCAAAACGGCCAATGTTCTTGTAACGGTAGTTTCACATTTAACGGTGATACAAAATCTTCACCAAAGATTTACCTCGGAAGTCAACTTTGCAGTAACTTTGCAAGAGAGTAAAGGTAGCTAAAGCTGAAAGATGAAAGCTAGTTTGGGCTCTTGTGTTTTCAGAACAAATTAGATGTCGGATCCATTGTCCTTTGTATTAAGGTCTCCTTTTAAGGGCACAGCATGGGGTTATTTCGAGACGAATTGGGACAGTGGAGATTAGCTTTGAAAGGTCTTTGACCCTCTCTTTAATTCTCCAATAAAGAGGACTTGTCATTGGTTGATGGGCGGTTATCTTTGTTGCTTCTAATTCACATTGAAAGGATTACGCTCTTTTACGTCACTAAATGGCGGTAGGTTCGATAGCTTTTTTTGGGTGTTAGAAATTTGTTCTACTTTATTTTACTTGTTTTGCTTCTTTGTTTGATAATTGTTGAGTTCAATTGTAGAGCTTTTGTTATTGAAATGTTACTACTGCACACGTTTTCCATAGTTTTCTATTGAACCGAGAGAACACGAAATCTCGGGAGAATTTTCAAGTGTAAGCTACCAGTAAACACCAAGAGCTTTCTCTTTTCTTTCTTATTCCGCTTAGATGTTGTGTTTCTTTTAACTATTCTAAACTTATTTTATTAAAAAATAAATAGGAAACCCCAAGTGCTAAATGTGTAACCTCATACATTGATGTAATAAACAATCAATAATATTTAAATGAGTAAACGTGTTCAGGTATATTTTATGATTTAAAGCGCTCCTTTCACTCAAAATCTAACCATCCCCATATTGACTATTATTTATAAGTGTGTATAGCCAACCCTAAAGCTCCTCGAGCTCTCGAAGGGAAACTACCCCTCAGTAAAAGGAAACTGATGTATCCCCTAGACTTGCCCTTCCTCGGGTGAGATATGTTTTAGAGCGCAATACATATTCATGCCGGTACATTTCGCCTAGACCTAAATCCTGTAGCACTCAGGAGCATATTTCCATTAGCATAGCTTTGAATAGTGTACGCCTCACTGCTTGGCTAGGAGATAGATGGTAATGCGTTAAGTAAGCGTTAACCATAAAAAAATAAAAGAGGGTTGATTAAAATAACGAATATGTGACGTTACGCTAAATAAGAATTAGTGTTAATACGTAACTCACGTGAACATGGGAAGAATAATGTTTCAAATTTCCGTTAGGTAGGTTTTAATACCGACTTTGCGTAAATAAAATAAAAAATGGTGAGTCAGAAACATTTTAAACTTCTATCACTGACTATAATGTTTTAATGTAAAGTAAATAAGAAAATTGAAACTTCTTGTATAATTTAAGAAATACACTGAATTATGTAACTACTATAATAGGTCAACACTTTTATAGACGGAATTTATCAAAGTAGTTAAATATGACATAACGTCTTAAAATTATTTTATTAGATTTTGTATTTTCAAATCTACTTCACATTTCCTTTACATTTACAACATATTCATAGCGTTAATCATTAAGTTACTCTTATTTTGATTATAGCTTTTTTGTAAAAAAGAACTGTTACAAAATAAAAAGCTACAATTTACTAAAAATAAACAAGAAAACAAAATACCGCTACCTCTTGCATTACAGTATCAATTAAAACTACAGAGCTAAACATAATATCGTGTTTGAGAAATGGATTGTTTGTATCTTTCTAGTGTGTTTTATAGTAAATACGATATTTACTTTCCCATGATAGACATTTTAATTTTTAATTTAAATTGTTGAGAAATCGTAAAACCAAAAACCTAAAGTACTGTATGTTTAATATACTTGAATTATGTTATACATACTTTTTCTTTGCACATTATTTTAAACAGGTTAAGCACGATTTTACGGGTTTCCTCTTATTACTGTTAACGAATAAGATAGTAAAAACTAACAAAATATGTTTAAAACTTTGATATAACCTGTTTTCTATGCAGTCTCTCCCCTAATCAAGCGGACCCGTGGCGGGTTGGAATCGTGCACGACATCGGAGCTGATCACTCCGCTGGCGCGGGTTTGATCCCCGCAGTCATCACTTACATTTGTAGTATTACTCTAAGGTAAAACTTAAAGGTCGAGGTTGAGTGGTAGTGGGAACTTTGTAGTCCTAACTTCGCCTTGTTAAACAAGACAAACTTTACCTTTTTAATCAAATGGAAGGTGAACGTAGCAGGTGTGAAAGTCATTACCATAAGCCACTACGTCACAATAAGGTAGGAATGAATAAGCGCTCGGTGTGTTTAGAGCAAATATCGCAAAGCCAGTTTAACTCGGAGATGTCTTTGACAAAGGCAAGAGAGTCGGCGCCGAAAGGTTCAGCCTGATCTACATATCAAAGCTGCTTCATATAAGATCCAGTAGAGGAATCGAAGCTGCATACAAACCCTGGAGGTGAATTTCAATTTAATGCTTTAATGGTTGGCTTTAATAATTTATCGTTGACAAAGAATTAGTATCAAAACTATTTTATTATCTATGTATATATTATTATTAACTAATTAGTATCAGGCAGTTGTTTCTATTTACGATTTAAAAACGGACCGTTTTAGTTTGAAAACTAAAGTTTTACCTTGGGACTTACCTGAGGGTGAAATGTTATTGCTGATTTGTTTTTCATTGTTTTTTTTTCAAGAAGAACACGACGTTTTTTGATCCCCTGAAGACGGGATCATATTCCAGCCTCCAAAATGTCGTGTTCTTCTTGTTGATTGAAAATGATGGACATCGACAACGAAAACTTCAAATACAATAGGGACTATAATTCCAACAAGTGGTTGATTTTCTTGTATGTATGTTGCATTTTCTGAAGTAAAAGTGAGGGGTTACTTTATATTTTATTAGAAACAATCATATTATTAAAGAAATATTTATGTAAATTATACAAATAGCCCTTCTGTGAACCCAATTTCACTAAGCTTTATATTTTATTTGAAAGTTTTAAGATTCAAACTAAATTATGTGTTTGTATGATTTTAATACTTCGTTTTATGTTGCAGACTATAAAATATGTGTAAGACTATCATAAATGTCGTAGGTTATCCCATTTGTCTTGTAGGCACATGACAATTTATAAATGGTACCAATTATCTCTTCCGTAGTAGATAATTCTCTCTTTTTGTTATTTTACTTCAAGCGAGCTTTAACAAATGAAGGCAAATAAAATGAATGCATTTTGTACTTTTTACCACAAATGTATTTACACTGATGATGTTACACTGAAATGTCAATGTTCTGTAAAATGTCTATGTAAAAGTTAAAAATAATGTAGTAAAAGGTACAAAGTGCTTTGATTTTATAGTAAAGAATACCACAAAGTAAATGGAGATAAGAAGAATGTTTATCGAATAGTTCTACAATAAAACACACTTTTGTTAATACAGTGGTTTCAATATTACAATAAAAGGTGAAGCAGATAATTTAATTACACCTGATCAAAACCAAGAATATAAATAACCAATTTTAGTCACACATTTAAACTATTTCAGAGGTGACCTTTATTAAAAAATGAACCTTTGTTAAATGCTTCTCCAATGAGAAAAGAGAAAACATTGCTTTAGGCGTTGGTTGAAAGAAAGAAATGTACAAAAAACAGTGTGGAAATTACAGTCCAGTTTATTGAAGGGAGCGTGTTAATTGCTTTATTGGATATTTGTCCAATACGGTTTTGGAGAGTCAGCGTTTTTGCGCTACATTGTGCCCTTTCAAGCAGGAAATACATTCCGAGTTTTCACCTCGCAGTGGGAATATTTTACCAAAATGTCAAAGTTTGAAATCGTAATTTCTGTGAAATACGAGTCTAAATTTGATACTAAAATTCATATGACAATTGAAATGGAAATGAAGTAGGTTGGAAATAGTTCTACTATTTAGAATAATTTTATGTAGAGCTCACCGCTCTGATTGAAAAATTGTTTGCTGAGTCAAACGTTCGAGTTTTTTGACTAGATATATTATATGTTAATACATAACATGCCAAGTATATGTAAAGTAAAAGCTACATACGTGTTATGCGGTTTTGGAACACCCAAATAACACACATTTTTACATTTTGCTTTCACTTTTCGTGTATTGCCCCGATTGGTAAACTATTATGTTCTATATGAACTATGAACTGGTCAAAACTAACGTAAACTTAGTTTAATCCAGTAAAAAAAAGAAAATAACCGGCTAAGTATCTTGGTTAACCTGATTTCTCGTAACTATGGCTGTTGGATTATTCACATATTCGTTACGTGAAATAATTGTCACGTTAGTCTAATCATCACGTTACATTAGTCCAATTGTCACGTTACGTTAGTCTAATTGTCACGTTACGTTAGTCTAATGTCACGCGTTACGTTAGTCTAATTGTCACGTTACGTTAGTCTAATTGTCACGCGTTACGTTAGTCTAATTGTCTCGTTACGTTATTCTAATTGTTACGTTACGTTAGTCTAATTGTCTCGTTACGTTAGTCTAATTTTTACGTTACGTTAGTCTAATTTTTACGTTACGTTAGTCTAATTGAATCATTACGTTATTTTAATTGTCACGTTACGTTAGTCTAATTGTTACGACGTTTTCGTTACTTAAACCGTTATCTTAACTAGATCTGAAGCTACTTTTTCTTCAAACATCGAAACATACATAGCTAGTAAACAGGTTTCTAAAGCACCAAAAAATAGTCCCCAACTATTATCTATACATGATCTTTAAGTCTTATGTTATACAATCATCCAAACCAGTTAAAAAATTATTAAAAATAGTTTGGCAACTGTTTTCTAGTATCTATACAACTCCAGTTTTGTTTCTAGAGTGGCCTAATAAAAATTAAAGACGCAAAGTCTTTTAACTGACTAAAAGTCATAAAACTTCAATTATTTCGACCACATTGAATTATATATTGTAGCTCGATGTTTCCCAGTACAGGTACAAAGAGCTAGCATACCTTGTGGTCGGAAACCAATTTGCTAACCGGAGCCCAGAACAGCTGTTACATTGACTGTATTATCATGACAAAGCTGAGATCAATAGAGCCTTGTCAATGCTGACTTGACAGTCGTGAAGTTTGTCAATTACCGCTTTGAAACTGTCAAGAGCTCTCGCGTCTGTCATTTGAAGGGACGCAGAGTCAGAAGTCAAATTTTAGGTCACCGTTCGGTTTATAGGTAGGTTGAATTATCCTATGGATAAGAAAGTGTGTGCTCATAAGGTGTCTGGCCATTTAATAAGGCTTTCTTCATACGTTTAGTCATCCTTAAAGATTTTGAAAATGTGGGCTGTGAAGGTCTTGAGTATAAATAGAATATAACACAAATATTGTATAAATAGCTTTTGTGTTGTATTTTATGTTTATTTTAACAACGTTTAATACGTTGAGTTTAGTTAACTTAAGTTTCCTATTAAGGGTATGCTTTGTACACGGTAATTATTCTTAGACGAATCAAATACTTAAGTTTACAACGGTTGGGTAATGTGTATTGATGAGAAATATCCCAACAATATTGCTTAATTAGTTAAGTTACACAATATACCTTTGGCCACTTAATAACCGAAAATTCAACTTGACTTTAGCCAAACTTACCAAATATTTAAGATCTAGGAGTTAGGGTATTTTACTTGAAAGTAATAAACTATGACATATTTAAAACAAATCTTCTTATACTTGAAATGCCTAGTTTTTCAAAGCTTTTATGGAGCGGCAGAAAAAAAGTTTTAACAAACGTAATTTTATCACTTTGGAACAAATTGTATTTTGTCATTACTAAGACGCTGTAGAATAACAAATACTCTGCAATCAGAGACAAAACTTAATGAGATCTTAAATACCTTGCGCTTATACGAGATGACGTACGTGGGATGATTTTAAAATTAGCGTTAAAACAAAAATGGTGGCTATTAAATCCAGATATTGCATTTAGTAGTCGGCTATGTATAATTTACATACTGACATTATATACAACTTTGACACTGGATTGCGAAAGCAAAATACAACTTAACTTCAAACTCGGCTAAATGTTAAATTTGATCACTGTTTTGATAAAAGCAAAATGATTTGTCAACTTTAGAATTAATCAAAAAATATAATCCTCAAAGATAAGGAACAAATGTTCAATAAGTTAGTTCTTATTTTAGCTTTGTCAGTTTTGTTTTAAATATAATTAGAAAGTCAGTGTTATATCCTAAGTTATTGTAATTCTAATTGACGTATTTAGATTATTCTAAAAGCGGGCTACGTTGTCTAATGTTCGTGGTATAAGTGCGTTCACAATTACCTGCTGAATATTCAGAACAAAAACACACAGAGCTTGGCTCAAAGCAATATTGGGTGAGCTTTATATTGAGCTGAACTTAGTGACTCGGTTCGTTGAAGGTGGGTATGTGAGTTAGACACAGAATCTGCATCTCAAAGCTTTCATGTTAACTCTGTCACCCGAACCCAAGAGAGAGAATATAATATAACAAACTCTGCCATGTGATTGAAATCCAGAATTTTAATTAAAATTCATCCGCCACCACAAGAATTCCCCGTGAAGTATTTCAGTTCTAGTTAATATTATGACTGTAGAGCTAAAGTGTTTAGAGAAATGAAAAGAAAGGAATATGAGACCAAATATAGAACCTAAGATGCCAACTTGATGCCGAGGCTTTGGCTTGATATAAAGCTCAGTTTCAAAGCAGGTCTGATATCCGAGTGCTCACTGCTTTATTGAGTGGCTCCACTGAGCTCTTGCCTAATCGCTCAAAATGAAAGACAAACTCCGGAGGTAAAGGTCGATCAGCCGCTTCACTGCAGATTGCCTCAATTTTCCTTTTCATTAGAGTCTGTTTCAAGTGACTTTGTCGTCCTATTGATGTCGGATTGACTAATAAAGTAAACTATACTCTGTAATGATGATGTGTGATGACACTGTGTAATAGTACACAGAGCCTTGGAATGACAGACTCTCACAATTTGTTTGAACAAGTAAAAGATATTAATAAAGCTCACTTAAAATGGTAAAAACAAACAAAATGTTAATGTAATTTTTAAAGTACATTTGAGTATTTTGACAGGTGAGGGTCTTGCCAAAAATGTTCAAAAGAGAATGAAAACTGCCAAAAAAATGAATTAATACAAGTGACTGCGAGGATCAAACCAGTACTGCCGGATGAGCTCCGGAGCTGTCAGATATACCTACCCGCTACGAAATGGCCAAGTAGCATAATATTGATTTTATTCTGGCCATTACTGGTAAAGGAATTTTAAGATTCAAGGTCATTCAAAAGATAAGGTACATTGAAATGCTGAAGTAGATATTCATATTGGATGAATTCGACAAACGTAAATCAGTTAATACAAACTTAACTAGCTTTTACCACACCGCAAATAAAAAAGGTAAATCTTGTTTAGCGAGGAGAAGTTGGACTACAGGGTTCTCTCTACTACATAACCTCAACCTTTACCTAGCGTTATCGCTTAGTCGCTTTACACGGTGTCAGCGGGGATCTCCAGAGTCACGCACGGTTCCAACCTGAAGTATCACTAAATCACTATTTGAGATGCCGACCACTCTCATGAGGGTATTTTAAGGCAAATATGTGGTGAATGATGAGTGTGATGAGTGGTAGCAATGAGTTATGAGGGTTAGTCTTGTTACAAACTTCTTCCTTAGAACGGGTCATTAATTCATAGTCCAATGACCAATGGAAATACAAGGACCAACGGCTTAACGTGACTTCCGAACCACGCAGGTGATGGTCTGATATGTCTAAACGATGGTGGGAGTCGATGCGGGTATCATCAGACGATCACTGAGACTATCTGAGCCGCTTTAGACCTATACCATCCTCAAAACCTTCAAGTAACTTCCGCTTTTACGAGTATACTTTTGTTTCAATGAAAAATCCTACGAAAGTGTGTTTCTAGAAACAGCTGAGAGTAGTGGAACGTTGCAGCAATGTATCACCGACTACTTAGAGCGCTGAACACGTTCTAGCTCTTACACTAACTCTGTGCAAATAATCACCCAATCATCTCCTCTGGACCTCACACTCAGGACTTTACATCAACGTGTTGAGTGAGTTCTTTCTTCCAGCTTGGTTTCAAACCTACCAAAGTAGTTAAAGGTAAGCTATACTAGAAGATGAAGTGCAAAAAATGGGTAAAATATATTCAAACATTGGCTCTTGATTTTTTTCAGCTTGGTTTAAAACCTGAAAATTATTGGATGGTCAGTTGTACTAGAAGAAGGTATGGTATAATCAAAATGGGTAAATTTTGATACTTTTTTGAGACACCGACAACTCTTAGAGGGTATTTTAAGGTGAATATGGAGTGATGAGTGTTTTGATATATGATGATGTGTACTCTTACGAACAGGATCACTGTTCCCCAGATTGGGTTATTAATTAATAGCCAAACTACAATGGCATGAACGAACGGCTTAACGTGAGTTCCAAACCACAAGGAGTGGCCTTCGTGAAAGGTTATCACTGCGCCCGGGAATCGAACCCGGGCCAATTTTGTGCGAAGCACGCACTACACCACTGATCTATGGCCCCCAGATATGTCAAACAGTTGTGTAAGATGGGTAAACATGGTTATTAAGGTCCGGAGCCCGAGAAATATGTTGGTAATGATCCAGTGTGGTTTCGTTCCATGTGATTTTCTACACTTTAATCGAATAGAAACTATTTCAAGGTAAAGAATTCCAACGTTTAAGAGATATTTCATTGGTTTAAAGGCGTGAAAATTCCTTAGTCTCGAGACTAACCTTATCTTCTTATATAATGCGTTGCAATAACGTTAATCTAAATTTCGTGTTAATTGTGTAGTCCAGTTTGAACAGATAAAATGTGTGTCATCTTTAATAATTGATTATATTTAAAGTTTAAAAGAGTTGAATGGTATTTTGATCAATATAATGTTTAAGGTGTCGAATTACACTGCGGCGCTTTACCTTACAGTCTAACATTTGTTACAAGTTCAACAAGATTTGGAAACAGGATTGACCCAAAATTTGTTCTTAGATCCAGCCGGTGCCCGCGGTGTTGGAGTAGAGACAGGAAATTATTCCCGCCGGCTCCAGACACAACTTGATTGACTCTTCTTCGTGAAAGATAACTCGTATCTATTTCCGCTCACCTCACATTTGTTTCTCTATCAACTCCGTCTGTGCATTGATCCGTAGTTGAAACTCTAAAAACATTCACTTAGTTCAATTGGTTTCTAAAATATTATTTGCTTCATCATTTAAAAAAATTAATGTGGTGAATTTTTGCATAACATGAACACATCAATTTTATTTTGGATATCAGCTCTCTAGGGTATCGCTTAAAACGGGGTAGATAAAATAATTATTTTTGACATTTAAATTAAAACACAACCATCGCAACAAATTACTAATTTATTAAGACAAGCAAAATAGCTAGGAATAAATGTAACTTGTCATGAAATTTCGTGATAACTTACATTTTAATTTTAGTTTATTTGATCTAAAATTGTTTTCTTTAAAAAACCAATATCCGAGCTCATACTTCAAGATTTACTTTTGTATCCAATATTAATTATAAATAATTTACCAAAAGGTTTTATCTTAGAGTGATGCAATTTAAATAATTATTATTCTTACTGTCAAATAGCTATTAAGAGACAATAAGTTACGTTTTTCTTGCCTTTTACACGTTATCGTACTACCGGTGATTTAAAAAATCCACAATGCAGATTTAACGTTTAGACCCAGTGTAACACTATAATTTACAATGTGTCCTATAGTTTATAATAAAGCCCTCATTTGCATTTTCCAAGCGTCACGAAGTTCTGTGAGTATTGTACTTTTGTATACTATAAACCCTTGGCTTTCTAAATGTAAGCAAAAGTTAAAAGTGAAAACAAAAATAAACAAACAATAGGAGTCCCGTTATTTTTATAAAATTACAACTAGCGGGTAAACACAAGGTTTTCGTATCCGCAATTTAAGAACTATTTCCAATTTTTAATCAACCCACCTCTGAAATTTGGTGCCTAATTTAAAAACCAGCCTGTAAAACATCTCACTTGTATATCAAGCCTTATTACTCAAAGTAGACGATGATAAAATTTTTAGCAATAATCCAACTAAGAAACACAATTCCTTGATTAAGCAATAACTACGTAAAACCAAACCTCGACACGTACACACCAAACGCGTCGACATTTACAACCTTAAAATATAACATTCGAACGATGAAAAGTAATTTTACAGCTTTTACAATCGGAATTTACATAGAGAATATGAGGAGCGTCGTTTCGCCAATTAGAAGCACGAGTAACTCCAATAACAACGCTAAGCCAGCCGACTGACTGGTGCTTTGGCGCTTCAGTATTTTGCCCGGTCTGTTCCGCCAGTTACATGCAAATTTGAGCCCGTTTCATCCTCTGACGCTTCAAACATTTCATTCAACTTTTGAATCGAATATTTTAAACAAATACTAGAAAGTCCAGTTTCACGAAAGTGCATATAAAGTAAAATGAAAACTAATCGAGACTATCAAAAGTTCTACTATGATCAAACAAGCCAACATGAGGATATTTTTAAGGAATTGACCCTCTGTACATCCAGGATACGAGAACTAAGTACGGGGAACCAGGTTTGATAAAGTACAACTGACTCTCCAAGATCCTAGGCCTACCTGGTGTGCACCGACAAAGGACACACTTTCAGGAGAAACTCCTTTTTCATCAGAAAGAGACAAGTACTTCCGCTTCAGAAAGGGAGATGTTTAGAATAATCTTTAGTTTTAATCATATGTTATTTAAATAAGATTATCATTATAATGTTGTTGTAACTTTGTAAATAAACAGTTCAGAGTCTTTTAAAATTAAATAAGATGTATTTATTAACAGGTTCTGTTTTCTTGGTTAATAAATGTGTATGTACGTTTACAAATAATAAGTACGTTTTAGTCGAAAGATTGCTAAGAGAAAGTCATTGACTGTCAAATTCTTTGTTTTGACAATGGTGGATGTTCTGAGGTTGAAATATTATTGCCGTAAGTTTTTGGTGAACGAAAAGAACACGAAGTTTTGGGATTAAAAATCTAATTCCGACTTTATGTGAAAGAGTGATCCCAAAATCGTGATTTTCATTATAACTAAGAACGATGGGAAACGTCCGCTATTATATTTTATCTCAGTCTGTCTAATGACACAAAACCAGCAAGGTATGCTCAAAACGTAGTCAGCCACTACCCTGGTGAAACTTATGGGGAAATTTCGTATTAAGCCGCATTTTTTAGCATATCTCAGCTGTTTATGTTTAATAATTTTTATTATTGTTCTGCGTCATTAGACTGGTTTTAAAACTCTTTTTTCATGAAACTTTTAAAATATAAAACTGTCAATACAAACATGTTGTTTTTCAATTTTAAAATTACGGAAAACTATATTTAATTTGAACTTAAACGGTTAAGTTGTTTAGGATATAAAACTATTTCGTTTAAAAACACGCACACAAAACATGACAGGACACTTATGGTTGTACCATATTTTACACTTTTTTCATCCCAAAAAATATATTCAAATATATTCTTTGCCTATTTTTAAGAGTTTACACACACCAAGTATACCAGACTTCTCAAGCGCCCAATTGTAGAAACATACGAAAGGCACAGAGTATATAAGCCTCTGCGGTGCCACAGAGCATGCAAACGTAAGACTGATACTCTGTGTGGATTTGTGATTAATGATGGGCAGAGTGGCTAACAAGGCTTTTCATTAATGATTAATTACTAGTCTTCCCTCTCAACCTTGTGAATCATATAAATGATCCCACAATGGACGTAATGACGTTGCACCCGAATGTACCACGCGCCGCTCGATGTGGCTTAGTAAATTAGTAGCCAACTAATCACGAGGTAACTTACTAACAATTCTGTTGGATAAGACAACTTTAAAACCAATTACAAAAAATGTGACGAGTAAATAAAAAACATCATTTCTTGAGTGTCTTTAGAAACATTTGAGTACTGTCACTTTTCGCACAGAATTTAACTCAATCTATCTAGAAAAACAAATGCCAATATTTTAGAGGTAGTTATCGATAAAACTTAACCAAAAGTCTTAAAAATCCAATGTCAGAACATTTTGGACATTGGCTTTCCTCCAAAAGGCAGTTCCGTTCCACCCAAAACCCATATATCGAAGTCATTCAAAATAGGATTTATAATACAATCGAGTTCAGTGGATACAAAATATTCAAGTCGTTAAAGACTCCTTATATAACTAATATCATATGATACATATAGTGCTAGAAAAAACATAGCACCCTTTATAATATATTGGTTTTATTTTGCTGAGACCGGTTTCGGACCTTGTCCATTTTCCTAGGAAAAGTTGGCTAGGAAAATGGACAAGGCCCAAAACCGGTCGCAGAAAAATAAAACCAATATATTATAAAGGGCGCTATGTTTGTTCTAACACTATTATAAATAATAAAGTATCCCTGTTTTGTGATTCTATTTCGCATATGATACATGTATTTTCTGTATAGCACGTTTTATATTTGACTTAATTTCACATGTGTTGTTATTTTTAAGTCGCATGTACGAGTATTTATCAACATTACACTGTCATAATTACGTCACATGTTGACCTTTCCGCAATTGATTTAAAACCCATAATCAACACAATATATACATAATTGTAAAACTATTACAGTATAGTAACGATTTTGAGTTGGTTGTAACATTCACAACAAATATTACAACAGTATGTATTTGTTTTGGGCTTTAATAAACAAATAAATCAAGTAGCTGTAACCTTTCTAACATCTTCTTTTTTGTTACAGGTAAATGAAACTAGAGACACGATTCAACGTTTGAGTGAGTACGTTCTAACTTACTTATAAGAGACAAATCTCACATATGAAACCAAGTAAGGTAATTTTGAGAGGCTAAGGCTTCAGTGAAGAGGAGAATTGAGGCAATCTGCAGTGAAGCGGCTGATCGACCTTTACCTCCGGAGTTTGTCTTTCATTTTGAGCGATTAGGCAAGAGCTCAGTGGAGCCACTCAATAAAGCAGTGAGCACTCGGATATCAGACCTGCTTTGAAACTGAGCTTTATATCAAGCCAAAGCCTTGGCATCAAGTTGGCATCTTAGGTTCTATATTTGGTCTCATATTCCTTTCTTTTCATTTCTCTAAACGCTTCAGCTCTACAGTCGTAATATCAACTAGAACTGAAATACTCCACGGGAAATTCTTGTGGTTACGGATGAAGTTTAATTAAAATTCTGATTTCAATCACATGGCAGAGTTTGTTATATTATATTCTCTCTCTTGGGTTCGGGTGACAGAGTTAACATGAAAGCTTTGAGATGCAGATTCTGTGTCTAACTCACATACCCACCTTCAACGAACCGAGTCACTAAGTTCAGCTCAATATAAAGCTCACCCAATATTGCTTTGAGCCAAGCTCTGTGTGTTTTTGTTCTGAATATTCAGCAGGTAATTGTGAACGCACTTATACCACGAACATTAGACAGCGTAGAGTTTAACAATTTAACTGGCTCTTCTTAAATAAAAAGATAAGAGTATCTCATTCCTAAATTCGTGGCTATTAAGGATGTGCCTCAATGGTCACCTGAGAGATAAGCTAAATTCGTCCAATTGAAGAACACACGACACCTTACACGTAAAACTGGTTAACAACGAGCCTTCTTTTAAAACTGATGCGGCCTAATTGTCAAACCAAGCGCTCGCAGAGGCTCACGGCGGCCCAGCCCTTATTTCACCTTTAAAATTTTTTTTACATTATTATACGTAATATATATGGACACTAAAGGAAATTTCCAACTCGTGTATAGATCCCAACATCTCGGGTCAATAGTTTAAATTAACAAATAAACTTTGAAGTTGTCCAAGTTTTAGTGTTTGTCATCTCCACTAAGTACCCTTAAAACACATAATTTAGAAAAAATGCTTTGTACGCGTGTCGAAAAACTCCTCTAGTTTCCAAGTAAATTATGTTTATTAAATAAATATAAAAACTATTTTGAAAAGTGAAACACTCACCGCATAGCTGAGGTGGACTCTCAAGACTACTGCTATTTCCCGTTATATTCAGAATAGTTCACTTTTAATAGTCAATAAGAAAGCAATAGGACGACAAAGTCACTTGAAACAGACTCTAATGAAAAGGAAAATTGAGGCAATCTGCAGTGAAGCGGCTGATCGACCTTTACCTCCGGAGTTTGTCTTTCATTTTGAGCGATTAGGCAAGAGCTCAGTGGAGCCACACAATAAAGCAGTGAGCACTCGGATATCAGACCTGCTTTGAAACTGAGCTTTATATCAAGCCAAAGCCTTGGCATCAAGTTGGCATTATATATTCCATTGTCTACCGTGCGTCTACTGAGGGATCCAATAACACTTAGACTTGTAGATTCCACCTCACTTCTTTGTTTGAAAGATCTTCCGTATCGTGAAATGTGTGACATACTATGGCTTCTTTTGATTGTTGACAAAATATCTTAGTTTTGTTTATATTATTACATCGAATGCGTTAGAAATTGAATGAAAAGGAAGGGATATAGAATAAGGTGAGATATTTTATATTTAAAAATAATGTCTTCAAGTTATATATTCAACTTAATCAATTAGTAATATGACGTTATCATTATTATCTCCTCATATTTTTACCTTTTGAAAAGGCGAGAATAATTCTGGCACTTATTGAGCTTTGGAAAACGTATCATAACACGCGTTTGCTTAATTAAACATGTTTTGGGAAAATGAAACTACAGCCCTAAAATGGTTAACCTACGAAACAAGGTGAAATCTCGTTCTAAACAATGTCCAGTTAAGAAAATCTGCTAGTTCTTGTTACTAATACTGTTGATGCAATGTATGTTATTTTTTACTGTATTGTATATACACTTTTATACATTATGAGTTACCTTAAGTAATGAACAAAGATGTTTAGGATAATAGATTTGTTTCAATTAGTACTGGCTGCGCTCCATTAAATGTTAAGCGACTAATTAGATGTTATAAAGTATTTTACACATTTGAAAACGTGTCTCCAAATCAAATTTGTCATAATAAGTCCCTATCTATTATTTCAATTTAATGCTGCAATAATTTTTTATTTTTACTGTAGCACACCAATTTATTGAAATCACATATTTTACAATTAACTATAAGTTTTAATAAAAACGAACTTAATATTTAGCAACTAACAATACTGAAAAATACATCGTATTGCAAACATGTAAAAAACTCCCAGTTTTTGAAACATCGGCTAACGAGCAAGCTTTCCTTTTGACAGTTTCAAAGCGGTAATTGACAAACTTCACGACTGTCAAGTCAGCATTGACAAGGCTCTATTGATCTCAGCTTTGTCATGATAATACAGTCAATGTAACAGCTGTTCTGGGCTCCGGTTAGCAAATTGGTTTCCGACCACAGAATGTCACAAGGTATGCTAGCTTTGTCATCAGCTGTTGAATGTAGTTTAAATGTTTTCGTTGTTCACTTGATAATATTAAGACTGTCCTTAAATCAGTTACATCAAAATTTGGCACCATTTTATTGAAATCTTGATTGCACAGTTAGTTTTCGTTGAG
The DNA here is from genome assembly GCA_018831715.1 of Matsumurasca onukii. Taxonomy (NCBI): domain Eukaryota; kingdom Metazoa; phylum Arthropoda; class Insecta; order Hemiptera; family Cicadellidae; genus Matsumurasca; species Matsumurasca onukii. The sequence goes on from CM032065.1 coordinate 36,538,094, forward strand.
TGGTGATTCCGATACTTTTTTATTTTAATCATATAACTTTGGGTTCAGACGTGCAAGTATTTTATTTGTTATGTGACATGTATCAAAAGTACCGACCTTTAAGTAAGAAAAAGTAACTACACTATCAATTTTTTCATGGGGACTCGTGGCGGGTTGGAGTTGTGCGCGCATTGACTAGCATTGAACTTGGTACGAAATGAGGTGGATTGTACAGCAACGGTCAAACATAACATTGTGTATAAATTTCATTACTCATATGTTAAAGACGGTTTTACGTGCATTCCAATTTTGTTACACACTTGACGATGGGCTCTAAAGTCCTATAAACGTGAAAACTTCAGTAATAAAACTACTAACTACTACTACGTATAAACCTCTTACATTTATCGGAAAGTGTTAGCGGACTCGTGGCGGATTGTAACTGTGCGCGACTTCAGAGCTCATCAGTCCGCCCGCGTGGGTTCGATCTCCGTAGTCACTTCCTACATTAAAGTGACAACGCAGTGACGCTAGGTATAGGTCATTTTAGGGAGAAATTTGTAGTCCTAACATCGTCCCGTTGATTAAGATTTTTCTTTTTATCAACTCTTCAAACGTGAGATCTTTTGTATCAACTCTTATTGAAGATTATTGATGCAATAAAAGTAATCTTTTCCGTTCTTTATTAAATTAAGTGCAAACTTTAACACAAAAATGCATCAAAAATCGAAATAGACAAAGTAAAACTTAACCTCAAAAATATCCAGGTTTCCTATTGGTCAGCTGCCGGTTAAGTAAGAGTTATTTGAAAAAAAACAGACTTAATGTTTCTATATTGAACCTATTCAGTTGAATCTAAAACAACTTAAACCTAGTTAGTAAGAAAATTGGAGTTAAGACTTTTGAAGGAAAATCAAACTAACAAACAGTATTGCAAACCCTATTAAGTCATGTTACTACTGCTGCAGTTTCTATCATTTCATAGTCGGCAAAGGAGTGAAGAGGCAGGCGAGAGAGACACAAAGGAAGACAGATAATAAGCGACGGTCCTTCGAGCCGACCACTAACAGGTCCCTGAAGAAGGCTATCGCAGTGCTATCTCATAACTAATGAGCCTTCATTCCTATTGTCCTCACAAATACCCAACAAATTGGCGATTGTTCCGGAGCTACAAAGGTATCGCCCGATGGACAGCTCGATAACGCGAATTATGACTCCACCTTCCTTATTCTTCTGGCTTCCTATCTTTCGACTTACTCAGCGTTTCTTTTATACAACTTCTTCACTAATGGAGGTAGTCGTTGCGCTCTTGTGGTGCGGGAATGGTTGTGGTGAAATCACTAAATCACTATTTGAGATGCCGACCACTCTCATGAGGGTATTTTAAGGCAAATATGTGGTGAAGATGAGTGGTAGTAATGAGTTATGAGGTGGAGTCTTGTTACAAACTAAGGCCGACTCTTTCTTAGAATGGGTCATTAATTAGTAGCCCAATGACCTATGGAAATTCAAGGTCTAAACGATCGTGAGAGTTGATGCGGGTATCATCAGATGATCACTGAGACTATCTGAGCCGCTTTAGACCTATATCATCCTCAAAACTTGACCTCCATGAAGCTGGATTACAGGACCACGCCATGAGTTCAGTCAAAAAGTTTGGTGGTCGTAAGTTCAATGTTCATTTATACCTGGGACTTGTTTTGGTAGTGACTATATGCAATTTTGGGAGTTAAAACACATTCGAGTTGTTGCTGTCTTGCTTCAGCTAATAAGTTTCTCATTTCAGAAGGTTTTTAAGAATTTTTGAAACTGAGTTCCAAACAAACTAGACCAATGAAAAGACGTACGTTCAAGTGACTTTGCGGTTACGCTAGGTTGAATGGTAGAAAAGGCTGAGTAGTCCCAACTTCCCCTCGAAACAAGACAAACGTTACCTTTACCTTTCTTAAAGTGTTTGCACTGTAACTAGTCTAAAATACCTTTTGCGACAAAATTATAAAAGATAGATTTCCACACTTACCACATTTTACCCTGTTATTTCTTTAAATATCAGCTTTATCTATAGAAAATCACTAAAACTCACGTGTTCAGCACTTCAGTATTACCCATCTAACCTATCAAAATGATTCGTGAACACAACGAAATCTGAAATCCACCCAATACACACACAAATAGCACGATAATTTCACGGCAAAATCGGTAATACAACATATCCGCTGACACCGAAGTCGAACGTTCGATAGACCAGGAAGATTATACATGTGGAGTTTAACAAATTACACGTTTTCGATGAAAAGAACCCCATTATAAATCCGACGAGCAACCTGAGAAGGATAAGCCGCGGTGAAATCACATCTCCGAGCCGGAGCGGAAAATGCAAGACGACGGGATCAGCAATCACGTCCTGCCCTCCCTCCCAACCAGGACACAACCCCCCAAACAAGTCCCGTAATTCTCAAAATCGGTCCTTTCTTCCATCTATCTAGCGGAAGGTAATCCGTGTTTGGCTCAAAAGAGGTTTACATAATCGAATGTGCAGTTGTAAAGTTTATGTGTTTGTTTATTTTATGTTCTTGGAAGGAAATCATCTGTTTATTGGAAAAGTGATTTTAGTTATTTACCAACTTTTACTGTTTGGTTGCCTTAACTTTGATGCTTTTGGGTAGAAGTAGAGTGAATGATAGAAGATTCATTTACTGCTGATTGGCTATAGATGTACGTTTTTATGTTATAGCTCAAAGTTTAAAAGTTAGCCCAAAATTCCAATGTTGTTTTCTTATTGATTGTTTCGCTAAATTTTCCACATTAAATTATACTTTGTTTGCAGTTTTCTTACCAACTATTGCCATTTTGTCGTTTTTCTCACTTTTGGTTACAATAGGTTCCTTAAGTTAACGCTTCTGTATAAAATATAAACTGCAAATTCCTTATAGTTTTGCCGTAGGTTCAGGCGTGTTTATTGATTGAAAACAATATTAACCATGCAAACGGTTGATAAACAACCAATGATTAAAAAGGTGTTGGAATTCGTTATTGAAAGTTGCCAAGACTTTCACCTCAAAAGCAAAGTTCCACTTTTACAAATCGTTAGCTACATCTTAATTGCACTTCGAAACAATTAAAACTTATAATTAAAGATTTGCCTCGGATATAATTTTTCATAAACAACGTCAACTTCAATAAAAGGCTTCTAAGTTTCAATTAACTGTTCCTAACTTCGGGCCATATTCTTCAACGTGAAGTTCGTCGTTACTGTTTGAGAGGGTTTAAGCCTAATTACTTTCACGCCAATGGTCAGGGAAATTAAAGTTTACCGAAGAGCTGCGCCATGACAGCTGAAGGCCAAAGTTGAAAAGTCAGGAGCCAACTTTTGCAAACAACTTGACTGAAACAATGTTCTAACTTATATTGCATAATCCTCGTCTCAACTTCCGTTGACTTTATGCGCTGGCGAAATTGTTTCCCTGGGGAAGTTGCTTCCTCCTTTACATAATGGTTGCATGTCGGAACATGTTCATGCTTTATAGTGCGTTCCTGGCGTACACGGAATAATTCTACTTTACCGAGGATGCTTTAAAAGTAATTATTGTTGTTACGAAAGGAATTTACGTTCGAAACTAAAGAGTCGTAAAGTAGCGGTTGAGAACTTTCTTGGTTGTTTTGGGTAAGTAATATTATGCTTTGAGATTGTTTGATCAACGATAAATAATGATTAAATAAATTTGTTTTTACTTGACTGTTATAAATCAAATTTAATAATAGCTCACATCTTGTAACGTGAAGTGCACGATGGAAACAGGCCTGTATAACAAGTGTAGAGTCGGGCCAAAGTTTGAAATATTTGTTTAAATCTTCAGAAACATTGAGACAATTACTGAGAAATTTCGCAGTTAATTTATAGATCTTAGTTAATAGACGAAATTGCCGCAACTTTGCTTTAAGTAGGTTCACCAGGCTGTTTAAAGGATGTAAACAAATTTCTAACTTAAACTATCTAGCCCAGAATCGAAATCTAGGCCTTTTAAAAAAAGGTATCAAATAACGTAGGCCAGTATTGAACATTTCGACAGAAGATCAGGATTGTCATTTTTACCGATTGACAAGAGAATCATATAACCAAATAATTGTTAGAATAGTTATATGCACATTTTACATGATTAAGAAATTTCGTGTTCAGTGTATTAATACTTTTAGAAGTATATAATATAATATACTCTTGTCTTAACCCAACCTAATATTTCCATAACGTACAAGTTGCAATCAATCGACTTGTAGGTGTAAAGTTTGTTTTTCAACTTCTGATTTTTCTGGAACAAGAATTACATTAATTAGCTTTCCGTAATGAACAGAAAAACTTAGATTGCTTTTTAAAGCAAATATTACAGTGTTAATAAGGAAAACTGAACTAGTCAAATATTCGACGTTCAACTTTCGACGTAGCTCTCCTCTAAAAACACTAGTCAGAAAAACCATCGGATTCTTTTACCTTTCAACAAATATAACGTTGAAAATAGAAAAATACGGAGGAAAATAATTGCAGTCTTCTTTCATCCACACAAAGGATAAAGACCTGGATAGTTTTCAGTTGAACGACTCGATTGTCAACTATATCTCAGACTTTTCATCATCTTGAGAACCGGATGACTCCCCCCCTCCGCACATCCTCACCCATCGCCCACCTCAATTGCTGAACCAATATCAAAGAATAAAGGAGTCGACAGAGGACTGAGGTGCAGCAGGAATCACGGTGATTTAGTACACTTATAAGTGAGCTCTATAGCGTCTCCCTTTTATTGTATTGTTACGCTTCTAACAGGGTTTGATTCCTCTGAAATGTGCTGTTCATTGTCCGTGGTAGAGATGTCTGGGAGTAATGACCTTGACAGTTGGGCAGTCACTCTTCGAGCTTTTCCATCGTAGATAACTCGCAGTGTAATGTTCAGGCTTTGAGGAATTTACTTAAGTAAACTGCCATTACGGTATGAGATGTAATATAGAACCTGTTGCAGTTTTAACTTTGGAGCGTCCTATTGAAATTATACACAAACATTTAAGGCCAGTGTTTTGAAACTGTGTAAGTCTATCTTAAGTAAAAAAAGGTAAAGTTTGTCTTGTTTAACGAGTCGAAGTTAGGACTACAAAGTCCTCTCTACCACTCAACCTCGACCTTTACCTAGCATCACCGTATTAGTCACATTACAAATGTAAGTGGTGCCTAAGCAAACACAGAAACAAATGGGAAAATTTAAATATAAATAGTGGTTTTTAATAGACAGGACTCCAATACAATGACCGTAAAAAAGGTAATTTGTGGGCTTAGTTGGGTACCTTTAGGGTGAATACGTACCTAACAAAACATGAAAAAAGTTGCTTCAGCCTCATAGATTTACAATACATATTCAGCTCTAACACGGGTTTTTCAACTGGTGAAACGTAGCTTTATTAGCAATGACAATACTAGCAATACATTGGTTTTCTTTGCTGATTTCTTACTTGATAAAATTGAAGAGAAATCTTACTTAAAATCAAATAATCAATACTTGGATCAAATAATTTTTATTCGATGTAAATGCAATTTATTTCTACACTCCAAGCTTTTAGTTGCTTTTCAAATTTGATAACGAAACCCCTTATGAAAAGGTAATAACTTACGATGCAATGAGGTATTTAAGAAAGTGCCAAAGCACAAGTTTATAATTAATCAATAACTGTTTTTCATCATTAAGGCGTGATATAATGTTCTTTTGTTAACGAATATCAAATAGAAAACCAAATAATCAATAAATATATAAATATAAAATAGTAATAAGGAAGTAATAAAGACCATTGGGAGGTTATTGAAATCTCAGCAAACTTTCTCCTGAAACCTTCTCCTGGTTCCTCGAACGCACATTCTGGCTGCTCTAACTATCCCAATAAAAGGTCTTAGTGAGGTTTTTATTCCATAACTAATTAATACCTTTCTGCAAGCACTCTTTAAGTACATTAAAGAAGGTGTAATGGAGTGTTTTTTTTTTACTTCGAAAGTTTATATTTTATACTCTATAAGAACTACTTGTAATAATAGTAAGCTTTTTAATAAGTAACAGTCTTCTAAAGGTAAATTTTAGAAGTAAACTGTAAAGAAGCAACATCTACATTATAGTAAAACACTCTAGATGTAAATCCAGACAACAGCCACAAAACCGAGTTTCGTGCAAACGACACAAAAAGAAACGCCGAACAAAGCGCTGTCCCTTTTCAACTGTGGTTAATTTAAGAGGCCCTCGCTCTTATCAAAATGTGTCGGTTTCGTTATCAGTTGACATTACACGAGCGGCTCAGCGGCGACACAGGCTGATACACGAGCGCTCAGCACGCCAGGCCACTATAGTCGGCTAGTTTACAGTTGACTCCTCGCCAGCCGTGGGTAACAATGAGCTCACGCCGTCAAGTGAGAACTGATACGACCGGTTGGCGTGATAATGGGGAACTGTATTGTTAATATATGTACGGGCCGGTGAGATCTGGTCAGTTCACTGCTGGCACGCACGAACCGGCGACAAAGCTTCTGGGTTTTGAGGAATTAAATTGGCGTGTTATGCATAAGAAATGGGACTGTTTGGATTTTAGTTGTGTTTTTTGTAATTGGGAAGATTAAAATAAACGCCGCTCTACTATATTGTTTTCAGCTAATTGACGGGTTTGGGTTTAAACTTTTTCAAAATACGTTAAGTTGAACAAATGTGTTGACTTTCTTTACTAACTATTTTTTCTAGAATCTTTTTATACACAAAAGTAACCCGTTCACAGAACGTCCCTGAAGGTAGTCGGATATGTGTGATTTCAGATTTATAAAAACTATTATTTTTGAAATAAAAATATAGTGTAATGTTACGTACATACATTTAACGTTACCTATTTTAGGAAGTAGGTCGTCGGAAATGCACTTTTCATTGTAAAAAACACAGTTTATCAGAAACATTCCTAACCAATTATTAGTTATTATTTAGAAAACCACCTGATATTATGTCATATTACCTTTATAATACAAAATAATGTACGTATCTGGTTTTTCGATTTACAGTAAAATCTTTCATATTTTTTACATTAGGTGGACTTTTTTTGTTAATAAAAGTATATAAACTAAGTTCAAAATGAAAGTTCGTTTAACAACTAAAACTTGAAAGATCTCTCCATTCAACCAGCTGTTAATGTTAAAGAAAAAAACTCATGCCACGAAACAAATCCTCGCCGTCCCTGAAGAGGCTATAAAATTCATCTAACACAAGCTATGAATTGCACAAAACTGTTTGCGATTCAGGTAATCAATATGCTTTAGAATGTGGTAATTCTCACATTAAACTCATACGTCGAATAAACGTCAATTTGAAACGTTGACCTTTACAGTTTACTGTTTTACCTATACAGCTAATGTTTCTACCCACATACATTCTATTATCGTTTAAATGTGCTTTAAACTCATGCTTAGTGTTAGAATTGACAAACAAATTTCCTAAATTCAGATTTTTTAGTTTTTTACCGGTATTACAGCGTATACAGCGGGTACAGGAGGTTTTATCATATGAGTTTGTTATCTGTGAAATTAATCTTTATTGATGAACGATACAATGTAACTACTGTTAAATGACGTATATATATTCTTACGTTTTAAAATTAGTATAACGGTACTTAACTTTTTATTGGTTTCCCCCTTTTTGAAAGAATACATTTTGTGTTCCCCATTCAATCAATCCTATTTACACAGATATATTTCGCTTACAAAGAAGAAGTACTTGACACTTAATACCTCTCGTTTAAACAAACTACACACGTATATTTTCCACTATTTAAAAATTGTAATTTCCTAGCACTACTATAGTAAGTTGTTTTTAGCGAACTTCCACATGACATAGACCTATTCATTTCTATCGCCAGATTTAGCGAAACGTAGTAGAACTAAGCAGTTATGAGCTAGAATTTTTGGTAGCGCTTGTCGTCTGTTTTCGTAGTAACGTTAGTAACTCCAGCTGTTTTTTGAGGAACTCGATGTTGAAGACCACAACACTCCAAATCCAAGCCACTGACCACCGACCGCTTATCAATCACTTCAACAGCGCCGTATCGTGGCCTACTCACCCTTATCTCCCAGCCTGGTTTATAAAGTTATTTACACCGCTGGCAAATTAACATGTTTTAAACATTTCTCCCTAATCAGGTAACCAGCACACGTGTTAGTCGTGCGTGTTCGCTATGAAAGCTTAAATATTTAAGTCTCGCATGTTGGCGGCCATTACTGTTTCAGTCATGCTTATCCCTTACCCCTTGTCGGGAGGGGAGGTGGGGAGTTATCGCACCTGCTTATCTTGCCACATGATTAATTACACTTTTACATAATCAGCTGTTCAATATTCAACCCAGTTTACTACTTATCTGAAACAGTGTGTTATTACCAACAAGTATGCATTTTGCACGAGATTAAATGCGGATAATATGTGTTATTTTCATATTGTGGCATTTTCTTTGTAGGTTTACGAACACGAAAGCTTGGGTCTTTATCGATTGAATGCATCATCGTTTAAATGTTGTGTTTTTGTAAGCTTATAACACAAATGTTAATATTATAACACTAGCCTAGAAAACAATGCATCAAGCAAAATACTTTATAAATATAAAAAAACGAGAATTAAGCACGTCCAAGGCTACAACACACTGAGGAAAACTCAACGAGGTAGCCAAACTGACGAAACAGATCTACCTTTCTTTTACCATATATTTGAAAGTCTATGCTAGAATTTGTAAAGGAATGAGTATATCCACTGAAGCTTCCGCCAAATTATTCTCCCTTTTTGCAATTCGGAGGCATATCGCCTTTGATGTCGGCTACTACGGTGTATTTTTCAGGCGAGTTTTCATCATATACATCTTAAAGATCGGGTATTTTAATATTACTACACAACAATTGAACATAGTTTGTCTTGTTTTAGGTTGGTCGATCTTTGGTGTAACGAGTTTCTTTAAGGGCAGTTTTACGAAAACCTTGGTACTAACGGCTTTACGTGACATCCGAACCAAACGGAATAGATTATTGACTGAATAAATTTAAAACAAATCTGCAAACAGTCCAATAATATAACATGTATTAGCCTGAGGCCTTTCAAACAGCAAGTGTTCATTTTCAGAGGCACATTCTTGGTGAATACTTGGGGTTTGAAAGGCCTCAGGCTAATAAATGGTTTATTATTGGAATGTTTGCAAATTTGTTTTAAATGAATGTAATTTTCAATAAGGTTACGAAACTTCCTAGACCATGAATTTCGACTGAATGTTGAAGGCTTGATGGAGAACCAAACTTGAGTGTATCATGCCGTTATGAATGATGTTAATCATGTTCGTTTATTATAACAATTATTTTAGAATCAAAGATTGATGTCATTATTAGAACGAATCGACTGCCTGTTCTTGTAATACGTTGATTATGTATGACATGAAAGACTTTGCACTCAATATAGTTTACGCTCTTTTCTAATAAATTGCAATACCTTAACAAACACGAATGTAAAACTGGTAAAAGTTCATCATACTAATCGTATTTTATTTATAGAAGTTGCAACATTATATGTTTGAACGAAAGTTTTCATCGAAACTTTGACACAGTGAACTTTAAAAGCTTAAGGGTTCAGCAAACACTGCATGTTATTTAAAAACATCGACAATCAGTAACATTCTGGATGGTTTCGTTTATCCAAAAAATTTAAGAACTTATCGGACACATCGTATATAAGTACCCCAGCTGAACTTTATGTCGGACTGTGTGTATTTTATATGTTCAATATAATGAAGACTTGAAGGATATAATTTAACACTTCAACAATACAGTAGCAGTGTCATACTTTAAAATCTTATGGATTATGCATGAATTCAGGGTAAAGATAATGTCTGAAAACAAAAGGTAAATCGGTCAGAACGGTTATCGGGGATCCAGTTGTGGGCTTGAATTATGTAGATCTACGCGGCTCAGAGATTTATGCTCTGTTATATTCAAACACGATTCTTCTTAGGTGGAAAACAAGCACATTTTCCTTCCGGAAAATACATTTCGGCATATACTGTATACTTGAGATATGCGTTTAAAGAAAAATTAAAATAAACTATTGTTAAAAGGGTTTTAACTTTTAGAGATTACATTTAATAGAAAATGGATATAAATATCATATTTTACACACTATTATTTCGTTTTAAACGTTACGTACTCGTACAAGTTAGGCTTATAACTGTTTATTCTCACTTGATTTTGTAATTGTGTCTAAGGTTTTAAGAACAGCCGCTTAAGGATCGCTTTGATCATACTTAAAATGTAGTATTTACATAAATTAAGATGCACAAAACTAAAAACAAACGCCATTACTTAGAAAGATTAACCGTATAATACAATTTGAAAATAACAAACTAATTAGAACGTAAGTTTTAAATTGTAGACATAATTGCATAGTTACCTAATCAGACTCTGTCTTAACTGTGGTATTAATCAAAACAATTTTATCGTAAACATGACTATATAAATAAATTATTATTCAATATTTATTCTTTGTCTATATAAGAACAAATTTTATTATATCCAGTCTCAAGGCCTGTATCAGTTAATAGATGAAATACCTGTTGGGTGACTGTACCTTCCAATTACTTCACAAGGTCTACAGGCACCCAACAGGTAACAGGTATTTCATCTATTTATTGAAGATCATGCTGAAGGTTAGACCAAAAATTAAGTTGGTTGGTGGTTGGTATTATTTGAAAACAATATATTTGAAGTTAAAACGACACATTTGGCAGTAAGATTCTTTTACCAGTGGCGTATTGCACTGTATTTTAAGCTCAACTATATGTCTACACAGTTATTTATTGTATTTTACAAATAAAAATGTAAAGTTTCTTTGTCAACTAGACTTATCTATTTATCTATATATAAATCCAAACCGAGCTTTAAAAACAGCAGTAAAAGGTTTAGGACATTTGGAACATCCAAAATGGTGGATATTCATTTAACAGAAGCTTTTTGAAAAGTGTCACAATTAGGTTTATCTGTGTTTTTGGAGTTTGTAACACCCATAAGCCACTACTATCGTTAACTTTCCTTCTAAGTGCATTCATGACCCAACCACCTCTATTTAAAAACATTAAAGAAAATATACGAAACCCTTTTTTATCATAGTTCATTAGTCAACCGTAACGACGTTCCAGGAAACATTGGCCAGTGCTCTGCAAGAAGGGCTGTTTAATGCCTGTTGTTCAACAGTGGGCAAAAACACAACGCGCCAAACTTGGCTGTTTGACTAATGCGATTTGCTTTTGTTAATAACTGGGACTTGATTAAGCTTGCCCACGGCGATTGACCTTTAACCGTGAGGACCTTTACATTTGAGTATTGCAGCGTTGTGTCTGCTGAATAGTATACATTTTAATTGTAAGTAAATTTGCTAAGTAACATTGTAGTGGTCGTTTTTCGAGAACAGGAAGTTTCGAGATTTCGAATCTGATTTCGTCTTCAGGTGAAAATTACACAAAGTATTAGGAAATGAGCTAGTCTAAAGTAATCAGCTTTACCTGACGAGTTACTTATCACCTAACAACATGAGCGTTGTATTTTTCCCTTAAATTTTAAAACAAATAGCCTAGAAAATAATAAAACCTGTCCCAAATTGATGTGCAACTAACAAATTATTAGATAAACGAAACACGTCTAAAACCAGTAAAGCTTCCTACGGACTCAAAAAAAGAAACCGTGGAAAACTTCTGAAATAATATTTGAAACACTTCCCTCTCAAAATTCTACCACCGTCAACAATAAACATGTAATAACAACAAATTCAATAACGTCGTAATAAACGTACTAGACAGATTTGTATGATGTATATTGTAGTTTACGTAAGCTTTCATATTTAGCCGGTTCTTAATTTGACCCATAAATTTAACTAAATGTTTGAACCCCTAGTTTACCTTGATCTTTATTGGTCAGGTGTGTTAAGAGTTTGATGTTAAACTCTGTACTGTTTTCATTTATTTAGAAATGTTTTAAAACAGGGTTCAGAAATTACGGATGTAGTTTGAAAGTATCGAATACATTACATTAGGTATCCAATAAAAGCTGTACCTACATCAACACGTATTATAATTTGAGATGTAGAAATGTTTGAGATATAACAAAGTTTAATCAAACACTGTTTTTAGTAATAAGAAAGTGGACTGTAAACTTTAGTGTAGAGGAAGAAAAGTATTGAGTGGATTACGTATGAAGCAAAATTGTAAAAAGAAAAGTGGGGTGAAAAATAGTTTACCTTATTATACAGCCGAAATATGTGGAAGAGAACAAAAACAAACAACAAAGTGGCTGGTAAACAAACCATAAAACAATTTAACAAATGTTTTGAAAAGTTATTAAGAATGTAAACAAAGACAACTAAAATAAAACACAGAGAAAAAACAAGTGTTTGAAATGCTCATGTGTTTAGGTAACTTTTAAGCATGCGACCCGATTGACCGAATAATAGGTATTCAACACAGATTAAATAATACATACTTCGTAAAACAGTACGTATTGACTTTTCTAATAATCGTACTCGAAGCAATAAACCAATCCGTGTGATTGAATCAAACCAACACAAAACCGAAACCAGCAAACATACCGACAAAGATATAACATGACAGTATTTGGGCAGTAACGTCCAAAGTAATTTATCACTCCAACAATGACAAATAATTAATCAAGATAAGCAAATAGATTCACATGGAATATTATCAAACATATGACCTGATGAAATATTGCTTTACAAACACACTGTGTGTAGGTAGAGTGGGGTGGAGGGGTGAGAGAGGGGGTGGAACATGGCCGCCATATGTTTGGCTGGATTACTACCTTATTTGAATATTGATTGCAGTAATTCATGCGTTAGACACGGTGTATCAAAGATAAATATGATCGATGTGGCTAGACTGGAATGGTTCAGGTGACTTTAATGGATATTGAAGTAGTTAAAAATACACAGATTGGATGAAAGTACGGTTACAGTAAATCTGAACTTGGCTAACTAACGCTTAGTCGTTTATTTAAAAATGTAGATATAATTTACTTTTAGCTCATTTTTAAATTAAATTCATAAACATAATTGTTTTTACTAACACGAGAAGGTCGTCTTTTGACAATATTGTCACATTTTAGCTAGTTAAAATACCATTTTATAACTAAAGGTAAAAATGCCATTTAACGAAGTGGAGTTTGGGCGCAGTCCTCTCTACACTGAATCCTTACCTAGCGTCAGTTTCGACCAGTTGTTATTGGTGACTGCGGGGATTGATCCGGCTCCACCTTAGTCGTGAGCTAACCATTCCGCCACGAGTCTGTTCTTACAGAAGATTTATTGGTCTAAATCAAAAACATTTTTACTTAATGTAGTCCTGAACATGGATCTTAATTCGTAGGCTTCAGCGGCCAGAGTCATAACTATATTCTAGGCTTCCGGTATCACACCACGTTGTAAAACTAACACTAACGTTGTCAGACGTTTCGCCTATACTGTGATGTGGCATCCTCAGAGACACGGCTGAGACTGACTCTGAGGATGCTACATCAGAGAATGGGCGAAACGTCTGACAACGTTAGTGTTAGTTTTACGACGGGGTGTGATACCGGAAGCCTAGAATATAGTTCTGAACATAGATAGTTGAAATAAAGGAAACCCAGTAGTTTTTATTTTTGTTTCTAGTATTCCAACATGTTAGCATGGGAAAAACAAAATATTACAATTTGTTTGGAAAACAAAAGAGCAAATTTTAAATTTTAACTTGAAAACAAAATAGTTCTTAAATATGAACAAATGTATAAAAACAAATTAAAATGATCAACTTTGCACCAGTTATTTTCAACGTATAAACATTTAACGTGATTAGAAAAGGCAACCCAATGTATACTCCTTAATATGAATATGTGGTTGATAAAACATTTAAGATTGAATTTACAATTAATTAAAAACTGTAAATTTAAATACAAAGAGAAATGCAAACGAATGAAACACTGATTCATCAGGGTTCTGGGTAGAACGTAGCTTAAGGTCTCGTGTTATCGCAATGACCTTGCTGAACCCACTGACCGTTATCTTGACTGAGTGTTTGTTCTTATTTCACCTGGCAGCAGGTTGCGTGGTCTAACCTTTTGTAGCAGCTCAGTCTTATACAACATTTACCTTAGTGCTCGCTTTAGGTTCAGTTTATTGCCTCAGGAAACATTGTTTCCCTCAATGTTTTAAATATTTTGTTGCTAACTGTGAGTTCAACATAACCTTTCTTTGTCTTCTCCTTATGTTGAAACGTTGTAGTGAGTTACTGAGTTGTATGTTCATGACTAAAGTGTACTTAAAACAAAACACTTGGTACACCAAAATATGTAGTGAATTGTTTTAACTACTGATATGAATTTTAAAAAGGACTGTTTTATTTGTTTTATTTTAAAACCCATGAACAGTATTATTTTCAACTAATAAAACACTGACAATGTATGAATATAATTTTTAAAGAATAACTTTAAAAAAAGCAAAGTTTACTCTTGGAAAAAGCAATATTACGAACGACTGACTTTTTTATGATTGGTATACATGATTTAAATTCCTCTTTTTGTATAAGGACACCTTTAGCGGACTTAAAATAACTGAACATATCATTTGGTTTATCATTTTTCACAACATGGTTTGCATTAATTTGTCATTGGGCTATTAAGGCCATTATAAGGAAGAGTCGGTCTTGGTTTGTAACAAGACCTAGACTACACCTCATAACTCATTACTACCACTCATCACACTCATCTTTCATCACACATTTGCCTTAAAATACCCTCATGAGAGTGGTCGGCATCTCAAATAGTGATTTAGTGATTTATCTCCAAAATTTTAATGTTTAATTACAATGTAAGAAACAGTTAAGAAATGACTATTCTTGAGATTCAAAGATTGATATCGGTTATACTGCAATGAAAGGGTTATAAATAACTTAACTCGAACATATCTTCGACAATAAGTTAATAAACCACTAATGTTATACTGCTACCTACTATAAATACTTTGAAAAACTAATAATTGTACAAATGACAAAAACAATTGTAAACGTCAGTTCGACCTTCGTAACTGAGGTAAAAACTTAGAGTGTGTTCTTATCTACATCATGTTTTGAATTTGCAGCAGTATTTCCTACAAGTAAGTAATATCTATAATATAAAAATGAATCGCAAAATGTGTTGGTAAGCGCATAACTCAACAACGCCTGGACCAATTTGGCCAAAGTTTTTAAATGTTCGTTGGAGTTCAAGGATGTTTTTACGGCGAGAGAAATTCGAATAATTGCCGGAAACCCCTTAAAACAGCCCTTTTCTTTTTCCCATACAAACGTTTTCTAACTAAAACGTAGTCAATTTGAGCTTTATTGCTATTCGTTGCCAGCTGATATCCCTATTTTACAGACATAAAACATATGTACGGCTTGAAGGACTTCAAGTCAAATCAAATAAAGGAAAAAAACAACAACAAACTGTCAATGTCGATTTGCCGTTGTACATTGTGTTGTTTTCTTGGATTTTCTGTAATCTAATCTACTGAGTTTGCTTTTGTTAACTAATACATGAAACAAATTCGTATATCGTGTATTGTGCAGAGTGATTAATACGTAGGAACAAAAACTACCACATTACAAATCTTTTTGACAGGACGAAGTCTGTCGGGTCCGCTAGTTGTTTATAAAAATAACTCCAAGATACTAATATTGAAAAGTAAAAAAAGTAAAGTTAGGACTAGAAAGTCCTCTCTACCACTCAACCTCGACAAAGTAACCATGAATTTTGTAACTTATTGTGGAAAATAAATATGTTTCATTTCATATGTTTCATTTCAATTTAGAATAATAAGTATTTATAAAGCATTAAAACATTTACATACAAAGTAAAATAATTTAAAAGTAAGAAACTAAAAGCATTATGTATATTTTAGATCTAAATTAACTATGTTTACAATGCAACACATTAACATTTTCACACTTTTTGATAACATGTTAAAACAGCACTCACACGAAATAACACTTAATCAACCAGCCATCAGCATTACTTTGTCAGAAGGGCATATTTTAACAGTTTGTTTTCCCGTTGCATAATGGAACTAATGAACTGGACATTATCTTTGCTTTAGGACTAAAAGCTTTCAATGGAAACGGAAAAATAAACCACCATGTTTTTTAATGGCTGTTTTAAAATACAAATACATACTTATTGATCTATGAACTTACTGGAAGTAATTAGTTGAATCACATGCTTTATACAGGGTGTTTTAGATCTCTGTTTTACATTTGGTTTTTTGTCGATCTGTAAGACCATACTAGTAAAGAACATCGCTTTATCACTTTTTGTTACTCTTTATTTAGATTACTTGTTTGAAGGGCTAAATCCCAAAACCGGTATGTGGTTGGTAAAAAAATATAAAAGATTTCTTAATTGTCTTTTTTCCATACTAATATTACAAATTGTACTGTTTAAACACATTTTTAAAATTATACCACACATATCGTACGGAACTGTATAAAACAAATCATGTTAAGTTTTTTTAGTTATATCGTTACGAATGGTTGAGGTAAAAATATAGTTACAGAAATTTGCCATTGTTTTTAGTAAACAAGAAGGACGGGACGTTTCGGGATCTTGAGTCTGATTCCGTTTTCAGGTGGAGAGAAACCTAAATCATAACACCAATTTTTACAAACAGAGCTAGACTACAAAAAATAATCAGAGTAATTTTTTTAGAAAACGTATTTAATTCAACAACTAGCCTAAAAATCATTAGCATCATGCACAAAAAAGAACAAGCAAAAAAGAAACAAACAAAATCAGTTGCGTGGTCAAATTAGGACGTTGAACCGTGCTTGTCATAGCCACATGTAAACTATACAGCCTGTCCAGTAATTAGGGGTCAAACTTCACCTGGTTGTTTATCAGCTCATAATAAACAAAAGTTTTCCTATGACACATGACTATGTATAGGACTCTATCTTGGTTAGTTTTCTGTCTGTCTGTCCATCTATGTTTTCACTAAATAATTTTGATCTCCGAGGTAAATTAAGTTATAAACTAAAAACTTTGTTTAATACTTATTATAATTAAACCCAATATTTAAAAAATAAATTTGACTATTTTGACTACCGGTTTAAAAAAGGTGGCCATATTAGTTTTTTTTTAATAACTCAAAACCCTCAATCTTTACGGTAAATACACAACGATAACAATATTTAGCAAATGTATTTCCAAACATTTTAAGACCAAGTTTGTTGTTCTGAGATAATTACTAACGGAGAAGTTTAAGTTTTCTTGAGCGCACTCCTGTATTTATATCTGTTTCTTAAATGTAAATAAAGAAGTGCGCTCAGAAAAACGAATATTTCTCTGTTATTATTTATCACAGGACAACAAACTGGTCTTAAAATGTTCATAAGTGAAACATAACAATTATGTGTTTATGTGTGTTTGTGACAAACACAGATAGACGGAAGACTAAGCGAGATAGGACTATGTGTTATCGGACATTTTTGTTTATTTTGAGTCGATAAACCCCCTGGTGAAGTTTGATCCCCTAATTACTGGACACCCTGTATATACCACCTTTAAAGCCTGTTATAATCACTCAATGCTATTCATGCCCACACAGAATTCGCCAGACAACGCGTAAGCTGGCTTATAACATATTAATCTGCCCGGTGATAGATCATAGGTGCTTGGCCCGATGCGGGATCATTACTTATATCGGATATAACACGTCATAGGTTAAACTCATCAATGTGTCTGTCAAATACGACCTACTGTTGTCTTGCAATACGATATTGGTCTAAAGATAAACCCTTTTCAATATTGCTAACTAAGTTATAAGCGCTTAGTTAATTATAGTTTCTATTCAACTGTTATGGGCTTACTCATCTCTTATTTCGCAGTATCAGCATTAAATTATCTAATAAAAGTTAATATAAATAATACAGGGCCACATATGGATCCTTGTGGGACGCCTGCAGTTTTATCTGAGGTTCTGTTAAAATTATATTATTTACAGAGACTTTTTTATCTATCCAAAGTAACTGAACAGTTTGTCTTCTATTACTGAGGTTAGTCGAATTGTGTATCTGAAACAAAAACAGCTAGGGCATCTCAGTATCAGTATCCATTAATAGAGCTAAGAAATAAATAAGGATTATTGTAAAGTTTTTATCTGTTATTTACGAAACCAGTTGGTAGATAGCATGTTGATCGCTCTTTTGTTAAATTAAAAGAACTTTATTTATTATTAAAACACATAATTGGGAAATAATAATTGTTTAAGCTTGCAAACAAAAAGAAAACTTATACAATACGTTAACACAATAAGAATAGCGTTTAGAGGTAAAATTGTCTTGTTTAACGAGGTGAAGTTAGGACTAAAAGTCATCTCTACCACTCAACCTCAAATTTACCTAGCGTCACCGTATGGTCACATTACAAATTGTAAGTGGTGACTGCGGGGATAGAACCCACGCCACCGGAGTGATGATTCCGAGTCGCGCGCGATACCAATCCACCACGGATCAGTGATAAACTATAACATATCCAATGCAAACGAAAATCTTTTATACTTTGATTCCCGTTGTCTGTTTCTTTTCCATATACATTGGTAGACTAATCCTAACTTTATCAACAAATTAAGGCTTGTAAATAGATAAAGTTAATTGTTGCTGGCAGTAAAGGAAGTCAAGGACATTGGGCGGTAATCAATCTTGTGCATTGCGGTATGAATT
The DNA here is from genome assembly GCA_018831715.1 of Matsumurasca onukii. Lineage (NCBI taxonomy): Eukaryota > Metazoa > Arthropoda > Insecta > Hemiptera > Cicadellidae > Matsumurasca > Matsumurasca onukii. The sequence goes on from CM032065.1 coordinate 36,556,892, forward strand.
TAGATAATAATTTTACGTTAGTCTCATTGTTGTCTTTTCTGATTATCTCAGAAATCTTGAAATCTTTCGTATAGCAACAGTCCTGCTGAATAAAATGGTGGTGCTGATGTCTACGATTATCAACCAGATTATATTAAAAATAAACTAGGGTAAAAGGTACTTATTCCGACAGTGTTTCATCATGGTCCTTCATCATTGTTGTTACTTAACAATCTTCATGTTTGACTGTTTTTCTACATTAAAAGAAGATGTGCTTAACACAACAAAATTATGAAAACTCTATTAATACTCAGAAATTTAATAGAGTTGTGATGCGGATCCGTGGCGGAATGGTATCGCGCGTGATTCCGGAGCTCATCACTCTGGTGGCGCGGGTTCGATCCCCGCAGTCACCACTTACAATTTATAATGTGACTATACGGTGACGCTAGGTAAAGGTCGAGGTTGAGTGGTAGAGAGGACTTTGTAGTCCTAACTTTGCCCCGTTAAACAAGACAAACTTTACCTTTACCTTTTAATACTCATACTGACAAACACCTTCAACTCCTCAACTCCTTCAAACGTTATCAACTGGGCTGTTATCAGCTGAAGCGTGCTCAGCTGCTTTTACCCGCTGATTGTTATCTCAGAGTAAATGTTTGTGAATATTTCATCAGCTGAGTCGCGTGTTCCGCATCGTTTGTGTGGAGTCAAACCTCGCGCCTTTCATCCGACCCGACCTCTTATACAAACCTAACAACCCTTTTAGGCTGTATTTTACAAGCCTTTAGCAGTTTTCTGTAGAAAGGCAGCAAGTAGCTTTTAATCTTACTGATAAAGATATCTTTGACGTGACCTCTTCTTGGACGGTTAGACTGTGTTATCCCATCGCAAGCAAATAATCTGGAATTATGACAAGATGAAGAGAAAATCAAAATTCTTCTGCGGACCTGGTGGTTAGTTGGTTAGGTGCGGCGTTTTACTCAAACTTATTACGCAGTACGTGATTGAGAATGTTATTACAACACGATAAATTAAACTTTACTAGAAAAAACGTACGAAGAAAACTAAAGCCTATAAAAAAAGTGATAAAAACACCCTAACCTTTACACAGATAGTCAAAACTGTCCTTTGAAAGTGGAAACTGAGAGTTTAAAGGATTTTAAAGTAACATAAAGAATTTTCAGAGCTTTGTTTTGGACCTTATTAATTTTTGGTTTATATATTCAACAGAATTATTTAATTGCTAGATTCCTTGTTTGTCCTAAAGTGAAGTAATCGTCAAAATGAGTTCTCACTTATATATTTGTAGAAGCTACTGTGAATTTTTGTTGTGGTTTTACAATAACATAGACTTTCTATTAGTATGAAGACATATCACGTAATACTACGTTTAAATGAGTTTTTCTTTTAATAGTAAAAAAGAAATTAACGACATTTTAGTTAGCTAATTTCGTTAATTATTCAATTAAATTAATTAGCTGTTTTTATAGCGTTCCTCAGTACCTTGCTTGGCCATCGAGTCAGTCCACATAAAAGAGCTCAGGGTTTGCGAAACTGACTTTTGTTTCATCCTTGTCTACACAATGTTTATTTTCACTAATATTTAACTTTAGTTGTTTTGTTAAGACCCTACACACTTGTACGTTTTTATCTTTTAATGTTCTTTTACTGCAAAATATTTAATTTAATTTTTGTACTTTGACTTAATTATCAATGTAAATTGATGAAAATGTTGAAAATAAATAAATATAACTATGACTTGACCTGTAAAAGAAATAGACACCCTTCGTAATACCTGCCGGAGATATCCAGCTTGACTCATGATTTTACAGCGAGAATATCTCTCTCGCAAGATTAATTTCAGATCTGTAGTACTCGTGCCGTGTTGTCGATATTTGAAATGCAGAAAGGGAGTAATCCAATTTGCCGCACCAACGGAAATTCTTATCAACGAATATTCCCAATGAAAGCCTGATTCCAGCCGAGAAATTCAATCTTTACGTACGTTTCTCCGTTTCATTTGCTAAGTTATTATGTATTGTATCTTATATGCATTGTATGCTTTTAGCTAAAGCAAAGTTCATATGAGATGTGCAACGCTCAATGATGAGTTATGTTAGTAGGCTGTTTGATGTATTGGAATGAAGTAAGTTATACCTACTTGTAGGTCAACACGGAGAGATATCTATTTCATGGTATTTTATTAAGATGAGGTTTCTCGGATTTTCTTCTTCGTGGTTTTCTCGGGTAACTTTCAAATTTTCAATTGATAATAATTTTTTTAATTTATTGAGTTTTATGAACTGTTTGAAATCATGTGATACTTTCAAATCGGAACGTCGTTTCCAATTGCTAGCTTAATTGTAACTCTTTTAGGCAAAGGCTTAAGAGGTGAGCCATTATAAATGAAAATGTTTATGGTAGCAACGTTTCGTCTACATTTTGGGACGTTTATTACCTCTTTTTGTAAGTACTAACAAGGTTTGTACACAAAGTAAGGTAAAATGGGTCGACATACTGTTAGCAACTTGTTTGAATAACTTATGTTAAAACTTTGCTTCTAAAATGTGTTATTTTTAAGAGTTGACTTTCAAAAGAAACTAAGGTTGAAGTTTACATTGTCTTCTATTCATAAGTTTACCCTAGTTTTTAGATAGCCAATCAGTCTAGCTAAGCGGTTGGTAAAGTACTTAGAACAGACTTAGTTGGCAATATTACACAACTTATTTGTGGTTCACATAAAACTTTTATTTCTCAATTATGAAAAATCACACAAGCTTAAAATCTAAAACTTAGTTTGTTCTGTTTGGTTTGGTTATGCATTTTTTTAACCAAGTCGAGTAGAGCCACTTTACGTCGAACTGTAGGTACACATACGCACTGGACACTATTTAACCTCGTTGAAAGGATTAGCCTATTTGTTTATTATATGAATTATTGAAATGCTGATTCATCATTTTTGTTACAGGTAATTAATAATCATGGGAATCTGACTTTTGGTAAGCAACATACGTTTTACTCATACCATAGCTTTTGAATTTGGCAATAGGATGGTGAGGATGGATTCATTATGAGATTTTGAGTTGGCATCTCATCCTCTAAAATATATCATCCACTTTTCAGAGAGAAAACTTATTATATTATAAACGTTTTAATACTCTTTTATTGTAAATACTCGAAATATGATAAGTTTTCTCTCTGAAAGGTGAGTTATATAATTTAAAGATGAGAAGTCAACTAAAATCTCATAGCTTTCGAGTTTATTAAAAATATATCTTGACTGGTTTTAAGTTGAATAATTATATATTCCAACATGTTTTAAAATGGAGTATTTATGTTTGAATTGATTGTATCGGTACCAGACAACCTATACACTATTTGATGCCTACATTTTCCTAATAACTAAAAAAAAGCAAATAGGGTCATTGATAATCCCGTGTTTAGTTAAACACACTTTTTAATTTTTAACTTAAGCCATCTTCAATTGTTCTGATACTTTCGTTTTTATACTTACTTTAAAAAGGTAGGTTTAAATAATGTATCCAAACGTCATTTGAATTGTTCCTATCTTAATTATTTTAATGTCGTAATTAATCAAACTAACGACAAAATAAATAACTCGTAAAGAAGGAAAAGGTTTACATTATCAAAAGGAAGGGTCTGAAATAGCGAGTGTGAATGTTTTTAAGGGACATAAAATGAATTGACTTGTTGAATTACAAGTTTTTGTCCCTCTCTGAACCCAACTACAACAACAAACGTTTATTGCAGTTTCTTGTGACTCGCTTGGAACCTTCATTTACCCTTTAACCTTATCATTCATTGCCGAGTGCTTCAGATATTTAGAGTGTGACACATTTAGCTGGTAACTTTATGTTTGAAGAATTATTTACCGTCAGCCTTTGTTACTTAGTATTAGTAAGTTTTGTTGCTTATTGGATATAGTAGCTTGTTTGACTCTTACGAAATATGACTATATGTAATATTTATTCATATGTAGTAGTTTGTACAGTAAGATTGTAATGACTACTACAATTGGTAAGACAAGTTCTAATACTCTAACTATAATAATTTATACTAAACAGAAGTATTCATAAATTCGCCTTAAGTGGAGCCTAAATGGATGGTCTATGAGGTTTTCCTTTTAGTTTCTTTCAAAATGAAACAAAGTTGTTGGTTGATCTAATATATATTGGCAGTTTGTAAAATTTGTTTACCAGCCTAAAGTGGAAGTTTGTTAAACATTTCAAGGCGATGGGATTCAAGTTTTAACATATTCTTCTTGTGAGTTTCATAGTTATGAGAAGATGGCAAACATTAGAATTTTGAAAACAAAAAATTAGAGTTCCAAATATGAAAAGGGAAGTACCGGTCAAAATACTCAAAGAGATAAGCGCATCACGACAGGTATGTTTAAAATGTAGCCCAAAAATCGTTCTGACTGCCGATTTTTGTTGAATAAAAATTCGTGGTATTTTAGATTCAGCACAGTTCTCCCCAAAATACTATGACATACAAAATGTGAACAAAATGTAGTTCTCAATAGGCTGTTCTTAAAACATATAATTTACAATGGGATGATAATTTTCGCAATAAAAAGACACCGGATAGGTGTTAGTTATTTTTTACAAATAAAATCAAAATGATTATCCCAACCTAGTTTTTGTCCAGGAATAAGCCCAGAAACTATGGTCAAAAACATCTAAGCCAACTTATGATATAATCAAACTCTATCAAACGCGTCTAAGTACAAATATGCCACAAAAGGTAGTTTTAAATTACTTTTGCTCAAGCAAAAACGAAGAAGATCTCAAAAGAGATAACTAGAATATTATTTGAACTGTATTCGTATTTACCTTTTATGTTCTCAAGGTATGATGATAATATTTTACTAGACCTTCTGAAGGGTAGAAGCAATTATTTAAACGGAAATTAAGTAGGAAACCCTTAATATCATAGATGGAACTTCCTTCCTTGTGTTCAGAGCACACACTTCCACACATTTGCTTGCAAGTAATCAGCTTTACATCGAGGTTAAACTTGTTAAGAACTAAGATCTACCTACGTCATTTCTCAAGGTTGCTTAAATATTCCTACATTGTGTATACGCGTTAAGAGTGCACAGTACCTGGCGGCCATTTTGTTTTTAGTCCCATAAGAACAACGTAAAAAAAGCAATTTCTTGGGACACTTCACGTCCACTGTTTTCATCAGTTTTATTTAAAATATAACAATGCACTGCAGTGTCTCCGCTGACCTCTTTTTTGAATATTTTATTAGTTCAATAGTAAAACCAAGAAATTTAAATACATCGTTTCATCAATTTTTGGATTGATGTCACGGTTTGACGAGTGAGAAAATGGAAGTTTGGCTTAACAGAGTCACTGAAATAATTAAGGCACTTTAAAACAAAGTTTATTTCATAAAAATCCGATGAAAACTGTAGGCGTGAAATGTCCCAAGAAAATGCATGCTTTTACATTGCTCTTATTGGACGGAATTCAAGGTCACAACCCCTACTCCACACTCTTAATTCATAAATCATAATTTAGCTCTACGTGTACATTTATACAGTGTGAGTTGAAAATATAGATTCGCCCTCTTAATCCTTGACTGGATATAGACAAATTAAATTCGAAACACCATTATAGAAATATAAGTTAATTTTTCAATGATAACTTTGCCCATTTGCCAAAATGGGGTTTTCAAAGGAATCTTAAAATTTAAAGAGTAAAGGCCCATTAAGTGATCCTTTATTTTAAAGCCCTTTATCGAAGAAGAAGAATAGTAGAAAATATCGTACTATCTCAACTCAGTACGAAATGACAGCTCATTGAAGTAAAACTTAATGGAGGCAAAACTTGTAGATTCGTGTGGTAGATAATAGTTTTAATTGGTATTATAATTTCCAATAATAAAACCACTTTACTCACAAACGCTTAATGTTTAAATGCGCGTACGTTTTAGTTATTGGGTTGAGATAGAAAGGTATATTTTTAATAGCTATCTTCATGACCTTTAAAATGAAGAGTCACTTATCGGGTCTGTATATTTTAAAATTTTGAGCTGCCCCCTCAAAGAACCCATTTTAAGGGAATGGACCAAGTTATAGTAGTGATAAAGGTGTCATGTGTTTTATTTGTCTATCTTTAATTTTGAGAAATTTAACTGGGCGTATCCAAACTTTTAACTCACATTGTATACTGGTTAAAGTCTAAAACAACATAGAATCAACTTAGAGAACTTCCATCACTATCTTTCTCATAATATTCAATTCAGAACGTAGCAACACATGCCGTGTTATAGATTTTTGAAATGCAGAAAGGGGTAATCCAATTTGCTCAACAGAAGCTCTTATCAACGAATATTTCCCCTGAAAATCTTACTTTATCCGAATAGCTTAATTAAATTAAAACCTTATCATTTTTACGTAAATTTTATTATGCTATTAAAATTAACAGCATAAGCCTAGCTACATTTTCCTTAATAATAAACTGCGGTATTGTATTAGAAATGTTATTTGCGGTTGACCTTTAATTTACACGAAATTCTAAACCATCGCTTATCTTAAATAGCTTTCTAGTTTTAAGTGATACTAGTGTCAAAGTTTCTAGTGCTGTGTTAGTACTTTAACCCAGTTTTCAGTGTAACTAGATGCACACTTGCACACTAGTGTAACTAGACAGTTTACACATATTGACGTCAGTTTACTTTAACACATTAAGTTTACCTTGATTAAGTATATTTTGAAAATAAAATCTTAGCTCCCACAATTAAGATTGTTTTCATCAAATTAACATTTTATTCCAGGCTTTATTTAAACCAAATTGCATAGTATGTTTATAAGAAGATATTTGTCAAACTAGCTAGTCTTTAGCTACGTTTAAGATGTACCATTTTTTTAACTTGATGACTTTTACTTACTTTTTGTATTTTAGTTTTGTGGTAAGACCTGATGAAGGAAGCCTAGCTTACGAAAAATCTAGTAAACCAAAATAAAAATGTAATATTGGCTTAGAAGTACGTTTTTAAATTATATTGTACCATTATGTTTGACCTATAGTACATAATATGACAGTACCACAAAATATAAGTTAAGTTTAACTATATGCCAGTCATTCATTGCATTCAATTAGTAAGGTTATTAAGGTGTTGCGGAAATTTTTAATAATACATTTACATAACGATCATGTTATTATGTAGGTTTTCCATCTACACATGATAAATAATATATATTAAATAATTTATTTGAATAATTTTAAAACTTTATAAATTTTAATTGTTTAAGTTTTTGTTTTATGGCCGTAAGAAAATTATAACGGTGTACGTACAGAACTATATCACTTGGCCTATTCAGATTGGATTAATGCTACCTTGAATTTCAAGTCTTATACTATTCCTTGTAACCTTTTAAAACGCTGTTTTAAACTTTATGTAAATTAAAGAAATAAAAGTAAATACTGTTCATATGAAAGTGTTTCAAAATTGTAGCTGATAATTTGAATGGACTACAATTTGTGTAGGCTATCATACCAATGGCACATTCGTTGTTGTCATTTAATTACTTCAATCACTAAGGCATCAATTTGATATGTTTTTTAAATCGTCCTTTGGCGCTCATGGATTTTAAATTAGAAAAAATATATGTAAAATCAATTAGCCACTTCTACAATTAACATGAGTGAAACCACAGAAAATAGCAAACTAATAACAATAGTAGGAAAATAGGGGTTGTTCAGCCACCTTTAGGCAACATGGAAACATACTGTTTATTACTTGGTTAAGTATAGGGAAATGTGTAGATTATCTTTGGACAAAACTTAAGTTTAATCTTTATTGGTTCGACACTTGTAAGCGGAGCTACGACCAAAGTTTCCAACTCTTGAAAGTGTTATCGCTTCAACCCAGTTTTCTATTTGCATGTAAATTTAGCCTCTTAAAGTTTAACATTTAGATTTAGTTACAGATGTGTTATATGAAAACGTGTCAAACACTTTTGCCTGAAAGAGCTAAACAAACAAAGTGATATTCGACAATTTTTTAAAATATCTTTACAACAATTTTTCTTGTTATTTTTGTTTAAAAGTGCATTTTGCTAGTTAGTGCTGCATAAAAGCTTAAGTAAACAACAATAGCTCATGAATAAAACCTGCCATTTTTGTTCTAGACTACCTCTATACGTCTTAAGTTTCATTAAAGGTATAGAGCACAGCAGAACTCAATAGAGCCCTAACTGGTTTTACTTTTTCACTAACCCGTCTAAATTAAACATTTAAGAACATCACTTTTGTTGTTAAGCGTAGGCTATTACGTTTTGCTAGAAGGAAGAGTTAAAAAATAACGTTTTCTTTAGCGGACTCGTAGCGGATTTGTATTGGCAAATTGAGTTCGATCCCCGAAGTCACAAATAATAATGTGTTAAGTGACCGTTCGATAACGATAGGTAAAGATTGAAGTTGAGTGGTAGCGAGGATTTTATAGTCCTCGCTGCGTCTCTTTAAAACAAAACAAAATGTACCTTATACCTATTTTTATTAAACGTAAGGGAGGTGATTTTGTTTGACCCCAACAACACATTTTAGCTAAGCAAATCAATAAATCACTCATATACTCCATTATTAAAAACATTCCAGAATAGTTGTAACAACAAACCAAAAACCAGGCCGACACACAGCCAAGCACTAAAGCGCCGCTTGTATGATTGAATCTAATTTCCTTTGCAATTTGTTACTCTTATTCGCTCCGTTCACAGCCTCGAATAGGCATTCGGCCGTTCTATTGCCACGGGCGTTTAGAGGCTGTTTGCCACGCTCACAACTTCGCTTCGGCCTTTGCTTGGCCTCCTGTGTCACGATGGGCGTTACGAGGCTGTTCGATCCGCTTACAGCCAGCTTCGGTCTTCGGCCTCAGACTTACGTGTTCTTTTACTGCACGTTTTATTACAGTACATAATGTGAAGGTAAAACGCCTTTTAAATTTTATTTCAATCGGATCACTTATAACGATGTTATTGCGAGTCACTTTTTGGCCGCCATTTTGAAACAACTCAATGAATTTTCATAATTTTTAGTACATTGGTGGAGACTCTAAATATACATATTTATTTCAAATTTAAATAAAATTGGATGAAAATTTTTATTTTAAAATCATTAAAACTACTTTTCGGCCAACATTACCCCCGCCCCCGTTAAGAGGGTTCCGGACCGAACTTTGCTGGCTAACAAAATTGCTCGAGATATTTAAAAATGAAAATTTGTAGCAAAATGCATGAACATCTGACAGGCGAGCTGTAGAGAGTACCCACATATATACATATGTATATAAAGTGAGAACAAAATGCTCAAAACGTGTTCTGGAGGTCAAGTTCAATTCTCATTTCACGGTCCCGGGTCTGGCTTATGCTGACGGCTTGAATATCTCATTTTTCCAAAGGAAATTCGTTAAAAGAAGAAACAACACATTTGCAACGACGTGACAAACACGGTACGAAAACGTAGCAAAGAGTATTTCATCATCACGAGCTTATTAGCCGGAACTACAAGAGATATATTCTTATAACACAAACCTTTGTCGGAGTTGTACACGAAATACAATATCAACCATGCTTCGTAATGGTGAACATGTTCACAGCCTAATTATATAATTGGACATTGCTGAACACGTTCAAGCGTACCTCGTTGAGTTAACCGCAACTGATGTAACATTATGAACAACCGTAGTAACTCTAATTGGATCAAAATTAATTGAAGCTGCGTTGGTTGAAAAAGTCCTGCTGGTGTCTAGATTGTTTAATTAATTTGGTGTTATGCTCGCTCTAAAATGTCACGTGTTTGCAAACTTAGTTATCACTGTCTTTTAAAGCACAGTGTAGATCACGCCAACTGATTATTAAGAGCACAGCGTGACCCAAAGTATTATTCCGTAGGAAAGATGAGGTTGGACTATTCCATAGTAAATTATTTTCAAAGACTCTTTTGAACATATACCTTTAACTGTCTCAATAGAAAAACTCGGAGGAAACCTTTTTTACACACGTGATCAATGTGGGTTTCCCAACATAAATTCTTATCAATATAAACCCCTAAAACTTGGTATGATCAACCTCATTAATACGGTGCTCTCCTAAAAATGTAGAGGCAGTAGTGTTATTTGTCAAATTATTTGGAACAAAATTTATACATGTTGTTTTTTCTAGGTTAGTTTTAAGATTTAGATTATCAAAATATTGGGCACATGCATTTAAATTTGAATGTGATGTTATCTCTAGACTTTCAATTGTTTTGAGCTAAAACTCAAGGTTGTGTCATCGGCATACTGAATTATATCAACAGAAGACTGAATAGAACTTTTACAATTATTAATGTAAATATTAAATAATGTGGGTCCCAAGATAGAACCTTGAGGGACACCAAATGTTAACTCTATAGAGTTTGATACTTTGTCTGATATTGCTACTAATTGTTGCCTGTGAGATAAATAGCTTTCTACCCAATTTAATGGAATGCCTCTTACACCAACATTAGCTAATGCAGCTAATAGAGATTTGTGATGAACACAATCGAAAGCTTTTGATAAATGTAAAAATATACTCATGGTTTTCATTTTGTCGTCGAGACTTTTACAACAAATTCCATGAAATCTTCAGTTGATTAGTTTAGGTATCCGACTCCTCCTTACACATGTTGATCAGGAGAAGGCTTTGGAACCAGAAAACTACCGATAGCTTGCCGTGTCAATCCATCATATCATCCTATTGGTCCAATGACACTGTGTACTCAATCATTGGCTCTTGCCCTACGCTAATCATTTGCAGTTGGACTTATGTCTATTAGTAGTTTCCAAGGTTTCAATTTTTCTTCTCGGTTGAAGTGTTTTCTTCGTTGCTGACTTTCAGGGAGTGAATGGGAATAAGCAAAAAATGGGAAAGGTTCAGAGAGATAATTACTAACCTGTTTAAACCCCCAGAAGCTAAACTACCGAAAAAGACAAAATAGTTTTTCAACACTCTTGAATTAGGCACTTTTGTTTTTGTATGAGCCATACAAGCAGTAGGCTACAGTGAATAAGTTAATTATTAAAAGCTAGTTTAAGTGCAAGTAGCTATACATAAAACGTTTCAGTTCGTTTGTGGATTGATGAAATACTTTACTTGCGTGTGTCGTTTTTATAAACTAAAATTTGATATTTTAATAAAGGACTTCACACAGTAAAAGATATTCTTCAAGATTGCCCTAAATAATCATACTAACTTGTCATAGGCAATACGCTTCATTAGATAATTTTGTAAACATATTAAAACACATTTAAATCATTCCAAAAGAACCAACAAAAATGTAATTTCAACAATTTAAGTACGTAACAATACATAACTTCCTTTTGTAAATTTTATTTAATTTAATCTAGTACAGTTGGTGCACAATTTTTACTGTGTTTACTTTTAATGGAAATGGAGATGATACAGATGTAAAATGAAGGTTGATTACAATTTTTAAAAGAAAATGGACTCACACAACAACTATACAACAAATATTGTCTAAATATTGTCCTAGAATAGTTATCTTGATATATTAGGTACAAAATACGATAAACCATCGTAAAAATAGGAAAAACAAATTTCCTTTGGAAAACTACATTTAATTTTAAACCAACCAAAGTGTTCCAAACAGTCGTGGTTTAATTGATTTGTTGATTGACAAACTAATAAATAAACAAATGCAGTCAGAGGTTAGAACATAACTTCCAGTTTACTTTTAACGATAGTTTGACCCGAATAAATACGGTATTTAATGGAAAACGTAAACTTTGCTCCAACCATTACGTAAATGATATTAAAACCAATCAGAAGGATCATATCACAAGGCAAACATGAAGGTTGATAAACAAACCCAAGTTACACACCAACTCAGATGCAATGTTGATTGAGTAAACATATGTAGTCCCACCTTCAAAGAACTGGGATATGTCACTTCACTAAAGGCTGGGATGAATTTGTTTAATAATTTAATGTACGTATACCTTTAAATGGCAGTTTTATTGCTTAAGTAAGTAATATGTAGAATTTTAAACGGTTAAAACAATCAACATGTACAATAATTTTTAATATTGACCTGTTTCTGTTGCTTGAAATTTACTTTATTAATGAATTTCCATTGGAAATAGAGCTATTCATTTGTCTCCAGAGAGAACGGAACGACGTATAACTAAATAGTTTGCAGTTTTGAATTTACCAACCCTCCTGAGTTGCATGGCAAAACTTTATATGTACATATTTTTTATATAAATCAAAAACAATTTTTAGTTAGTTCTCTCACTGAAAAAACTTAATAATTTTTTATACAAATGTCAGGTCAGGCGACATGTTTAGTTTAATCGGAATTGGTATATAAATACAGTATGTACGGTATAACACCCAATTTAGTAAGAAAGCCCTCCTCCATAAGGGCAATTTCAGTAGTCCAATTTCGCTGATTAACAAATATTTTCAAGATATTGGCTATACAACATTTAAGTACTAAATTTTGTGACAATCGGACGACAATTGCAACTTGCAGAGTGGTAACGAGGGTCCAAAAATAGGTCAAAATGGCATTTCCGGTTTAATTTTAACATGTTATAGAAAGTTCGCCAGGATTCACGGTAGCACTTGTAACTAGGTGTCAGTTTTGTTTTCAAATTTTCTTTTTTTAAAATTTTTTTTTGACTCAAGACAACTTATTATTTAGAATCTACCATACTTAACAACAGCTATACAGTCCAAGCGATTAGAGCATAGTATTAGCTTCTAGTAAAAGCACGAGAGGTATTTATAATACAGTATTTGTATAAAACAGCACATTAACTCGATTAAACTATTGATTGGTTGAAAGTATAAAATATAACGGAGCTGCGAGATATATCAACTGAGAAGAAGGGTTCTGACTTCAAGGATCCCAGTAAATCAAGAAACAGTGCCGCAAAGTTCATGTATCTTTTACAATTTATGACCCAATCCTCGGATAACCTTTACAAAGAACATCCATATTAGTTTGGATCCATAATTTTGGAAGCTATAATACGAGTACAAGTTTTCAATTATGTTTTCGCAAGCTTTTCCATAATAAATGTTTACTAAATCAATAGAATTGTTTTACAATACAACAATAAATCAATCAAATAAATGAGTAGCCTTGACACCAGTTTTCAATTATTAGTTAGTACTAAGTACTTGCCTGTAGACGTCTATATAACATTTCGTTAAGCAGGACCGGTTTCTGGTTAATCACAACCCATCTTCTGCTGCCTTTTCTTCTAACGAAATTTTATGTTGACATCAACAAGCAAGTACTACTAACTAATAATTAAAAATAAATCAATAGTCTACCAAATTATGTTCCACCATATAACCTTTCAGGAATTTAAAAGTTCCAAAAATAAGGAAGATGTAGGAGTTGTTATTGATACCAAGATGTTCGAGGATATGACGAAATAGAGTATAGACTAAAAATCAAAACTACAAAGATTAAACCGATTACATTCAGTTTTCATGTAACACTGTGAGTGTTTACAAGTCTTTAACTGAATAAACTATCGAATGATACATAACTATTTACTATACATAGTCTGGAAGCAACTGGTCTAGAATCAAAAGTGTGTATTTTTGACGTCTAAGGTTAAAAAATATAACATATTAAAATGTGTAAAAATTAAGTTTTGGTTTTAAATGGTATAATACTAACGTATCTACAATGTCTATACAATAAACGTGGAAAAGTGAGGTTTAGACAATTTCTTAGAGTCCAACTCAAAACTTTTGTTTCAGAAAAGCAAAAATTTTGACTTACGCCACTATGTTTCTCAGCCACCCTTTTTATTACAAGGGAAAGGGTTGTAAATAATTGTTCTTCTATACATTGCAATTCAGCTAATTTGTATTACTCCACGTTCTTAATAATGACTAACGCTAAATAGAGCTTATTGAAATGCTTAAATTTATGTTTGATATATTGTCTTAGAAAAGATATTACATGAGTCAAAATGTGTAGCAAAATACCATGTATTTGCATTTATGTGCCATTTAAAGAATGGTTTATTTAAGTAATGTCTCTTATAGAATCAAAATGAAAAATTGTCAAAAGTTGGTAATAGTTTTCCTTTTTCTTAAACTAATAAAAGACTAAATTAAAAAAGAATAAATTAAACTAATATTCAATTTAACAAATTTCCATGTTATGTAAGAAACTAACAGCCATATTAACCTTCCATTCGTTCTCAAAACAATTATTTATCTAAGACGAGTACAAGATAAACTGCAGAAGATGGGTTTTACTCGGTTATTATAGGCCTCTTGTGACGTCCTGCGTCTAGTTATTAGTTTCCAGATCAAACGAGAGCTCTCTGATCCCCACACGCCCAAACCAAAACCCAGACCCCCTAACCCCCACCCACGCTTCAGACTTACCCTAAAAGCATCATCCCTCTTCCTATCCATTCACAGCTCATGACTGCTTAAACAACCTAACTTGTGTAGGCGGGTGTAAAACGCCAAGATGTCTGAGGATGGTGTAAGAGTATTTTCGAAATGTTTAGAAACATATTTGATACAAAGTCTCTACCCTATATACCCTCTATCCAAAGTCTACTCTATATTCATAAGTACGACATCTTTTAACTAAGAGCTTTTTAAACAACATGAGTACATAGACCTATCTATCTTAACTAGCATTGATCAGGTAATACTGACAATCTTGGGGCTCAACATCCTTTTAGTTCTAAAAACAAAAAGCTACACATAAAAACATAAAGCTATTCTAATGTTTCAAATAATTTCCAAAAATACCTCATTGCCTGTAGGTCCTAAAGATGTGTTGAAACGGTGTGAAAGTTTCAACACATCTTTAGGACCTTCAGGCAATGAGGTATTTATAGTACTTAAAGAGGTCCTAAACTGGGATAAATAAATTCTTTAAATAGCTGTTTTTAGTTTAAGTTAGCTATTTTTTGGGTTTTCTATGGCGAGGTTTTCATTTTGAATACACCTTTATAGTATTGAACCCAATTTAGAAATGTATTTTGATTATTTTGACAATCGACGTTTTAATAATACAATTTCAAAGAGGCTATAAATTTAAACTACGCAGTTAAAACATCATAAAATTGAAATAAAATCAACTGCGTGCGTATCAAATTCAAACATTCCATCGTCTAAGTTAAGTAACTCGTCACGGTATGTTTGAAATGTAACACTTACGCAAAGAGCTTAGTGAGTTTCGGTATATATTTTACTTAAAGACAAATTAAACATTTTATTTGGTTTTGAGTGTTTAAAATTGTTTAATTTATACGTATAACCTGTTTTCAGACTATTCTTTACTCGAAACCCTTAAAAAAAGAGAAACATAAGACCAAAAGGACTGCTGGAAGACGCCGTGATCCGTCAGAACTTGTTTATCTTTACGGCGGATATTGAAAATCTCTTCTGACATTATTGGGGAAAACTTTTAAGTCCGGCAAAAGCTTTCGTTGTGCTCCAATGAACTTGGACAGAAACACGGTTGCGGCTTACTTTGTTCAAGATTTTAAGAACCAACAAGTTATTGTTTCAGCGCTGCGTATGTCTATCTCATAAATGTAGATTTTAACGCTTTGCGATTCAAAAAAACATTGTTGAACCATTATAGAACCGTTTTACTACCGGCTTTTCTGCTAATTTTATATTGTAAGAGTGTATTTTGCTCTTAATACTTTGATGTTAGACGCCGACCACACTTTTAAAGGAGAACTTTAGGGTATTTAAGGTGACTATGGGACAAATGGTTAGTGTTTTGATAGATGATGGGTGTTCAGTGTGTAGTCGGCTAGAGCCGACTTTCCTTCATAATGGATCATAAAATAATAGCCCAACGGCAAATGGAATGGACTGACGGCTTAATGTAACTTCTAAAACACGGGGAGTGGTCATCGAGAAAAATGTTACTACAGCATTGGGAGTTCAATTCAGGCCCATTTGGTGCGAAGCACGCACTATACATCTGAGCTATGGCCCCTCTCCGAATAAAGAGGGTTTTACACTATAAATAGCTAAAATTGACTAATTTTCAGACATATCAAAGATATGTAACACATAAACACCCTACTTACCTGAATCTTAACCAGCATAGTTGAATGAAATATTACACTTTTGCTTAATTTTTTAGTGAATCAACACAAACAAAACCGTAAAAAAAGAAATTCAAAATAAACACTGAAGAAACCCATTTTATTTCTCCTAAGTAATGCTACAAGACTACTAACCTATGTGCACGTGTGGATATAACTGTTCATTAGAAACTGTTGCAAAGCTAGCTTGAAAGCACT
Organism: Matsumurasca onukii; assembly: GCA_018831715.1. NCBI lineage: Eukaryota > Metazoa > Arthropoda > Insecta > Hemiptera > Cicadellidae > Matsumurasca > Matsumurasca onukii. Next base: position 36,573,206 of record CM032065.1, read on the forward strand.
ATACATAGCGATTGTATTCAGGCTTTGTAAACAAGCCAGTACAATCATGAGGTGGATAATTTCATAGCCTCATAACACAGAATGGACACTAGTTTACAGTAGTTAGCCCAGTGTGGTCTATTTGCTTACATGGTTTGCGGTTCAGAATACTGCTAACAATTCAGGCTTTCTGTGCTACCCTGTACATTTCAAAGTACAAAAAGGGTCGTTACGGACTACTATAAATACATTAAATGATAGTTCAACTGTGTGAAAACTCCCGAATATATAGCAATGACAACTATTTTTATTGTGGTATAGAATTTATTTTGTAGATGCTCGTATAGTTTAAAAACCTCAATTTGGACCATCATACTCGAATCGTGTGTTAGGAAACCCACGCAAATAATTTATAACTTTTTGTGTATTTTCTGAAGAGTAAGTTTTCAATTACGTGATAGTTTGACAGTTTTTATTTGTAATAGAGTTACAAAGTAATGATTACTTGTTTATCATATATGGTACTTTATTCAGTGTATACAGCTTAGGTTGTTGTTGCTAGCATTTTAATTACATGTCCGTACAGACTACTAAGCAAATAGCAGATTATACAATTATTGGTTGTTAATTTATTTCACTATTACTCCTATATTATAGCTTCAACTTCAAAAATTTTACTTGTTAAAGTCCTTACACGAATAAAGAAGGAATGGGGAAAGCGTGGCTCGAAACTCAGTTTTGACTAATCCTAGTGTCTAAGCTACATTTAAAATAACCTTACTTATTCATTTTTGTACGAATCTGACGACGAAGGCATTTTTCCTTTCAAAATCTCGACTTGAATAATGTTTTCCAATATTGTTTTTTTGGAACTTAAAACTAGTTTTTTTATTATTTTAATATTGGGCATCTTCTGCCTTTTACTTTTTGAATGTATTTAAAAGCGTATTGAACCCGGTTAGTTGCCAGATTTTTCAGCCTTTCACATAAAAACTTTGAATAATAAATAGAAACTACAAATTACAGGGAAACAAGCTAACGCATCGGTTATTTCTTTGGCTATTATCGTAATTTCTTCTGGAGTATTATTTTTTCTTTTGGTTTAGTGCCATTGACAGGTAAACATTTCAGAATCTTTATTGTAACTTAACTCGTTTTATCGTTCACCAGTTTTTACAATTTGGCGCCTTTTTAGCGGATTTCCTTTTAAAAAATAGTCCGTGCGATGTAGTCAAAGACAGTGTCACAGAACTGTATCTAAAACTCCGTTGTCAAATTGACTTTTACGTCCACTTAACCCTTTTAGTTTACAATGTAAACGGAAATAAGCAAGAACATGCGAATACAGTTTAAATTATATGAGTACACAAAGGGCTAAAACAGCCAGAACGGTTATTGTTTGTATGAAGGGGCTTGATGACGAACGTAGCCACAAAAGCAAACGCTTCAGTCCCTCGTTTGGTCCTTTTATGTCAAACTTTTATAAAACAACCCCGCCCCCTCTCTGCCCATCACCACTCTGCTATTGTGACTAAAAGTAACTGTTGATGTGTTTCAAAGTTTTTAATTTATAAAACAACGTCCATTGTACTTTTGAAGCTTCAAATAATAACGAGTTCATAAAAAACGTGAAAGTCTGTTTGTTAACTTGTGTACGACTGTTCTATTGAGTTGTACACTCAATATTACAGTTGTTGTAAAATATTGAAAAGGGTTTTGAAAACTATTGTTCTATTGTTTGGATTTTGTTGCAGGTTGGTGTGTGTTGTTGTGTGTGTTTGTTCGTTAGTGGTGAGTTATCGTCTTAAAAATAATGTATTGTTTTATTATAATTTGAAATACAGGATTATTCCAAAAGAATTTCCTACTTTCATTTTTCTGTAGCTTTTATAGAGTAAGTGCTTCATGAATAATTTATATTTAGTTGAAAACAATAAGTTCCAAGAGGTAGTTTTAGCTGTTTTAATTATCATTGAGGTGGTTGCACTTCATCAAGATATTTTGCGTTCTTTAATTTGCAAAACTATTCCAGTTTAGTGAGTTTCGTCGTAGATTTGTAATTTCCTTGCTACCTTTTCTTGTGGGACTATGTTAAAGAGAAAGTTTACCCACTCTTCCAAAAATCTAGTTAATCTTTGGAACCATATCAGAGCTGCAGTTCATTCCATTAATCAATATTTGCGTCATGATGTATGGGAAAAGTTTGATTTTGGGCTAGACTTTTACCAAGCCTTTAGGACATGTTGAGACTTTATAGAAGTATACCAAGGGAAACAAACTTTGAAAAGTGCTCTTTTTACTAGTATTTAGTTTATGTATATCAAAGTAAATTATAATTAAGTATATTTGTTTGAAAGTAAGGTATTCTTTTTTAATAACCCTGTGTTATAACTACAAAAACACAATAACAAAATGTTCCATAAGTAGGTACAAGAAAGTCTTTATCGGTGCTATAGGTAGGTGGTGTACCAACAGAAATGTCGTACCATTTCAGTTGGCCATCTATAGGTAAATTAAATTTTAGGCTGATGAATGAACACTACGATGCAACGCACAGTTTGTTACAAAATACTCTAATTTAATATTTTTTTAATAAAACAAAAGGTAGAACCAAACCATGTTGCCTAGCTCAAAACAACTCAGAGTTACCTTTTTTTCGCCATTGTGACTTGATATTCTTGCAGGTTTTGACAGTTCTTGCGAAAAGCAATATCTCGGCTATAAGGAAAGGTGGTTAGACGGTGGCTTGTTTATCCTGCACAGGATATTGAGGATCCAACTGACATTATTGGTTAGAACTTTCGAGCCAACAGAGCTTTTGTTCGACTTTCTGTTTTATTTATGAACATTTAGTTTCCTTTCGGTTGATCTGTTTGGGTATGGAATAGGTGGCTTGTTGTTATTTTCGGTTGGGTTTTGATTGGTCAGTAGTTAATTTACTTACGACTATTTGACTGAAAGTTTAACTGTGCCTATACTTATCACTATGTGAGATCTGGATTGTAAAATGTTAAGAAACTGGTTGCTATAAACCAACTATGCTTATAGGCGTACTGGAGTCTAACAACTCATTAGAAGAACTAATTAGCAATGTGAAGCTGTTTGTTTTGACATTTTATTTGGTATAGTTAAAGAAATCATTAAAATTGTGTCGTCCGATACAGAAGAGTAGGTAGTTAGGATAAAGATGTTTCCACATTTCCCTCATTTCTATAACTACTTTACTGTGTATTCCATGTGTGCCAGTCACAAAAATGTGACTGTATTGCACAATTGCACTTTTTCTAAAAAAGGTTTAAATAATTTTTGTTGGTAATATGTCAAAATATGCAAAATGTTGAGTAAGGAAAGTTGGGGCTGTCCGACCACATGTGGTGGAGACGTTGGCACTTAGGCCTGTTGATTAAACCCCTCTCCCCTTTCACAACCACCCCCAAATGTCAACCCTTTTTCAGTTTCTCTCGCATGGTAACATTTGTTCATTTCCTCAGAAACAATGTTCATACAGGATGTCAAATAAATTAGGAAAACATATTTTGATAAAACGTTATCACATACACTGTGATATTAATACAATCTTTAAAACACTACTGTTACGTGTTCAGGTATCTACTTGCCTACTTTCATAAAGTATATACTTCGATTCAGTACCTACTTCAATAAAGTACCTACTTCAATAAAGTACTTACTTTGATAATGTACCTACTTCAATAAAGTACCTACTTCAATAAAGTACCTACTTCAAAAGTACTGATAAAGTACCTACTTCCATAAAATACCTATTTCGAATCACAATTATTTTAATAATTTTTGTCTAGAAATTTAGGTACTATTATGAAAAAGTACGTCCTTTCATTGTATTCACTCATTCAACAACATTCTTCTAAAACCAATTTTTCAAAATGTTATACGAATAAAACTGGCTGTTAAACTACTGCATGAACCCAGTATCGAATGATGTTTGTTCAGATTCGATCATACAGTGTTTAATAAATATTCAAATAATTTAAAATACGTTAAAGGGGTTATTGATATTTTCAACTTCATCAACTCTGTATTTGTCTGACGTTGACAAAACCTGTTGGATTTAGGAAGGAAAAGTAAAACTCATTATCGATTATTTTTAACACACGCAATACTCAATTAAGTTAACAGTGTGACAAACGTTCCAAAACAAACTCCATATTTCCTTTTCAGAAATGATATTAAATCAAATGATAACAAAGACACCTTTCTGTAGGGACGAGTTTTCCCATTTCCGGTTGAGGTTGTTTATCTTACAAAACAGGATATTGAGGACTCCCTTCATTTTGTGGAAAAGAAACTTTATTACAGTTTTGTCAGCTTTTTGGGGACTAAGACTATTATAATTTGAAAATATTTCCGCTTATTTAGTTTATGTAGACGTGTTATAATATATTGCACAACCAAACTTGTTGTAAGCCAGTATTATTTAGCTATTTTGAGAGAAATGGAACTGGAACATTCAGAAAAATGCTATAAAAGCATAGGGGTTAGTGTAACGATGCACTCTACTACCGTACAATAGAGATAACCAAAATATACCCGTGACTTTGCCTCCATATTATTAAGTTTTGTTTTCTATTGATTCATACTAAAATACAATAGAAAGCTTTACGTTAAAAACAACACATGTACGTAATCTGTTTTAACTAAAAGATTGTTGGATTTGATGCTGCCAAAGCACTATTAAGGAATAGTAGCACCGACTACAACACATTTTTAAGTGAGTAAAGATCATAACAACCTGCGAGTTTAAGTTCACAATTAAAAAATAGTGTACGTTTATACGCAGTGGTATTCTATTGTGTTTTGGCACCTTAATATTTATTATATTGGCTACTATGAAATAAGTACAGATCTACTATCTTACTGTCGCGTAGTGGATCAATTATTACCCGTATGCTGTAAAACATCAGAAACTCATTTTGATAAAATTAGCATGAAAAAAATACGCCATTGCATTACCCAAATACATCAAACTTTTAGGGTATTTTATGGAAGGTTTATTTTTGAAGTCAGTTCAACTTTTTATAAAATGTTTTGTAACTACAGTAGTCGAGGTTGTTTTGACCAGTGCAAGGAAAAGAAAACTGTAGCATACGAGTATTTTGATGCGGAAATGTATATCAAATAGTCATACAAGAAATTTGAACGGAATCAATACAATTTTTTTGTTTTACAAATTGTGTTTTTTATGGAGAATACCTTTGATAAAATTCAAGTTTAAAGTCCTTAAACTTTCCCAAACTACAATCCAAAAATTAGCAATCAAATTGCAAGTAACTCCCTGAACTAAAAACTGACCTTTCAGACACTTTATACTCGTATATCACTGTGCAGCAAACCTGTGTCGATCAAATACCAAAGAACAGCATCATTGCCTTTCTGAAATAAAATCGGGAGCCACATTCAGCATCCAGCTATTCCAGCTTCCGTTCCAATAATTACCGGCTATGTGGCGCGGCTCTTGCGGCTAGAAATTGCGTGAGAACGGGCATGATTAACAGCTGACCACAAGCCCCACAATCCCGCACAGCTGTTGATAGTGTGGAGGGGAGTGATGACGAGCTGGTGAACATGATGAACTAACATAACCTAACTTTCATGACCTGTTAGATCACGTGATCCGTGGACAGTTCGATGAAATGTGAGCCTTTGTCCCACAATCCCGCACAGCTGTTGATAGTAGAGAAGAGGGTTCAACTAACATGTGTGTGTGTTTAGAACGTGTAATGAACGTTAGTGCCAATTTTCATGTTCTAGCTTGCATTAGCTTTTAGAAATTTTGACCAGTGAGAGTGAAAAGTCTACTTATTATGCAAATCAAAACATAGTCAAAATTACGTTGTATGATTCATTTTATAAAATCATTACAATTTATTTCATTCGCATCATCTTCAAATCGTAATATTCCTGAATTTAATTAACATACTACAAACAGTAGCGAAAGTACTAGTGATGTAGTAGACTAAACTAAAATAGTAGTGATAGAACCAACGTTATAGCCGGCCCAGTCATCAATATGACAGCTGTTGTTTCGCTCCACCATGTCAGATCAGTCATAAATAAGTAACTTGGACATTAGCTTCGATTGTCCTGTTGTAGTTGTTGTACTGGCCTACGTCACTCAGCCACTTCATGTGCCCTAGTAGTTGGCTTTGCTTATTGGTTAAAATAATTACGTTTTAGGAGGTTTGATTATAATAACAAACATAAAATTATATGAAAAAGAAATAAAAGTATTTGTTTACTTTTTGGATGATCCATTCTATGCGTATTACGATTTAAAAACCACAAGTTAAACGAGACTGTGGTAAAAGGTAGATTCGAACATAGTTTTATAGTTTTGTACTAATCTTAAAACTATAACCAATCGAGTACCATTCTACAATGTTTTTCCGTTGTCTCAGTGGTTTTGTTACGGACAATTATTTAGTTCAATATTTACCGTTTCTATCAGTTGAACGTTAGGTTCATGAAATTAGGCGACTATTTTATATTTATTTGGCTTCTAACTTGAATCAGGTGTGTTACACCATAAAGCTACACACTTACACAATTGTACAGACTACTAACTTTTGTGAAATAAAAACAACTTTAACTTTTTGCATTAAAATATTCTCCTGCTGCATAAGCAGAAGTGGTAGACAGATAATGACGTCACGTACCTGGTCGGGGTTGAGGGTTAAGGGGTGGGAAATAACAAGAGGGGAGCAGGACAACCCTTAGTGAGACAAGAGACCCTTACAGTCCCCTGCAGCTAGCCAGGATATCAATCTCAGCATGTAACTCTGGATACAACTCATTTTCAACTTCATTTCCTTCGAAAATAAACATTTTTTATTATTAATGGTTCTCTAAAAATGTATAATCACGCGTCCTTTAAGAATCGGAAGACTAGGATAGTTTTATTAAACAACGTAAAAGATGTATTAAAATTTGGTGATCAGGTTTAGTTAAACATTTTTAGATAGTTAACCACTATTGTGAATAATCTTGTTTTGAAAATTGTTTTTGGAAAACCTTTGAAAACTTATACATAAAGTTATCTTATAGTTACTTTACTATGGTAACTAGTCCTTCTATAGTTACTTTACAGCTTCTTCGCCTAAAATTTGTTGTTGTTGACAATGGTACATTGATACTTTACTTTTGATACTTTTCATTTGAGGCACCAACCACTCCTAGAAGGTACTTTATGACTCTGGGATGAAGGGTGAATGTGTTGAGCGTTTTTGATGGATGATGAGATGTAGTCTTGTTACGAACTAGGATCGACGGTTCCCCAGATTGGGGAGTTGAATATGCTATTGTGTTGAAACATTATTCCTGACGTTGTCCATACTTTCAAGTGAACATGAAAAACAGAACGTTTTGAGATCTGGTATATGAAAATTCTAGATCCAAATTAACCGAGATAAATCTAGGTAAAAAGTAACCGCAAATCTATCACAAAGCATTAAACAATTGTGAAAAATTTTCCCTAATGTGTTGTCATGTCTTAGGTTACTTTTCGCCTGAATACGGGATTAGATTTTCCAGATTCCAAAACGTCGTTTTCTCATCGCCGATTTACAAGTTCCGTAATAATTTTTTACCCACAGAAGTAGTTAGAAATAGAAAGTTACTTAACTAATTTGTTTAAAATCTCCCACGTTTGACATGGTTTTCATCTATTTAGGCTAACGTTAAAAGGGAGTCGGCTAGGTAAGCAAATATTGGGTCAATAATGAAAAAACTAGATTGTGAAAATTGGATCAAAACCAGGTGCATTGATAACAACCTACTGTGCACTGGGTACAGCTGACATATTCAGAGTTATCGGAGAACCCTTTGTGTATCAAAATGCAAAACCAATGTTATCATAGGCCAGTTAGCCAGTTAGGCATTGACTCATAGCTATGCAGCCTTTATGTGTCTGCTTGCATCTATCTCACGTTTCAATAGTCATTCTTTTCACTAAACTCGTAGTTCATGTTTCAATTATCTTTAGTAATAAAAAATCACATCATAAGGCTCTTAAGGCAAAAACACATACAATAATTATTATATTTAATTTAAAGGTAGCAGCACCATCAAAAAAAGTCTTTGTACATGATTATTATTAAAGCACGTGTCTTTAACGTACAAGTTATGTTGATTTTCAAAGCAAGCATTTTGTTGTGTGCATTTTAATAGTGGAAATAAATCTCTACTTTTGGTTTGGACAATTTAAATTGAAAACTCACTCTTTCTCTAGTGTTATGTTAGTTTTTGTAGGAAGGTCCAGCTCGTACTCTGGTCTACGGGTTCCTCCATTATTTTTAATAAAATAATTTTATTCGTTACATGTTTTATATTGAAATCTCTTATAAATGATTTTAAATACTCTCTCTGTATGTTTCCACTTGTATCCTAATGTGTAACATTAATTATTGTAGTATGTATTTTTGTACATTTTCAATAGTTATAACTTTTTTACGTTGGTTATTCAAAACCGTTTTGTAATAATACAAAACGAAGCCTTTTACAACATTCAGAAATTAATTATGTTTTGTAAAATAAATGCTAAAGACAATAGTTGAAAATACTGAAAGTTGTTTGTCTGCAGTTCACACTGTTATTCGGAGAGTCCACGTACAAGTAAAGATGAAAACGCGGCAACTCATGGGATTAGGTACGGGAGAAAAGTTACTCAATTTCATTGAATGGTTCGGTAAACTCTGCTAGTTCCTCGGTCGTTCCCTCTTACATTCTTCTCTTCCTGTAAATTTCGAGGTTTCCTGTTTTGTAAACACACACTGTATACTTAGCAGGCTGTATGATTTTCTTTTATAACTCGAATAGTAAAAATATTTTATAATTTAGCTAATTTATCGTGTGATTGATTAATTTAGAAGATTTAAATTTAATTTGGTTGAAATGTTACAGTGAGGAATATTGTTTTCCTTTGGATATAGTGGTCAAACAACCAAGTTTTATTTTGTTATACAATCGTGCTTGTGAAGAGCTCTTCTGCGTTAACGTTTTGCACAATTAATTTTGTTTGCCCCTTTGTATTTAAAATGACAAAAATATAAGTTTGTTTACCTCCGTCAGTAAAAGAAAACAAACAATAATTTGAAGACTGGTAATTAGTGTATCTTTGAAACACGTAACACCAGTTACCATTCCAATTTTTTGTTATTACTGATGGAGGTTAACAAACCTATACTTTTGTCTGTAGTTTTGATCGTACAATTTGTCCTAAGCCCAACATTTCGCTAAAGAGCAAGTAGAAAGGCCAGCGTCGATTTATAGCCTACATAAATACATATAAATTAATAATTAGAACCTTGCTTACTATGTTTCATATCGATTTCATAAATAATTAGTACCTGTATTTTTTAAACCTAAAGGCTAAAACTCCAAAGGGCTAAAACTTGTTTTAGGCTTGTTACATGAGCCATGATAGACGTTTGAAACTAAACAACAACGATGTTTAAAAACAAATATCAGAGTACTGTTTTTGAACAGCTATTTTACCCCATTTTGCAGGGAAATTCAGTAGTAGTGGGTACGAAGACCTTTTGACCAGGCCATGATTAAAAGCTAGAGGATTTTAAGCAAAATTCTAGTCTGAGATAAATTTATAATTTTTAGCCAAACACTAAATCAAAACTTCATTGGCAATTTTTAGTTTTTTGTAGTTTTTGGTGAAGGTAGAGTTTACGAGAGTCTGGAAAACCGGAAACAATGTTGGGTCACATGTGGGGAGAGACATTAGCACATGGTTTTGTTGATTAAATGTCGTCCCTCTCCCAAATTCAACTCTACCTCCCTTTTCCCACCACACTTACCTTCGTTGTGTTACATTTTCACCCTCGGTGCTCCTCAGTAAGTCTTAATATGGATGATAATTCCATAGTATAGTTCTTCTGTGAACAGTAGACCTTTTGTTTAAATTACCATAGTTGAGACTTCACTGTTTAAATAATGCATAAATCTATTTCTAGGAGCGATCTTCTTCAAAATATAACAGGGTTTCTTCAACGCAGAACCACTAGTACATCACGGCTTTGTGGATTTGACAAATCTATTTCACAGTTGAAGACTATCAGAAAAGCAATAATCGAATAATCGAGTTGTGTACCATCATAACTTAAAGATTGGAATAAGTTTTGTTAAGTATGGTTGATAATATCGTATTTTTTACATAAAAAGCTGGGAAACAACCGCAATAACATAGCAATTTCTGAAAATATTATTTAAATAGAATGTAGTTTTATTGCATAAATTTTAAACAAATAGAAATATTTAGTTTTGTTCGAAAGAGATAGGTAAAACACTTGTCAAATGAAGTGTTGGATAAATTTGTATTGATATAACTTTCGTTTCCCAACTGTCCTAATCATGTAGAATAGGGAAGTACTAATATAAAACAACTATTAAAGACATATTCGAATAGCTTTTAGTTGCCGTAGTTTATACAGGGTGAATTTTAAATGTCCTCCCTCCCCTTAACTTTTGAAAAAGGAAATATTTTTAAACCTATTGGGGAATGTTTTTATAGGATTATAAAGTTTGTTTCGACGTAATTTGCCCACCGCACCACCCAAAATCCGTGGGGGAGGGATCCACAGTATCTTTTAAAGTTAAGGTGGGTCTTTTTAAAACTCAGCCTGTATAGTTTGAAACTAGTCATAATTGATTTTAAAATGCAACTTGTTCGTGTATAATATACGTGCTGAAACACTGCATTGATATCTATGACAAAGACGACCTCTTATACTATTAAACAACTATATATCAACCTTCATTTTTTACCAAAAATCACCAAAGTATATTTATAACAACCTTTTCATTGTGAAACGTCCCCTGGTTAGATAAGAGACAAGGCTGACGGATTCAGTGTTATCAGAGCACTTTGTGCATCGAAATGTAGCTGAATGTTATCAGAGACCGGTTATCCAGTCAGGCACTCACTGTTGCAGCTTGTATACATGATTGTATGCATCTACTGATACCGTGTATACCTGCATCTGATTCCATTGTTTGCTTTACGCATAAACTCATCATAGTATAGGTTATTTTGTAAAACTGTTTACCAATGACGGTTCCATCGACGGAAGCTTTTACAAAACAATTAGACGAAAGTTGTCAAATAAATTAAATAACGGTTTAGAGTAAGTTACTCTCTTGTAGTTTTGAATGTACGTCGTTGTTACGTAAACAAAAAGGTTTATCAACAATGTATTTTATAAATTATCTAGATAAATGTGGTCTTAAGAGACGGGGGTCACGGGTTCCATTCCCGTCAAAGACATATTAGGTTATATCAAATTTCCTAAAAGCGTTTTGTATCCCTCAAAAAGATCAACACTCAAATATAAATACTTCATAGTAAACAGAAAAAAAGGATCACACAAGTTAATAAAAGTATAAAATAAAAATACTAAAATCAGCTACATATGGCATTTTTAATTAGTATAAGCGTTTTAAGCAGGGTCTGAGCGAAACAGATTACAAGGGGTATTGCAAGTTAAATTAAACCAGGTTTAAGCCGATGTATGGAAAAATTCTCAAACAAAGACACACAAAATAAAACGTGAGATGTAATAAATAGTTATCCCATCTTGTATATTAACCATCTAAGTTGACGTGTGTGCATCCTGACATGTTGTATGAGATAACATAAATATCAACATTACCAAGTACATTACATGTTTGTTTATTTTGTTAATCTTTCAAACTGCTTCAATTCGGTATAGGTACTATCAGTTCGCATTTAAAGATAATGTGTTCATTTGTTTCTTTGTTTTAAGTTTGTTGTTGACAATGGTTGAGTTTTAAGGTTGAAATACTCGTACTTTTAGGATGTTCTCCATAGTTTTTCAATGAATAAGAAGAACACGACGTTTTGATAGAATATTTTTATCTGATGCCAGATTCAGGTAAAAAGTATCCTAAACATAACAAACAAAAGGTTTTGGACATGAGCTGTCTAGTCAAGTTCTCCCTGTTCACTTAAAACCACGAAAAACGTCCGTAATAATATAAATTTGATCACTTAAAAGCTAATGAAACTAATCAAGCACTGCGAGTTTCTTCTGCGTTGAGGGTAAAATTTGTCCCGAGGCAGGGGAGCTGGTGACAGTGTAAGGCCACATGTGGTGAAGGACATTAGCACTTGGTTTTGTTGATTAAATGTCACCCTCCAACCCTCCCGCACTTTCCACTCATACCTCTAGTCCCTTTGGCGTTTATGCAACGAGATTCTGTCTAATTGTGAAATTGCTCACTTGATAATGGAGTACAATTATTCGTTCCGAAACGTTGTTCGCTTGTTTATTCAGAAACTTTGGAAATATCCGCAATAATATTTCAATCACTCCGGAATGACGGATTGGTGAAATAACAAATTTTAGTGTTAATTTTCTTAAACACATTACTTTTCTGAAACATGGTAGTGAATGTTGTATTATCATAGGCAGCAAGTAATCAACGTACAACTATCTTAAACATGCTTCAGAACGTTTTTGTTCTACTTGAATGGTTTTATTATAAATTAATAACAACTTATCTAATTTGGAGTTGCAAGAAAACAAAGTAATGAATAACACAATAAAATATATGTAACTGTACATTTAAATTAACTTTTGTTTATATCAGTGGTTTTCGACAATTTGAACAAAATATTCAAAGTTGTAACAATTTTGTTAATTTTGGAATCAATAACTTGGCGAAGATTTGATTTTGCAAACTAAGATATCGTTCCTCTTGGAGCAATCATTTGAATAAGAGTTTCAAATAGTTTGATACTGTATTTCGTTTGGTATAACTTTGATTGTGTGTTTTTATAATTAATGGTCTAATTTGACGTTATTTTCGATAAATTATTGGTTTTGATAAGGTTTGAATCTAATTGTGGGATCCAAACAATTAATGCAAATAACAGTTTTCTACGGGTACTTTCGTTTTCAGTGAGGCCCTGTGGAATATTTATTGTATATACTTTCAGTTTGTTTTCTTTTAAACAGTTGGCTATTAGTCTTTTGGTAGGAGACCTGGAAGTCATTATATATTCTATGCTTGGTTGTATTTTATAAATAAATTGTCCCATAAATTACTTACACTTACACAATGTAAGTTGTTTAAAAGCAGACCAATAAGAAAATAAATTTTTTCTATTAGAGTCTCTTATATCACGTAATAGTTACTCACTCAATATTTTTCACTAACAAAGCAAGTGCTTTTGACGATACCAACACAAATATTTATTTACTTGACAACCCACGTGACACAAGTTCATGTTGTTGGGTTGTAGTGACCTCATTTAGCTCCACGATGGAGTCCAGTATGATCGAAACGAGATGAAGGGTAGATTGAAGATGAGCCTAACCCCTAGAGACTGGGAGCTCCAGTGTACTTTATATGATGAGAAACCAACCACCCCAAGGAAATATTTCTACAAGGAGTTTCTCAAAGAAAAGATCGGAAAACTACTCATTACATAAAGAGGGTTGTTAAGAGCTTCAATATTGGTGAGTATAAGTTTAATTTAAAACTTCAAAACCAATGTTACATTTTATTTTAGGCTGACTATATTTATTTAAATCTACCGCAAGTTTGTGGTTAGACCTGACGTACAAAAATTATCTTTCGAAAGATCTAGTCAACCTAAAATAAAACGTAATATTGACTTTGAAGTTTCAAATTATATTTACTCATTAAATGGTTCATTTGTTGTTGATCACTAAGGAGAATTATAACAAGTTTGTTATGAGGTAAACAACGTTATATTGAAAATAGTGGAATACTTCATGCATTAAGATTGTAAAATAGTTTGTAATACCCTGGTCAACTTTTTAATCAGAAACTAACACAACGCTTAACCAACCAATGTAGTACTTTACATTTATTTATATCACAGATGAACTATTTTCAAAGGAATAATCCAAACAATTATTCGCACTTAAATTTAGCAGAATTTTACCAGACACATGTATTGGAAACCGTTTAAATATAAATAATGTGTTTTTATATTTTGCGTCAAAGTGGTTTAGAGCGAAAAAGATCCAAGTAACGCGAAAACTGCATCTCACATAAATTTCTTCAATAAAGTGGTTCAATTGGGACCAAAGTTAGAGACTTTAGTGTAAAAATAAACAATAATTCAACACTCAAATAAGCTTTTGATTTTATTAAATAGTCTGTGACTAGATTAGTTTGTCCAACTAGCAGGATAAAATGGGTCAACACAATCAATCAGATCCCACATTGCATTGTGCAACCAGGTTTGCATATATTAGCGCTACGTGCTACGAGCTGACATGCATCTTAATCCAGACGGTTCATAGTGATGATGGTACACTTGGGTAATAATTGTTCCCCATTTGTGAGAGTTTTATTTGTTGCTATATATTATTAAAATGATAATCTAGCCTTCAGCTTCAGTTTTCGTGCTACATTATTACGAGCGTTACTGGGCTGTCCGCTACGCTCAGCACAGACTCACTTCGGCCTTTGGCCCCAAACTAGCGTGGTATTTTACTGCAATTTTGACTACAAGACATAAAAATAATTAGTTAGAAATTTTGATTAAAATCGCACTACTCATTCTGCTATTTAAACACGCCGTTAACAAAAATTACTCTTTTGCGGAAATTTGAAAACGACTAAATGGATTTTTATAAATTTGAGTTATTTGATTGGTAACATTGACTTCAAGTTTTATCAAATTCGAAGGGTACTTTTGGTAGTCCAACTTCACTGGCTAACGAACTTGACCGAGATGTTTACAAAAGGAATATTTGTATCAAATTTTATTAATTTCAGACACAAATGCGACCTGTATTCAAGAGTAGACACATAACTGAATACATAACATTCAAAACTATTTAATTTAGTACATCAAGTTTTGAGAAAATTCCTCAAAATTTGTTCTTGGTGTCAGGACCGGTGCTAATTTTATGGTCCTGGGTCTGGATCTTACCATGATGACGGCACGAATATCTCATTTTTCTAAAGGAAATTCGCTGACTAGCCTAAAAGGGTTGTTAGGTTTGTATAAGAGGTCGGGTCGGATGAAAGGCGCGAGGTTTGACTCCACACAAACGATGCGGAACACGCGACTCAGCTGATGAAATATTCACAAACATTTACTCTGAGATAACAATCAACGGGTAAAAGCAGCTGAGCACGCTTCAGCTGATAACAGCCCAGTTGATAACGTTTCAACGAAAACCTACAGTTATTTTTATGTGGCCTGAGTAACATACAAAGGAGGTTGTTAACACAAACTTGGTGAGACTTTCTCACATCAAAGAAGAAAGGTGATCTTAACTCTTAATCTTTCGCTTCCGGTTTACACCGCGTCAGTTGATATATAGTTATTGTTAAACGTTTTGACCTCGCTGTGGAGAGTCATCCTCAGTAGCATGTTTCAGCCAGCCAACCAGCTACTGAGGATGACTCTCCACAGTGAGATCGAAACGTTTAGCAGTAACTATATTTAAACTGTGACGCGGTGTAAGCCGGAAGCCTGAGATCTTCGTAGAAACGGTAAGTCCAGTAAGCATGATCTGCGAGGTATTATTTTATTATGTTTACTAGTAATTTTATCTGTGAATTAATTTTATCTTCGTGTGTCAACCCCCTACTGATAACTACATTTTGATAACTAACCATTAGTCAAAAGCCAATAGCCAATAAACTAACGTAAAGTTAACGTGTGAAAAATTAATGACTTCATATTAATACATAATATGATACATTGATTCACTTTGGATTACTGGAATTTTACTAAGTTTAAAGATAATAGACATAGCACCCAACTTCAAAAATGTCTATTCGCGACCGGTTTTGGCTACAAATCTATCATCTTGGCGAGTACATCAAAACCAATGATTGTAGAATAATTAATAATTTAGATCAACAATATAACTAGAATTAGCTTAACTGATAACAGTTATATTACCTGTAAAAAGCAAGTTTGAAATACGGACGAATGGAAATTAACTAGATAAATTGAAGGGGCTTTTGAATTTGCAGAGTTTATGTTTTATTTCCTGTTTAATAAAATCCTTTCAAAGCTATTGTTAATTAGATCTAACACAATTCAATATAAATTTGTTTGGTTTTATTCCAAACTAATATCTAAAATCATATTTAACACATATATAATACAAGTTCACTAACTAGGAAAAGGACGTTCGTTTTTAATCAATGGTGTAATGATATTAGACAAATATATCAAAGATCAACTAACGCTAAAACAATTTGAATTTACCTAAAGTAATGTCCACGAACGATAAAGGAAATTAATGTCCATAATTTGAACGGAGATTTGTACTTAACTTATGACAAAAAAGTGTTGGAAGTTGGGAAAGTATAAAGAATCCTTAATGTTTTTGGGTTTGACACGAGTCGGTGGCTGGAATCCAAAGGTGTTCTAAGTATTGCACCATTTGTTTCTTCCTGGCAGCCGATATTCCATTTGTTATCTGGCTTCTCACAGCTGCTGCTTATTTATGCTTAAATATTTGCCAGATAATTTCAAATTCAATTTGTACATTTGATTGATGGAGGGGAGGATCTAGGTTGACCTTTTAGAGGAGGTAGTAAAACTAACTGGAGGGTCCGAGGGTTTCTCTCAGGAATTGAAATGTAAGCAAATGTGATGAACTGTAATCTAGAAATTTACGCCATAAACTTATTGTTTAAAGCTAGTTTGACAATACAGTTCGGCTGGTAGATTTAGATAGTGTATTTATAAATTTTAAACCTTTCGGTAAGGTAGTAAACTTTAGTAAACTTAACTCTCAGCCTTCGTGACCGGTGTCACAGATATAATCTAGTTCTTCCAGTTCCCAACGCACCGAAACATCATTATGACTTGCTTGAAGATTTTCGGTCTTGCTGTGGAGTATGTTTGGTTGGCTGAAACCAATTAGTGACTGAAGATGGTACTTCACAGCGAGACCGAAATATTTCAAGCAAATCATAGCGTTGTTTTGACGTGGTGTTAACAAGAATAACTAGTCATTAACCTGTTGTACTTTGTTTTTTTGTAACCTTACTTAGATTAGTGTTTGAGCACTAACAATCAAGATTTAAACAGTCAATGATGAATCATGCATGGTGTTTATGTAGACAAAGGTCTTTAAAGGGTTGCTACTCTTCTGAAGAGAACATTCTCTGACTAAAGTTTCTAAAACCGTTTCTAAAGTTCTCTTGTAATAACGACACAGTAAATATGAATTGTACTCGTACTTTATTTTTTACACGCGTTCTTAGGGAAAATATGGAATGAAGCACAATAAACCAAACCATTTCTGGCCATTACATACTTAATCTTAAAGTTACGGGTCTTAAGTAGTACAGATTTTTATATAGACATAAAACGTTTAAAAAGTCAGTAGCGGTGGCGCAAAGTGGGTAATTTTAAGTATTTTCTGACGATGTGGTCATGTTTGCGATTCAAATGTGTTTTACATGGGACCGTTATAGCGCTAGGTTATAATATGTTAGAACACTTGGTTGGTTTTTCTGTTAAGGATAGCAAGGAAGAAACGTAGTTCTACCTCTTAAGTCCAGCATACAAGTATTGAAATGGCCTAGGGCGATTCTCGCCACCCTGTTTTCAAGATTTCCATTATTTCCGCCCCTGCCCTTAACCAAGGACATCATTACTATCCTGGTCGTCTTACATTCCCTCCCCGACTGATTCCTCTTCCCCTTTCTTCCCTCAGGACTGTCTATGAGCCGGAAACAAGATCCTGCAGCTCCCCTAACATATTTCCGCTTGTTCCCTCATTTTACTTACTCATCTTATTTATGCTCGTTCCTAGCTTTTGAGTGGTTAGTAGATCAAGTTTTTTAATAAAGATGCTAAAAAAAGTTGTTAAACTATGTAGGCTTAATTGACTTTCAGTTATTACGTTGTGTGGACCGATCATCCGGTACTTTAGTACTTTTATTGATAAAGATTTATAAGATTTATAAAAATTTATTGAGTTATGCCGCCTATGTTGTATAATTTCTACCCAGCTATTGCGTCATTTTCATTATTTAAGTTTTTCCTAAGAATAAACTGTAACGATAGTATCATTCGACCACTCTTTAGACGTTCAAGACAATCTCTGCTCAAAAGAAACTTCATCCAAGTAAAAGCGTTTTTAGTATTAAATTTTTCATTCGTTTATTATACTTTTAATTTTAGAACTTCATCAGCGAATTGTACCTCTTACAAGGTTTGCGTCTACTAAATTTCCAAGTACAATTTTATTAAACCAGTATTTAAGTTTTAAATAGCAAAGCAAAGTTACCAATTGGTTTGATAAGGGTATCAATGAGTCAAAGCCCTTGAGGTTAGCTCGGTAAGTTATCAAACATTACTGCATTCAATTTCAAAGCTGTCTTCAACTCTGCAGGTAGTTCATATTGAACGAAGTCAGTCACTTTGTATGGATTAGTTCTAAACCAACAGAAACTAGTTACTAGACAGCTTATGGAAACATGCTAGTTGGATGAAGAAAGGAATTAGTTATCAACATGATTGTTATGGATCCAGACCAATCTTAGATTTTAACGATAGTTTTGAAAAAATTACAGTCAATCTAAGTTGTACCAGTGGCAGTTAAGTTGGTTTTATTTCAAATATTTGCTAACCAGAACTGAGCGGGGGTGCCTGACTTGGTATAAAATTAAAATGTTCTGTATGTTTTATATATAAATATAGTAGATCGAAACTAATTCGAAATAAAAAACAAAGGTACCGCTTATTGAGATACCTGGGAAAACAAAACAAAAAGAATCGGGAAATAAAATTTTCCAAATTTTGCAGACAAAAGTCTTGATTTTGTAGTATACAAGTTGCTTAGGAAAACATAATGGAATACAAAAAGAACTTGTTGAATAGGCCTATACAAAACATAATACATAAACGAATCAACTAAATAACAAACGAACCAGGAAAATGAAACTAGTCTGCATATATTTCGCCCGTCATGTTTTGGCCGATTGCGTTAAATTGCAATATTGGCATGGAATACTCGAAAGAACATCTACTGCCGATGATGTATAGATAAAGTAGTCAAATACGAGTATAGCGTTTCTTTGAAAAGTATGAAATCCGTAGAATTCTATAGCATTGAAACCCAACGTACATTGGATGGGAAGAGCAGAAGCTTTTATACATGTTCCTTTTCAGTGCGTTCACTAGTATTATGTGGTTATTTGATATAACCTTCCATCATACAAAGGGAAAATATTTTTGTTTACTTTTGGATTTCGTTATTTGGATGTTGTAATAGAAATAGTGCACTCACCTCTGACAACAATAAGCCTCTGTATGAGCTATAATAAAAAGCACTAAAGTAAAGTTTTCTTATTAACGGGGTGAAGTTAAGACTGCGATATCCTCTCTACCACTCAACCTCGACCTTTACCTAGCGTTATCTCATAGTTACTGAACAATTTTTCGTGGTGACTGCGGGAATCGAACACAAACCCCCAAAGTGGTAAGTTCGATAGTTTTAGGTACAATATTTACACGCACTAAGCATAGTGCATGTCAATGTTTACAAGCAAAAATGCATTCTCGTTTCAGTTCATATTAGGCCCATCCTACCCTCCCCCTTCCCCAGAGGTGCTTACTAACCCTTCGAATGGAAACTTGAGAGCTATTATTGAGATTGGAACTGAATTGCTTGTTTTGCTCGCCAGGGTGCGACAGTTTCAACCCTGAGAGGCCTAGAACGAAGCCACCCTCAGGCTGAGGGTTGGCTAATATTGTCACGTGACTGGATATAGTAGGGGTTGTAAGGGGGAGGTGGGGAGGCGTTTATTGTCGAGTTTGTAGACGCCAGACTGTTTATTCTTCATTAAAGGCCTTTACCTTTAAGAATGGGGAAGATTAAGCCGGAGGAAAACACAACTTGTAAGTAAGGAAAACTTGCTTTGCGTGTAGAGCTTATTTTATTCATGCCGGTTTATAACGACAAGGTGATTTCTTGTATGCATTTTTTACAAATATAATAGTGTGAACTAATTTCTTTCACGTAATTCGAGTTAAAAGTTATTTTGACAGGTTCTAAACAAACAGACAGGAAAGTACTTTTTCTTGAACTACAGTCAAAAATCGTGCGTTACGCATGTAATGCCATTAGGCTGAAAAACACTGTTAAATAAGTAAAGAGCTATCTAGTTTTCGTCATAAGTTTGGCATGTAATTATTTTATATTGGGTTTAAAATGTTTCTTCAAACGCAAGCATGTATGTTTCAAACGCGTACAAATCCGTCAGCTCAGAGAGATAGCGCTTCCACTCTGAAATCACTGTTTAATTCTATCAGTTCAACATGAGTGGTCTCTTTTGTTTCTCCTCAAAGCGGAAACTGTGTTGGCGGTAATCGTGTTATCAGCTATCGGTAGCCAATTCAACAACAGCTGTTGCTGCAATCATACATAGATACGGGTAATGAAACAGACAAGACTGATAAGGGATCCTTTTGTGCAAAGGGTGACATATCAAACCAGTTTAGTTTATAGTTGTACATGCATCCCAGAATTTTTAGTGTCGATTTAAAATGTGTTTAGCTTAACTTTATAAATTTTACAAAAATAATCTTAATTTATATTCACATGCAGTACAGTAAGGCATCATTTAAAATTACGATCAAAATGTGCTTTTGTCTTATTTCTTTAATATCTGAGATTAGCTGAGGAACTCTTGGATATAGAAGAATGATCTCTCCGAAAGCCTGACCGCCCATGCCTTCTTAAGGGTTTACCAGCAGCATCTTCAATTCCTGTGGCAGGCAATTGTAAAAAGCTGCAACACGGTAGAAAGGGGTTTCCAAAAGACTAAGGTGATGTGTGTTAAGGGAGATGTTATGCCTGTGTCTCGTAATATTATGGTGTTAGTTTTCGAATTTTTTTGTGTCTTTCGTTCTGGTTTTGCCGAACTTGACAATGTAAAGAATTGTTTCCGGATATAGAGTGGAACCACTGACGGTATCCTTAGCTCCTTAAAGGCATTTTGGCAAGTATCTTTGAACTTAAACCTTTCAAGGTCCTTACAGCTCGTTTTTGCATAATCAATAATGTTTGTAGCCGTGTGACACTAGTCCCCAGAAGGTTAAATCCCTTTTAACGGCACATTTTAAATCAAATTTTTAGTAGGCCGCTATTTTTAATGGCTGCATTTCTGGATCATGTAGGTACATATTTCAGTGAAAGATTTGGTAAAAGATTGCATTGGTTCCATTGTTGGCTACCTATTTTCTGGGTCAGAGTGTTTTTTCAACAGGATAAAAGTGTTATATAGTTTAAAACTAAATCTTGAAGACTTAATGTAAGTCAATAACCCTTAAGCCAATAGAGAGCTTAATAAAGTTTGCAGCCAAGAAAATGTCACTAATTCAGTTTTCCGTCGGCGAAAAGTGCTTATGAAATCCAATTACAGGTTAAATGACTTTGCGGAGATATTTCTCGAAACTTTAACTTGACAAATAAGATCAGACGCTTCAAAACATTGTACACTAGATTTCACAGTGAAATGAACGGCTACAATTTAACGAATAAACTATATTTTTGTGCCAAATTATAAATGACAGATGCAGATAAATCAATCAGACAATCACTCTGATGGGTTGGAGAAGTCTATGACATTTAGCTTAAACGACGTATTCTTCATAAAGTTATAATGACGAGTTGACGTAGTTTTATTGATAAGCAAATAGTCTAGATCAAGGATTGATTCAAAGTTCATATGTTTTGTTTTTTATTACAGGTAAGCTGACATCATTTGTGAAAGGCACTTTGCGTGAGTAATAAGAACTCGTATTCTTTTATATTTATATTTGTGAATAGTGTATTATCTTCCCATAAAAGTTCAATTAATTTGGTTACATAAAAACCCATTACTTAACATCACAAAAGTTATTTGTTGCTTACTTAATACTAAATGACTAATACTATTTTATTTTTAAACCATGATGGTGCATTAAAGTTATGTTTTAATTTGACTGGGACTCGTGGTGTGGTCCTGTAATCCAGCTTCATGGAGGTCAGGTTTTGAGGATGATATAGGCCCAAAGCGGCTCAGATAGTCTCAGTGATCATCTGATGATACCCGCATCAACTCCCACCATCGTTTAGACATATCAGACCATCACCTGCGTGGTTCGGAAGTCATGTTAAGCCGTTGGTCCTTGTATTTCCATTGGTCATTGGGCTATTAATTAATGACCCATTCTAAGGAAGAGTCGGCCTTAGTTTGTAACAAGACTTCACCTCGTAACTCATTACTACCACTCATCATACTCATCCTTCACCACATATTTGGCTTAAAATACCCTCACGAGAGTGGTCGGCAACTCAAATAGTGATATAGTGATACCTAGCAAGCCTAACGATGACGTAGAATATTGAAAGCACCTGATTATACATTTTATTAGATCCCTGCTCGAATCTCTTTTTGAAGCTTAAAGTCTATAAGTTCCAAAAAAATCAAAACGCGATTATCACGACACACAGACCTCTTTAGCCAATAGAAACCTTTCTGATAGCACAGTAGGTACGCCACGTACAAACCTCCCACAGGAATGCAAAGTGTAGAGGAAAGTTGGAAGATGAAGTTGTACTGTTGAGGTGGTAAATCAGCAAGTCTGCGGCTGACAGTGATATATACATGAAGTGGTGACTTGTGAAAGGGACAAGACCTTATTTACATTTACAACTCCAGACCTGTCGGCTACCTTGCTTCCAACTTAGCTGGGATGTTTGTCTTCCTGTCCTTCTCCTACCCTACAGGTAGACGACGGATCTAGTGTTTGTATTTTATCCCAAATATAAAGACTTTAGAGTTGGTTGTTTAATCATTTTTGGCCTTCAGGAAGTAGCTGTTTTAAGAAAAACGTAGTGTGAGTCCTTTAATGTTAGTATCGTCTTGGGTTTGCAACTACTGTAGGTATATTTGTATTGGTAAAGTTGGTTTTGTTTAACGAGGCGAAGTTGTAACTACGAACATTATGAAAATGAAAGAGTGAAAACCACTCTAAAAGAATGAAAATCGAGCCACTCTTTTATGAGAGTGGCTGGGTTTCAACACCCAAAAGAGCGAAATTTCACTATTTCTGATCCAGCGTTACGGCATGGTCACTTTACAAATGTACGTGGTGACTGCGGGGAACAACCCCGCTCCAGTGGAGTGATGAGCTACGGGACCGTGCATGTCTCCAAACCTCCTGGAACTAAATAAGTTATTTTATAGGTTATGTTAGAACTGAACTGTTTCTAAATTAAGATAATCGTATTAATTTTATCTTTTTGTATCGATGAAAAACTTACAATGTTTGTTTAGTGGGGTGCTTTGTCTTTAAATATAATATAAACGTGTATCTACGTAGTTGCGAAGTGTAAGCTGGTTCCATTTGGCTTTGGTCTTCCATATATAATTAGTTTTTTTCCAAAGAAGCTTTGGCTTTTTCAATGATAAAGTAAAATTAATTATAGAAATAGGCTTAGAATTTTATTGAAGAACATTCGGTTGGTATCTGCATACGGACTTGGTTCTAATTAGTTGAATTTTCCGATGAATTAGTTGAATTCTGGATTTACCTCTTGAGCTTTCACGGCCGGTGTCACATCTGTAATCAAGTTCCTCCGGTTCACACTGCGCCAAAACAATATAATAGTTAGCTTGAGATGTTACGGTCTCGCTGTGGAGTACCATCTTAATAACTGGTTGGCTGAAACAATTTGGCTGGTGTTAGCCTATCGGTGACTGGGGATGGTACTCCTTAGCGAGATCGAAATGTATCAAGCTAATTAGTATGGTGTTTTGACGTGGTGTGAACTTGGAGAACTGTATTATAGAATTCTGAATACTCCTACATTAAAATCTCTTTTAACTTTAACTATTTTATTTCGGCACGGTAGAGCATCTACTCAAGCTAAAGTCTTCTTCAACACAGCTCTGAAGAAAAACGCTAGCAAGCTGAACCAACTGTAGTTGAAATGATTAAATTAGTCCGGAACAGGGAACGCTGGATTTGTTCCGGACAAATGTAATTTGAAGTTGATTGCCTTAGCCGGTGTGAACATAAGGTTATCTCTGATTCTGCATTAATGGTTGGTTATTTACGAGCAATGGGAAGGGTTAATCCACCTCGTCCACAGGATGGTGAGAATGTACTCAGTGAGTTTGTGGTTTACTGGCGAGTTTGCTGAGTGCAGAGATCCCTTGATTTTTTTAACGCGAGAATTGTTTTTTTAATTAATAAGTTGTTGACAATGGTAAAGTTTCTGAGGTTTTAATATTAATTTTAGTAGTCTACGTTTTCCATAGTTTTGACTTTTGAGTAAACAAAAAAAACAAGACGTTTCGAAATCTGTAATCTGATCCCGTCTTCAAATGAAAGGTAAGCTAAAACATAACACAAAAAGCAAAAACACATAGAAAACTCGTGTTATTTGGTGGTAGGTGTATATTCAGTTTACGCTGATTATTTTAAGCTAGCCCATTTCACAATGTTGTGTGTGTGTGTTTTATCTGAAGACGAAATCAGATTCCCGACCCCGAAACGCCGTGGTCTTCTTCTATAATAAAAACTTTGGAAAATGTCCATAATAATATTTTAACCTCATAATTTGTGTTAAACTATTAGCAAATAATCACACGATTCGTTAATGTTGTGAATAACCGGACGCAAAAAGTTCTTTAACAAACGCACAAATGCGTAAATTATACGACTTTCATAAATATGAAATTTAAAAATATGTCCCGCTAATTCTTGAGTAAAATATTTTCTTTTAACACAGTTTCCGAATGTTTTTCATAACATCTGCTCACTAGAAACTGTTTTAAAATGTTAGAAACTTAGTATACATAGTTGATGTTTCAGTAAGTTCTGATAAAAATGCCTTGCCTCAATACATAAAATGTCTTTGTTTTTGTATTCAAACTTCAAATAATACTCTTCCCCTTACAATCAAGAGACGGCCTAGTATTTTCTGTCATGAATACATTTACAAACACCACCAAGATTTTGTAGACACACTGTATGTTGGCAGGACCCTACACTGTCTGACGTTGACTCTATGTTAACAGTACATAGGACGTTGTTAGGACGTGAGCAGTTTGTTGTCAATATGTTGACTGTATGTTGTCAGTTTGTTGTCAGTAGGTTGACAGAACGTTGGCAGTATGTTGGTTGATGATTGCAGTAACGCACTCAACTTGGCTGGATCGCTGATTGGGTCATTGTTTTGCCGCCTGTGGCGAACACCAAGCGTAACTACATTGTCGCTCCATTATCAGCGTTTGTCCCGATATCACTCTGCGACCGGCCTCTGTGTTCTTTTTTCACACAGCTGTTATTGTATTCAACCTTTGGTATATACAGCATGTGACTTTTCACAGTGTAGCTTTTAGATGTTATTAGTTTTGTTTTCTTGTTTTAGAAAATTAATTCGGGCCACTTTTAAAAGAGTGAAAAAACGTACTAATGTATTAAAAATAAAATTCGTAGTACAGCTCGTTAGGTATAGCATGGCCGGTGGCCTTGAGATTTCCTGCTGGCCGCTTATGGCCCTATAGCCCATCTCACCGGCCATGTTAAACCTGACGAACTGTATCTCTCTGTTCAAGATTTAAATACCAAGATATACGTGTCTAGACTTACCGGCTGTCCACAATTAGAGTATAATATTTAAATACAACTTCGATCATTTTTAACCTTAAGTATTTGACGAGTAGGTTAAATGGGTTCAACTTTTATAATGAACTATCTTTAATTTCTCATAAGGAACTTTGTATTGCATGCTATCATCATTTAACCTCAGTGATGCATCATTCAGACATATATAAGTATCATTCAGACAAATCTTTCACTTCAAGCCTAATCGTCGTTAACCGACTAATTTTTCCCCCCAATAGTGTGCCATAAATTAGTCAGTGCTAAAACAAATGTCTCAGTAATCAACGATTTTTAAACAACTTTTAAATAATGTAATCCCACGCTGGTTACTCTATAACATGCCGTCATCAGCACCTGATTCGGGAAGTATTCACTTTTGACATTACCTATTCAACAATAAAACAACGCACTGCATTTCGATACATTGTTGCTTGAATAACGTTCTCCAGGAACCGTTGAGTCGAGACTGAAAGGCAGTCTGATGCGGCACTAAGGACGGTACGGCTCCCAGATTGTAACGTAGCTGCGGTCCATGCGGTTTGCAGATAATTACGGTTTGTTCGCCTCTGCAAATGCGGTTCACCTCTGCTGGCAGCCTCTCTAGTGCTAAACACACACACACAACCACAGATCGGCTTCACTCTGCGTGTAACTACTGGATTATTGTTGTTTTTTGTTTTATTGCTGTCCAGCTGGTTTGATGTATAATAAGTCAAACGTTTATTGCAGAAGGATAACGTGCATACGTATGACGAAAATAAATAATTTAAGTTGAAAATGTCTGTGGAAATTATTAGAAACTATTGACGTGTTTTATTTTGCCCCTCAAGATATGTTGGTAACTGTCGATATCTTAGGGTATGTCGAAGATGACGTACTAAGCAAGCCACACTTATTTCAAAAATCATAAACTACTGAAACAGGGGCGCCAACTGTTGTTTATAAGACATCGATTATTCTCCATATGATCACCCCTCTACTCAAAACTTAACTATAGCTTAGAGGTTTATGCTGAGAAACATCATGAGAACGCAGAAACATCATAATCAACCTTCTACGCTTAACTACGCTCCAAATTGTTGGTTAGTGTCCCTCAAAGTTTTCTGAGCCCATTAGTCTTTAAGAGAAATTACAGCCAAATTAAAAAAAAACTCGCCGGGAAAAGCTTCCTCCGATTCCTAGATTTGACAAAGGCGACTTCACGTACAAAAGTGCGAAGAGTTGTAAAGACGTACAAAAGCACGTGCTCTAAAACTAAACTAGATTACCTTTCATAGCCTTGTCTAAAGATTAATGCATACAGGTTTTAAGAAACACGTTTTGTTAAAATGATTCATTATGGCCCCAAGACAGACTAATTCAACAATATATGGTAATTACCTCCGTCGATCTGTCTATAAGTGTCAGTCTGATGACGCGTTTCGGGTTGATAACCATTGTCAAATCCTCTTCATTTCAGCCGTAGGCTTCGTCATTATCACATTGAAGACAAACACACACACACGAACATAATTACAATTAAACACGAACTGTCTGTAGTTCGTGTACAGATCCTCGGAGGTAATTACCATATATTGTTGAACACGTTTTGATCACACTTGTTTTGATATTAACGCTAGATCAATTTTCTTCCAAGTGAACATTTTTTATTAAAATATAAATGTTCACAAAGTTTCAAAAATTATTAGCAGTTAAGGTCGCGGCGCAGTCGAACAAGTGTCGGGGTAGTAATTTGAAAAATCGTGTGCTAGAGCTATCGCAGTCGCTTTTCCAAAGTTTTACCACTCCCCTAAAGCAGAGTTACTGCTGATTACATTAAAGCGGCAATACACCAAACACATAGGCCAAAAGATTATACAAAAACTCATATAAGAAAACTTAGTAACTCATAACAACCAAGTCTTCAGCCAAATAAAAAACACCGACAGTTTCAGATTGAAACTCACTCATTTCATCAGGTGATAACTACTCTCTAACGGAATTCCGTTATCTGTTGTATGAAACAATGTAAAAATGTAGATAGAATTTAATATGAAGAGAGTGGTGGATGGTTGAGGGGGGATGGGGGATCCTTTGAGAGCAGGTGGAAAGGTGGATTCCAGGCGCTGACGATCGATCCTAAGCGTAAGCTCTTCCTTCTCACAAGCCTCTGGGAACTAGTGCGTCTCATCCGTACGCAACGCATTATTTAGAAAACACATTTTAGCGAATTTTCTTTATACACATATACATATATGTATGTGACCACTCTATGAGTCGCATTTATGGTCCGATTTTCAAGAAATTCGGTACAAATGTTCCTTTTGCAAATCTCTAGACTAAGTTCGTTAACCAATTAGATGGAACAATCCGTTTCATAATGGTGACCATTCAAAGTTTTGATTACCCTATCAAATTGTAGCTATACTATAATTGAATACAAAGTTCCCCTTGTGTAGTAGATGTTTACTTTCTCAGCCGATGAAAACAACTCCGGTTGCTCTAGAATCTACCGTTTTAAGTAATTTCCGTTTAATTATTTAATCCGAATTTCTGCACTCTGACATTCAGAGCACTGGGCATAAATTAAGCTAATATATAATTTAATAGCCTATGTTTCATTGAATACAGAAAGTAAAAAGGTAAAGTTTGACTTGTTTAACAAGGTGAAGTAAGGACTACAAAACCCTCTCTACCACTCAACCTCAACCTTTACCTAGCGTTAACGTATAGGCACATTACAAATGTAAGTGGTGTCTGCGGGGATAATGTATGAAAGAATTTCGTCTAATTTAAAATGGACGAATGAAAACTGTATATGTTTCATTGGAAATTCGCTAAGATTCACCTTAGCGGATATGGCTACGAGGCTATGTTTTTTTTTTTTGTAATATTGCTCTAACACAGCTGGTTTGGACCAAGGTTTATTTTGATGATCTTTTACTCCTTAGGAACAAACATGTCATTTTAATTATACAGAGTCTGAAAAAATATATACATACTTCAATTGAAGGCAGCTAATTGCTAACAAATGCATATTTCGAAGTTACACCATCTGATAGGTAGTGAAATATTTGTGTTTCAACAAATATAAATGAAAATTATTATTTAGTTAATTTAGTATGAATACCACATGCTGAATGTTATGTTGTCTCTTGAATGCCAGCTCTCGTCTCAACGAGTCAATTTTGAATTTAAAGATTGACGTAAAGAAAATCAGTGTAACAGCTGTTTCTTCAAAACAATACAAACCAGACGTCTGAGCTCAAAACGCTGTTTACTTTAAGTTTCTGTATAATATGGACAACATGTTTTGACATTTATTTCTCAATATTCTCATTATTACTGTATTTTCATCATGACAAAAGGGTTAATAACTCGTTCTAAAAGCTTCTTTTTGATTCCCGTGTATTTAACTTGAGCTCGTATGGAAAAGATTTAAGACCCTGCAATAGTTAGGATATTTCAATAACTTAGAGATAAAATATACTCTTTTGTTAAATTTGGAACTTTATTGTGACTAAATTCAATTTGTCAAGTAAAAGTTTAAAATACTGTTACATAGTAACACCCAACACCTGGTGACATAGTATTTTCTACATGCATAAAATCAAGTTGCGGCTACATCGGGTAAACTTATTTAGTAAAACGGCGATGATCTTTAAGATTAGAAATGACTCACTCCCTTCACTTGACGAGCCACTACTGCATTCCATGTACTGTATTAAAAGAATTTATGAAAATCTATTGTCAGTCAGTATGACCGTTCTGTCAGGCTGATTTTCTTCATTTTTTAAGTATTAATGCATAGATTCGTCATCAAACGCCAAAAATCGCTTAACTTTCGCCCTTCTCAGGTTTATACTCAAAAAGGTTTTTTTACCTGTTTTATTAGCTTTGTCCTGTCATATCTCAGGTTCTAATTGAGTTAAATTGTTCATTTTGGTCTAAGAACGCTCAGTAAATCAATGAATTTTCATTAAAGATATCATTCGACGTATTTAGTTACATCTAAGAAGAGTTATGCGTGGACAAACGATTTGTTTGGCACTGTTAAGAATTTAAATTTGCTTGAGATAAAACATATGGGCAAAGTATGAAAAATACCCAGCTGCTGTAAATGTAAACATCAACAAATAATAACAATAACAGTGTATAAGTTTCAACTCTCAAGGAAATACCCTAACTGAAAAGGCTTTGTCATTAGCAAAGTGAATACCCAAACCGAGAGGCAGAAACAGAACAGGTTAAAACTGGCTGAAGGCTAGTTAATACATACACACCACACCAACATCGTTTCTTCAATAACATCTTAAAAGTTATTAAATATTGGTTTTACTGATCTCTAAACTACTTTATTCCAACACAGCATTCACTTTTAACCTCAGTTTAACGCCACAGAGACAAATTCTCCATAACTTGCCCTCAGTGAAGTCAACAAGTGACTAGACCTGTGAATCGTCATTCATCCAGAATAGAGAGACACTTAACTATTTCAACCCCACCTTTACTCCTTCCAGGTTGGAAAGATGATTTCCCCACTGACATCTCGTGAATGACATTTCCCCTTCATCCCCTCAACCCCCCCCCCCCCACCAGCAAAGGCTAATTAGCACGGTGACGCAGAGGCTGGCTTATTTTACACTCATTTTGCGAAACAAAGTCGCACTCCGACTTCGCATTTTATCTTTTCAAGTGGAACTATTGACTAAAGACCTCCCTCCTTTCCACTTGAATCTCTTCTTTTCAGCCCCTTTCGCTTTTCAAGAGCTAATTATGCCATTAAATTTCCACAGCCCGGTTCATTCGAAGGTTGTCTTTTCTTCGGAGGATTTCGGGTTTTGGTATTAACTGGTGTGGTAAAGACGTTTTCAGCTGGAATAGATGTGGAAATCGATGGTCGTCTTTGGAATAATTATAACTTGGAAGGGGGATTTGATATAATGATAAGGTGTTACTGAATGATGTTTTTTTAATGTACAGTATCGTAATGTATTGATTGTATAATTGTTAACAAACAAACTAGACTTAGTTCTAGCTTCTGTTTTCGGTAACGGGATAATATATTTCATCATGAGTTTAAAATATGGACGTAAATTTATAGGTACGTAAGAGCTAATACGTAAGCTTCTATGAATGGTAAGAGATTTGGCACACAATTTTTAGCGCTGCCAAACATCAAAAACAAATATATCCAACATTTTAACAAATGTTCTTGTGTACCCTAAAATTTAAGTATTAAAACTCTTAAAGTGTTGCAAATATAATGACTTTAACAACTAAAATTATTATATTGTAACTAGTTTAAAATGTTTGTCTCATTTAAAACGATAATATGCTTAGCAGAAATTTTTTTTAGATAATAGTGGATATGAGTTTTACAAATAATTATGATGTGTATATTACTAAGATCTAAGGCTTCCGGTTTACACCGCGTCACAGTTGAAATATAATTACTGCTAAACGTTTCGACCTCGCTGTGGAGAGTCATCCTCAGTAGCTTGTTGACTGACTGAGACCAGGAATTTCAAACAACAATGAAAAGAAGTAAGAACGTGTACTTGAATGTGCCACCTGAATATTTAACTTGAGTTACCAAAAGCAGGACATCCGTACAATTAATGCTTTGTTAGGTAAATTTCGATTAATGTCGGATCATGAGGAGATAATTTAACCCCACTATACCATGATTTACAGTATGAAATAGGCCTATACAATGATAACATTTTAAAAACAAAAGAGAATACATCAACAATCTTTGAAACATCACCTCACTGTAACTTGCAACGTAGAAAAGTCCGTCTTAACAAAAACCCATTTAAAAACGATCAAGATTGGTTCAAGATTGCATTTCAAATAACCAGCAAATGCCAAGGTGATTATTTCTTGAAAGAACAGTTCAAATTTACAGACTCATTCCAGCGGTAGCAGGTCTGAAAATTCAATAACGTTAATGTCTTGAATAAATGAAATATAACGATTGCAAAAGAAATCTTGGCAAGGGGTAATTGATTGTGGGGTGGCGTTTGATCGCGATTGGAAGGAATAAAACGAGATGTTTGCACCATTCCGACCCCTTACCCTATTAACCGCACTTTGGGGATGTTAATAAACTCCCCCCGCCAAATTCCCAACCCCTCTTTTCAGTTTTCTCGCCCTTTAATATTCTCGGCAACGGCCAGCCTTATATTCCTTGATTATTTAATCTGTTCGCTGTTTACACTGGCTGTATTATAGCCCGACTTTATTAAAGGAGCTAGCGAACACTCTGTTTGTTGTGTTTTTGAGCTTTCTTTTTCATTATGCGAGCGAAGCTTTCTGTTTACAAATTGGCGTTTGATACATTTTTAAAACTTTCTGCTTGTATATTGGGCCGGTGATGGTTTGTTGGTTAGTTTGTTGAACTACCAAACTGTACGTTTTAGTAGAAAAAAACTGTTGTCATAACTTTCAGTATTGAAAAGCGAAATAATTTTAAGATTTGTGTTGGTGTGTTTGTAAATTAACATAAGTGTTCCTAAAAATTTGAATGAAAAACTGAACAACACGTTTAATGTTAAAACAAAAAGAAATTATGATGTACTTTGATACATCTGATACTTTGATTTGAGACACCGTCCACTCCTAAAGGGGAGGTGTAGTCTTGTTACAAACTAGGGCCGACTGTTCCTCAGATTAGGTAATCAGTTTATATCCAAACAACCAATGAAATGGACTAGCGGCTTACCGTGACTGCCAAACCACCGAAAGTGACCATTGTGAAAAGGTTGTTAATGCTGCGGCGGGAGTTGAACCAGGCCGATTTGGCGCGAAGCACGCGCTATGTAAATGTACCATAAATTGTGTGTTTTAAGAATGTTTAAAAGGAAAATGTAGATTTTCAGCTGTTTTATAAAACAAACTCTAGGTCAAAAATACGAAACAGGCGACAGTTACACTCCAAAGGCGACCAACTCGCAGTAAATAAGTGACAACATCCACACAGAGACGAGAAACAAAGCAAGACAGAAGATTCAGAGTACTTTCTGAGACGCGTTTAAATAAAACATCCAAACGAGAAAAGCTGCGGAGCCGCATGAATATTTGAGACATCCAGCCTAGTGCGCTGGTTGGACCCTGGCGTTGTCAGGGGGGGAAGGGGTGACCTTTGTGGCCTCTGTTTTTTCTGCGGGGAGGGGAGGAGGGTCAAGTGGTTACCCGAGATAGTGATTATCACAGAACAACGACCACGGCCTGAGCTGCTTCTAAATTAGCAACAATTACGTTATATTAAAAGCTGACGTCAGCACAGCTGCTCTTCAACTGGATGAAATAGTGCAATCATGACCAGCACTGGAGTCTGAGTGGATTTTAATTGTAACAGCAAGAACTGATGTAACACGTAATGGTTGTGTTGTGTGAATCAAGAATGTTCGAAATATTGGGGTGTTTCATTAGGAATATTGTCATGAAATTAATTATTACTTGTGAAATTGCTTAGACCAACAGTTTGTTTCGCTGCAAAATCATCGCTGATAAAATGAAATTATCCATTGATTAAGGAATTGATTATATGTATTGCATACTTTTAAGGTATTTGACAAATTTTAGTGCTTATTAAAGTTTTATTGGTTATAGTTTTAAGCATTTAGTTGAGGGTTCTAGTCGCCAACACAAGTATATTAAATGTGTATACCGTGCTTAATTTTATAAGGTAAAACTTTTAATACGTAGCAAGAACTACCAGTGTGGCACTCTAATGGTAAAGTTACGAGGAACTATCACTACTTGCATCTTACAGTAAGCAAGTATTTGGATGATTTCCTGTTAGCTTTTCCTTGAAATACTCTGTTTGCAATTTAGACATCAAAAGAAAGCAAAACAGATAAGCATCATGATGGTAAAAAGTGACGATTTGTGCCTTAAGACAAATCAGCTAACATTACGATAGACAGTATCTCTACTGGAGGAAATATGACAGAAAGTCGCGCTGACAAGTCATAATGGTGAAACGTAGGTCTTGATTGAGATTTAATTGAGATGAACAGCCGAGTACGTCATCAATGTTACGTCATCGATAAATGTCCCTCTCTTATGTTTTTGTGTGGTTCATCAGACGCGTTTTCCCTGGCAAGATGTTATCGGGTTTTATCAAAGGTAATATTTAATATGGTCTGAAAGTACGAGTATCTTTAGTTAAGACATATATTGTCACCGACATAGATATTGTGCTTATAATTTTGCAGCATCGATAAAAACTATCGTAGTGTTTTAGTTAAAACGTGATTTCTTTAGTTTTTCTACAACAGCTTTTATACTCGTACCACATTTTACTTTAAAATATACTCATTTGACACAAATTTATTCGTGTTTAATTTATTTTTATTTCAATCAGTCAAAGACAAAACATAATTCAAAATTATCTTCAGAAACTAACCCAACTGTTTTACACAGTATTATTTCGCAGTTTTTGTTATCAATTTCTTATCTTCAAACGTTTAGCTATCAGCGTAGAAAATACACTTTCCATTATTTTAGTAAAATTCTTTGAAGAAGAGGTATTTTATGTGAATAAACAACTTAATTAAAAGTGAAACAAGTCATTTCCAAACGACATACAATAAGAACATAAATAACAAACTTTGCATTATCTTCAGAAAGCAATTCGTACAAAGTATTCCCATCTGTGATGTAGGACATAGACTCTAAAAGCAGCGTTTACACATTGGTGTCATAAACTACCCCTCCCCCAACCACCCCCCAGCGTCTCCCTTACCACTACCGCACACACTAGGCGGGTGTGATGAGGTTTTTCCTCAGGGGCCGCCTAAACGCTACAAAAACGAACAAAACAAAGCCCCCTTTTATGAGTTTGGGCTTGAAAATGATTTGTTCCGCTTCACGCGGCATTTTCCGCTCTTGTTTTAAAATTTTCCTTTCATCATTATTATCTCCCGCTTTTTGCCTGGCAAGTCTTTGACAAACATCGTTGTAATAAAGAAACCACCTTACTCCCCTTGTTAACAAGGGCGTTCTGACTTAATGTTACTCCAAAAATAAATGTGGGCTTGTATCTTTTGTTTTTTGTAAAGGAATTAGTGTAATGCTGGTGTTGAGTTTTTGTAATATCAAGAGTTTTTACAAGAAGACAACTACGTACGTCTTAACGTTTAGCCAAAAATCTCCTGTACATTTTCACTGATTGGTGGTTTGTGTGGAATTTTATAGAAATCAAACAATCCATCACAATGAAATTGAGTAATGCAAAGTAAAAACTATATGACCAATTAAAACTATTTTATAAATAAAAAAGAAATATTCATGTCTCTATTTTTGCTTTACAGAATATGTAAACAGTTAGTTTTCTCACATTTACAGAATTGTATACACCATTACAGTTTTATAATGCCCTTTACCAGTCAGGGCTGCCTTACAAATAATTATTTCATAAACGAAATAGTCTGCTTATTAGCTTACAATTAATAAAATATGAACATTGAGATCCTCTGAGTAGTAAGGCCTTTTTAGTGTTTAGAGATTCTTTATTACCAAGTTTGCTTTAATAAAGGGTTCAGACAGAAATTGTTTCAAACAGAAAAACTATTTTACTTCTTTGCAATTGTCAAATGTCAATATGTGCTGGCATTATAATCTTCATTTATGATTTCAATAAAAAAGAACGTTGCCAAAATTAATATGCTATGCATTGAAATCCGGTGTATAAGTTTTGTTTCTATACTGATAAATTCTAGCACATGTTGTATATGTTGTGGTATTTCCGCCTAGATTGAGTGTGGGTGCATGGATGCAAACAACATTACAAGCGATTCTGGTTATTCAAATCCCACACATACTTACATGCTTGCCGGTTTCCTCCTGTGTAACAAATAATAGCTATAAGCTGTATTTGGCTAAGGACCGTGTTTTCATTTCCAAGAAAAGGTAGATGTTAGCTGCTCCCAGATATCTTGTTGACTAAACTCAACTTTAGCTTATCAATATACGCGCAAATATATGTTAGCAGAGAAAAAAAGGTTTTATCTTAAGTGAATGTGTTTTAATCATTCAGAATTGGACGAACGGACGGCCAGAGGTAATTTACCAAAAAGTCATAAAACAATAGTCTTTTTGAAAATAGCGTTGATGTTAGTTTAATGAACTTCACCAAACCCGTTGAGTACATTTAATTCAGGGACATCGTTCTCTCTTTACATCCAATAACATCAATACAATGAAGATAATCTCTCCGGTGGCATGGGTTCGACCCCCACCGGTCACAGCCATCACTTACAGTTTGTGACGCTAGGCAAAGGTCGAAGCTGAGTAGGATAGAGGACTTTGTAGTCCAAACTTCGCCTCGTTAAACAGGATAAACTCTACCTTTACCGTTTTTACAACAACAAAACTGATCCTACCACCACTTACTCAGCGGCAAGACCCCTATCCCACTCAACAGAAGCGAACCATATCTTATTTCACATTAACCCGGAACCTCCATTAGACCGGTTATGGGCGCCGAGACGGCTAATATGACGGCGACTATCTTATACAGAGTGACAGGCATAATTAATCCTGTCTTGTTTAATTGAAAAGTTAATCAGTTAATTGTAGATGTTGGCGTGTTAAGTGGAGAGGTAATTGAGCAGCTGGATGGTCAGGATGTTTCCAATTACAGCTGGTGGACTGTGGCTAGACGCGCGGGCGGACAGGACGCGTGGGCGTTGTGATTCATGGTCACGCTGAGGTCGGAGGAGAATTCGCGGAAATCACTATTATTTGAGCAACGGCTGCTCTGGATGGTGTTAATTGCTGTATTCCTCGGCTGATCTGGGGTTAGCTTGAGTTTTGAGTTCGATCTTGCAGTATCAGTTGCGGATTAATTGTGTTAAGGAGAGTTTCGAGATTCCCTGCACCGTATCTCAACTTCTGATCGGAGACGATTTTCAGTCCGTATTGGCCTTTGTTGTTTCAGATTTTTCAGTTTAACCAATGAGGTTTGCTTCCATCCTAAACTTTGATTATCGAAGAATAGGATTGAATTGTCTTTCGAGAACATTAATTGCGATAGGCGCTCTCTGTGGTTAAAACCACATTTAGTCAAGAATGACGTACATACATATTTTCCAACGCTCCATTTTTAGTGGCCGCCTAAAACGTGTTTGGTTTTTTGCTCAGAGTAATAGATGTCAACGATGGAATGTTCAAAATAATTACTGTTTGCAATCAATATGTCGAAACCTTTACAACAAGGTACTACTTTATTTGTTTACATAATAGTGGAATATATTTCTACTATTCCTGTCAATTGAGAGATCCGATATCAAAATCCTAGTTAGGTCCACACATTACTTTTTAAATTGCTTTTGTAAGTAATAAACTGAAATTAGCTTTTATAAAAATGAAGAGCTATAATAGTCGTTTGACGTAGTGTTTAAATTTGTTTGTAATATTTCCAAATATCCGAAAATATTAGGTCTCAAATTACAGTCAAGTGTATTTGATAAATATTCAGATTTAAATACTTTTAAATTTGAAGACATAACAGATGAACTGGATGGCTAGTGTACTTTCCTGGCAAGTGAGAGACCTGGGTTCGAGTCACGGTTCAGTCCACAGAAGTTGTCTTTGAATTGCATCAGTAAACTAATGGATTGAAAACTTATTTACAGTCTAAAATAATATGGCTTAAACAAACAACGTTTATCCTATTAGACTTCAAATAGCAGTCAGGTGTTGGCTTAATATTTGTTTTTACTCAGTTGCAAAGTTTGTGCAAAGTTGAGCAAGAGTTATTCACTTGTAAGACAAGCAGGTGTCTACAGTATATTTCTCTCCGCTTATACATTTATACTTTCTCATTCCTGGCTGGAAGTAGAAGTTGAACAGAAACCAAAAGTCAAGAACAACATCAAAAGTTCGCAAGTTATATTTATTCGCTCTCTCGAACAATGATTGCGCAACTTTTACGAAACTTTGGCAATAATTTGGAGACGGGAGAATTTTGTTTGTGTTTCGAGGATCTGACTTTGTAACGTTGCGTGTATCATGGAGTAATATAATATTTTATTACGTCATATTTTACACTTTCGAGCTATAAACCAACTATTCTATGCATTTAACTTTCTGTATCCTAGGAAACCTCGGCTAGTAAATTGTATAACACCTTAATTATCCCCAGTGCTCTGAACATCAAAGTGCAGAAATTCTGATCAAAAATAAAAATCAAACAGAAATAACTTTGAAACGGTAGGTTCTAGAGCAACGGTAATTGTTTTTATGGATGGAAAAAGTCAAATTTTGTATACAGGGTTAGCTTTGTTTACGGTATTTCTTAAACTTTATAAGTAAAACAAAACTTTGAATGGGCACCATTTTGAAACAAACTGTTTGATCTAATAAGTTAACGAACTTAGTATAGAGATTTGCAAAAGAAACATTTCTACCAAATTTCGTGAAGGTCGGACCAAAATGCGACCTTTACAGTGGTCATACACATATAGACTAGTATATACATACAAAGTTTTGTCATTTGACTCAGGAGATTTTGGGAAGCTCAAAAACGCAAACCGCACCTTTCTAGGACGTTCTTTATGGCGAAATAAATTAATAGCTCTGTTTTCAAAGAAAACTTGCTAATAACGAACTCAAACCCGTTTAAAACACAACCCTCTCCAAATATGTTCACAATTAATTTTCCTTTCCGCACTGGCCACTCTCATTACGTATGCCTTTCATGAAAATAAGTACTCTACTCCAATGAACACATAAACAAGCCTAGACCCGTATATGCTTACACTGCTCCCACCCCTGACTACATTGTAAGCCCAAGCCTACATTAACATGCTGGTATCTGTTAATGGAAAGGACTAATGTGTAAATGCTGTTTAAATTAGTTCCCTTGTGTCCCCCTCCCCTCTCACACCTCTCACCCCGACACTTACATGAACCCTATATCATATTCTCCATGTAGAACATTGTATATCGTGTATTACCGTTATGTATTACCCACATTTAGCACTTCGCACAGGTTTTGTAGATTAAAGAGTGGTATTTTAGTTGTTTCTTTAATAACTTGAAGATGCTACTGAATGGTTTGTGAAAGTGGTTTCATTATGTGAAGCATTTTTTACGATAAGGTTGCATAGAGTTCTTTTCCCCTTTGGTATAAACATATGAACGTTTGAAATTAAACTAAAGGTTGTGTAAAATACTTACTAAAGATAGAACCGTTGCTTCTTGTAGATAGTGAATTGTTTTATCAGTATTGAAGGTCAAATATGAAGGCCGATATTGGCCAAATATAACTGATCTGACAAAAGTGCAGTGATAATATTATTACTTCATTTTAAAAGGAAATTATAGAAGTTACGTAAGTAAGGGTTTAGTAAGATATTATGCGTAAAAACCACCATTAAATGTTTTTTTAACTACTTTTATCGCAGTACATAAAGCATTTCCGTTTCCAAAGTACAGTTTCTATATTTTTTAAGGGAATTTTTCAAATTTTAGTTAGATATATAAAATTTAATAGGTTTAAAATGTTTGTTTTATTTTAAGTTTGTTAGTGCCCCTGAACTAGTTTTGCTTTTATTTATCAATCAGTAGTTTCAAAAGCTCAGTACAGTTTTGACTTAACTAGGCGAAATAATATGAAAACGACCAACCAAACCGACAAAAAGACCTCTACCTCCTCGACCTTTACCTAGAAGCGTAACCGAAAATACCCTGGTGCAGTAGTTTATCACGGATGGCACGGGGATCGATCCTGTACCGAAGAACCGCTTGGGAGAACCCGCCATGCGTCTGTTAGAACACTGTACCCGACACAAAGGTTTTCTCGGAAAGCTACTAAATACTATTAAACCACTCCGTACCATGGTGTGTGTGTGTGTGTGTGTGTGTGTGTGGCATCCAGCCAGGACATTACCGGAAATCACTGGGACTGCCTAATGCCTAATGCACGTCTAGTGAGTTAGTCTGCAAACACAATTCGCCATCTTGGCACAACTCTCTGAGCGTATTATATCAAGCCGAGAGGGGGTGAAATTAAATTCAACATAATATTATTAATTCCCAATCTTCCTTTCAAGGTGCGTTCTTTGTTCAATATCATAATTATGAACAATATAAAGTGTCCACTCGACAAAGCAAAACGTGCACTTTATCGATACTTAAGTTTTATAAAGAGTGGTCGGTCTGGAAAATAGTAATTATCGGTATAATTGTTTAATTCAAGATGTTTATGTCTCCAATGGTGACTGAAGGAATTGCATTTACAGAATGGTTCCACTCCGTTTTATTATTTGTCAGGCTTTATTCTTCAGTGGGTTAAAGGTTGTTTGACTTATAAGTTCCAGGTTTTATAAAGAAAACTAAAGGTTAAGTTAAACTAAAGTTTGTTTTGTTTAACTAGGCAGAGTTAGGACTACAAAGTCCTATCTACCACTCAACCTCGACCTTTACCTAGCGTTACAGCATATTCACTTTGCAAATGTAAGAGGTGACTGCGGGGATCGAACCTGCGCTAGCAGAGTGATGACCTCCGGACTAAACTTTAGGAGGTTCAGGGGTTTTTATCATAATTCTGTTTCATCCAAAAGGTAAAAGACCTGTTGTTCACAGGTGTGCAGCATTTTACGTCAAACAACACTTTAATTGACTATCATATAACAAAATATGTTACATTTTAACGCCATAAATAAAAGAAAATTAACTTCTT
This sequence comes from Matsumurasca onukii, assembly GCA_018831715.1. Lineage (NCBI taxonomy): Eukaryota > Metazoa > Arthropoda > Insecta > Hemiptera > Cicadellidae > Matsumurasca > Matsumurasca onukii. The sequence goes on from CM032065.1 coordinate 36,613,549, forward strand.
TACAGAATCAATCAGCCTGCTAAATAAAGCCGACTAGCAGATTGTTCACATTGCCTGGCGGAAGAGACAATATTGAATGTGAGGAATGGAATGGGAAGAGAGATTGCAGACATATTGCGCTGCCTGAGTATCAACCAAGCCTCTGTGTTATAAGCCTCAGGATTGTCTCACTCTTTCACGTATCCTCAAGTTTGCTTACTTTAACAGCAATAACTTCCATCAAGATTCATCAGCTTTAACAGCAATAACTTCCATCAAGACTGATCAGCTCAATCGCGAGGTTGTAGTAAAGAGGACTTCACCTCGTTAAACAAGAAAGGCCTGACCGTTTTTACCTCAATTATGTCCTTGAGCTACTTTTCAAAGTTTGAAAGTAAGTTAAGTTCCGCTCAAATTTATATAACTACTCTAACACATTTCTCTAGCCTTTATAATGACGGGTTTGAATAGCAACTCTAATCGTTAAAGATTGAACGTTGTTGAGTTTTTTGGTTTCCATGAAGGTTTTCTGATTTATTATAGAATTCGTGTTATAAGTTGTTACTTTGTTTTTCCTGTAACAGTTTGTTTTATCTCCGAAATATTAACTTTCTTGAAACTCAGTACACTATATAAGACGTCGGTTCAGGCTGTGTTATGGTATATATGTAGACCCTAAGCTTATATGGCGGTAAAACAGTTTGGTTTATATAACTGTGTCTACGGCCGAATTTTGTTTCCTTTAGGAATTAAATTTACAACAATAAGATATAGAACTAAGTATTTGTTGAGAAACAACCAAGTTACAGCAGAAAATAAGCCTTAACTATGGTTATTTACCTGTTCTATCTTAATGTTCATTGTAAAATAGTGATTTCCTAACGAAATTCAATCTTTTGACGTAAAATTGCTGGTAATTTAATGTTCTATAAGTTTGGCGTATTTTGTAATCCAAATTGTGTATATACTACTCAAGCTAAAAATCGTCTTACGAACCTTTGTTTTTATTTTGACCCATGAACCATTTTCAAAAAGATTTAGCAGCCAGTATAACCCGATGAGTTAAAACAGGTCGGCGCACGCTTCTAATGCTCATGGGCGGTAAGCACATTAGGTGGGAATGGACGCCTTGGACTCGTCCGTCATTAGGGGACAATTATAACACACATCAGACATAATGCCGGCTGTTAGGGCTCAGGCATTAAACTGCAGTTGGGTCGAATATCAGAGCTTAACTGCTTGCTTTAGTGGCATCTGGCGAGAGTGCTGGGCTGTGGGGATCGCATTCTTCGGCGCGATGATGGGAGTTTAAAGCATTCGGTGTGATAAAGATGTTGGTTTTATCAAGAAGTTATAGTTTTTCGGGGTTTACAAAGAAACAGGGTGGTTTTAACTGCATCAATTGCTTGATCTTTCTGTAATGTAAAGTTTTAAAACATATTTTGCTATTGTGCAAAATTGAATGGTCGAGAAAATTGACTATGATTAATCTTTTCACCTAGCAAATTATAATTTAGTTTGCTTCTAAATGTTTCAATAAGTCAATTATTTTCCAAAATGTTCCTTTTTACAGAAACTTGTGGTAACTTGTTGTCAAGTTATGATTCGAATAGGAATATAACTTTAGCGGATCCGTGGTGGGATGGAATCGTGCGCGACTATCACTCATCACTCTGCTGGTACGGGTTCGATCACCGCAGTCAACACACATTTGTAAAGTGACAATGCAATAACGCTAGGTTAAGGTCGAGGTTGGGTGGCAGAGAGGACTTTGTATTACTAACATCACCTCGTTTAACAAGACAAATTCTACCCTGCACCTTACCTAACTTGTAAAATCTGTTCAAATGTAGATATTTGTCTACTTTTTCGAAAAAAAGACAGAGTGTTTTTAACCTAAATAGCTATTTACCTTATCGTTTTATACAATTAGTCTAAAATCGTGTTCTATAGTTGATGATAAAACGAACTAATGTGCCAAACATTCTAGATACCTTTCGGATAAAATCTGCCCCCGCTTAACGGTAAAATCACAAACCACAACTAACGCTAAAAGCCAGAAACTCAATGCCTTGGGGACTCTCTCAACATGAATCTTACAAAAGTTATCGTTCGCTACTTTGAAGCAAAGTTCACGCCCACATTCCGTTCTTTTATGAAAGCACTTTGAGCCGAAACTTTCATGAAGCGTAAAATCTGAGCTCCTGGGTGGTAGTGGTCATAAACCCTGCGTAGGCATTTACTGAGACGCGCTCCGCACCACTACCTCGCTCTAGCGTGTGCTCTGCGTACTACAGGGTCATCCAGGGAACTTACATGTTTTTTTTTAATTCATAGCTCAGCTTATTCCTTAGATAATTAATATTTTTGGTTTTAAATTAAGACCAAAAAGGGGGTTTATGTAATGTTTATGTTAAAAAATAACATCGAGCATATGACGTCCATTTGATTCAATACAATGTTTCAGGAACACTTCATTTTGCGCTGTTCAACATTCATTGAGAAAATATTACATTTCTGTAATGAAGAACCTTTCTGTAATTAGTGTCTGTTTTGATTTTTTTAGTATACGGGGTTTTCCTTGTAAAGTCTTGTTTTTGGTACCCCCATAAGAAAAATTCGCAAAGCGATGCATCACTAAATCACTAATTGAGATGCCGACCACTCTCATGAGGCTATTTTAAGGCAAATATGTGGTGAAGGATGGGTGTGATGAGTGGTAGTAATGAGTTATGAGGTGTAGTCTTGTTACACAAACTAAGGCCGACTCTTCCTTAGAATGGGTCATTAATTAATAGCCCAATGGCCAATGGAAATACAAGGACCAACGGCTTACCTGATTCCATAGCATCAGAGAATCTTGGAAACTACGGTATATCCCCACAATCAGAAATCACATGACCTGGAAAATGTTGTCGAAATACGGATATTGTGTTGTTGGAAGTATGGCATGTTGCTCCATCTTGCTGGAACCAAACCCCTTCATTGCGTTAGAGCTCCAAAAGGAAACATTTTCCAACATAGCGGTATAATCAATAATGTTACGGTAACACAATCCTCTGCTAAGAAGTAAGATACAATAGCGTTATTTTCCCCAAAGCACGATTGCAAAGTTGTGGTAAACAACCAAAATTATTATGTTACTAAAAATTAAAACCTATTATTTGTTAAAAAATCCATCCGTTGTGATTATATCGCCAGCTGTTCATTTCTGTAAAGTGAAAAACAAATTAGTAGACTACTATAAAAATAAAAAACATCGAGTTTCACTGGACGACCTGTGTTACACCTGACCAGATGTAGATAGAACTGACGTAGCATCTGCGTTGTGCCTCACTAGCGCATTCTGTACGCAGACACTGAGCGATACATGGCAGGTAATGGTGCGAACCTTACCGGCTAATGGCATTAGTCATGGCTGAGCCCGTGACAGCCATTACCTTTGTGGATTTAGCACGTGTGTGTATGGGCGTTATTTTGTGTTGTTGGTCTTTTGGTGTTTTCTTCTTAACTGTAATGGGACGAAGGGTTATTCATAGAAAACTACGTAGATTTGAAAAAGGTTCTTTATTAACATCCATGGAAGTTGGTTATGTAGCATTGTAAAATACATGTACACCTGATTAAAATTCATCTTTGTTTGTTGATCAACACTAATTTAAAATCACATTACATTGTGCTACTTAAATGAAACCTTTTAAGTGATTACTGGTTTATGCCGAAATTGAACACTCAAATAATATTTTACAATAAAGTCCTTTGCAATGTATCAATTAGAGGTTACTTTGACTGTAAACCTTAGTTGAGCTTCATTCGTTATAGGGCTTATTCAAATCCCAATGTCATTGGGCTTTGGTCCACATTGAAAAGTTTCTGTTTACTAGAATAAATGTGGCGCTAACTATTGCGAATTCCATACAATTGCAATATGTTTAACGTGCCGTAAAAAATGCATACCTTGGTTTTTAAAACGTTACTCGTAAATTAATTGGGTCTGTTGCCCTCTTAGGGAAAATACAAATATGCTTAACTTGGCAAGAGACTTCTCACAAGTTTGCATTATATGTAAAAGGTATAAGGGTTTAAAACAAACATATTTAAAAGGAAAATGTTTCATTAAAAGTTCTTAACATATAAAAAATTGTTTCAATGAAAACATTAAAAGTAACTATAACCTAGTTCTTCCGGTTCATTGCGTCCAAACATCATAATTACGTTGGGATATTTCGGCCTCGCTGTGGGGTACCATCTTCAGTCACTGATGGGCTAAAACTGAGCTTCTTGCTGCCTGCTGTTCTATTGGTGGTAGGGATGCTAACCGTCTAATGGAGCAGGGATGACAACTGTCAATCAACTTAAATGACAATGTTCTCATTGGCTGTGACACTATCGAAAAGACTTCTTAAAGACTGGTTGGCAGCTTCTTGGAAGTTTAATGCTGTCTTCTTTGTTGAAATTATTACCATTATTAATTAATTTCAATGGTTTCTCGGATGACTCTCGGGTAATAATGTGAAAAGTAATGTTACAATCATCTCGGTATTGTTGATTCATATTTGTTAAGCGTTAACATAAAAAAAAACTAAATGTACCTTAAAAAGGATTACAGTACAATAAAAACCAGTCCAACAAATTTAGACCAGATCCAACAACAACAAAAAAAACTATATAATCAAATTTCGTACTTTTCATTTCGTACATTGTACTACATTTTTAATTTACAAAAAGTACAAAATGCTTTCATTATATCGTAATGAATATCACAAGGTTAATGGAGACAACATCAAGAAAAAAGAAAACTATTTGGACAACAAAACAAGTGTTGATCAAGTACTGAGATGTGCCATGTGCGTCCCAGCGGTGTCTTCTAATGATAAGCAGACGCAGGAAACTAAGAAGGACACTTACAGGATGACCGTCCTGTCAAAGTCCTGGATCCAACCAATCAGCGAGCAATCAGGGCAAATGACCGTCAGATGGTTCTGATGGTAGATATCCCTGATCACTTCCCTGTGATTGTCGATCTTCCTCTCTCTCTCTTTATCTCTCGACTTCGCTTCTGCATATTTCGTCTCCGACAATCCATCACTGGTTCTGTTCTTGTAAAGGAAATCGTCATTACTACAACTGATATGCAGGAAATTAACATCTGCTACGGTATAATTCAGATGCGAGATTTTCCGGAAATCGTCTGATCACGACTAGATATGAAATGTCAAAGTTTCCTACTGCCAAGTATCAATTACACACAACGGGAGAAGCGTTGTAATATTTAGTTGGATTACAAGTTTGATACCAATGACCACGAAAGGCTTTTAAGGTTGATAAAATTAACTTATATTAATGTGCAACTGTCGTAAAAGCCTCGAAATTGCCAATATGACACGACCTTGCTGTTATCACTATAACTCTAGTTGTAATCAGATCAATTTTCTAGGTATATCAAATATTATCAAGGATTTAAAACATTCACTACTAGATGGTTAATGGTTCAGCTCTAAACAAACAAATAAATGAGTGATTGCGTATTTAACAAAACGAGTAATTTTACGTATTAACATGGAAAAGGTTGTCGTAACAAGGCAGACAAATTCACACTCAAAATCAAACTATTAATTAACATCAAAACATTGCGTTAGACTATAAAAAGTTACCATGATCTGTCTAACTTAGCTTCTGGTAGAATTTCAAGGGTGGAAATTTTTCTAAGCATAAAGTAAGAAATGCGCGGAACTGACATGTTTTAGGCTATTACGCACTTCATAAAAGTTTACGGTAAGCCTTGTGTAGTATGTCTCCTCAACCTTTTGTTTAACAGACGTTTTAGTGTTGACATTTTTGGAACATAAACATGATTGTGTTAACAATTTAAACTCCGACGTGTGTGTTTTAAGTAGAGTACAGTCCTTTTACATTGTATATATTGCCTTTAAACCTTTATTCACTGGTATAACAGTATTTACTATAAGTTGTTGATGTTATTATTTTTATGTTGATATGTTTAAGTTTTAAGTATGGCCTACACTAACAAAGCAATTTTATATTGGTATGTGTAAAGCTAGAATTCGCATGAAGAAATGTTGTCTTTGAGCAATCAGCTGTTTTACGTATTATTTAAAGTTAAAAAATACATAATTTATACATATTCTTGACATGCATTGTAAGCCTATTCTCTTTAAAGCCTCAAATGTGTTGAGGTTACTTGTAATTACTTCATTACAAGTAATTGACAAATAGTAGCGTACAATAAACAAAGACAATAATACATAATTAGCCATTGTTTATCAACTTTTTCTCTTGTTATTTTATTTATAAAACAGTAAGCCGTTTAAAAGAAATAGTATTGAAGGAATGAATTGATCATGGTAATAAATGACGAGACTGTTTTATGGTCTAATCTAAAAATAATAATCAAATGATGTTTACTCTTTTAGGTTAGCTCTCATTGTGTGACCAGTTAAACATTCTTTTAAAATAATTGAAATAAATTAAACCGTTTTAAAACTCCATAACCAATACACACGTTTAAAGTTTGTGAGGCCTTTAGCCAGCAATGCAACAACGGACTACACAAAACTGATAATATTGAAATACTAAAAAAACAACTCGTATTGTGATACAATATTTTCCTCAATCACAATCGCCCTTTCAAACATCCCAACTGAGGTTGCCAGTTAGCAGAAAACAAACGTAACAAAAGCAAATACTGCTGCAAAAAAACAAACCCTAATGGCCACCAGGCACAGTGACTGCAAACATCGTTAGCAATTTGTGTGTAATAGTGTGGTGTAAGCTTTTGCACCACTTAGGCTATTATTGGGTGTACCAGGAGCATTAGCGGCACTTAGTCGGTTACTGCATAATTAGCAGATTACCCGGTCATTTGTGGTAATTGGCAGATATGGACAGAGGTACGCACTTGCATGTGGTCACTGTGCGCTGGGGGAGAGCGTGAAACCACTGAGTGAAGCAGGGATTTCAGCTGGCGTGATTGTTATGGATGGGAATTATGAATATGAAACTAAACAATAACGCTTTTATTGCTTGAAACATCGTTGTACTGTATTAGGTTTCTAAAATCTGCAACACATACACATCGAAATCCTATCAGAACTTTTCATTAACACGATTCTCATTCAATCGAATGTTTCCCAGTACCGTAGTCTGTTTATGCGGAGTCCCAATCGTGTATAAAATTGTTTGTACTTTAGAAGTCTTCTTCGACCGAATTTGTTATAGGTGGGAATTATGAATATGAAACTAAATAATACCGCTTTTATTGCTTGAAACATCGTTGTACTGTAGTAGGTTTCTAAAATCTGCAACACATACACATCGAAATCTTATCCGAACATTTCATTCACACGATTCTCATTCAATCGAATGTTTCCCAGTACCGTTGTCTGTTTATGCGGAGTCCCAATCGTGTACCATAAAATTGTTTGTACTTTAGAAGTCTTCTTCGATCGAATTTGTGAAGTGAATTATGAATGCATTTAGTGTAAGGGCACTTTTGATCGAATTTAGTAACCTGTTGACGAGTCGAACTCCTACATGTGAGGGTAAACGTCCATGAGTCACCATTCTGTGTCTCCCAGTTCGGTAGTTCTCTCTGTTTCTGATTTCGTAAGAGTGGATATCACTTCCTCGTCACAGTTTTGTCTAAAAAAGTCAAGTTTTATAATTAATTTTTAGAGGCAAGGTAAAGTCAACCGTTTGACATTTTAAATGCTCTCCATGACTCTCTCCATTGTGACTTCACTATTAATGACTGCTTGTTTTGGAGAATGAAAATTCTGGAAAGGTTTTCACTTTTGCAGCTTCCCCACAGCGCTACTCTGTAAACGAGCTATGGAAAGACTACTCCATAGTATGCTGTCATCGGTACTTGAGTTGGACAATATTAGGAAGGTGATCAAAACATAAAAATCCCAGGTCGAACCTCGATCAAGGTGTATCCCAAGGAACTTTTGTGTGTGAACAATATCTGTTTCATCCGGCATGACAGTTATATTACAATCTAAATATTTCTGGCGTAAACAGAATCGGACGAGAAATATTGTTGACTTGGTTTTGTAATTGAGCTCGTTTAAGAATGGAATTTTAGAAATATGTTATAGTACTTTTTTGCATTACTTAAAGATTGTTTTAGTCCTCATTATCAAATATACTTATTCGTTAGCTTACCAATTTTACTTATAAATTTTCGTTGTAATTTTGTATCCATCTCTACATCTTATCAGTACGCGTCCGAATAAGTCATGTAATTTTCACTTTACTCAGAATCAATCAACAAATTAAACACAACGCTAACATTTCAACCATCTCAGTTTTGCCCAAATATTAAAGAACGGACAGAGTTATTTTTACGACGGTTAATAACGGGTAGTTTCTTGTTTAGAGGTTCAAATAACGTAGGTTTGGGTGCTGCACAAAGCCACCACACATTGTTAGGCCAGTTGGAGCAGTAAAGTACGAGAACGCTCCTAACTACCTTTATTAGGTGACCTAATGGGCACAGTCTATAAAAACCCGTCACTTCAACAGGTAACAAGTTCACTTCTGAACAAGTAACTGTAGAGGTGGCCTTTTCCTTCATCGATGGATATAGGTTGAAAAATATAAGAGAGCTTTAGGAAGTTTTATGTCGTAGTTGAAATATTTAAAACACAAAGAAACATTTAAAGTAACCTCAGTTAATAAATATTTCTATAAAATTACGGAAACCATTTAAAAATATATTTTGTTATAAAATTGCTATTATGAATGAAAATTAAGGGTGGATCAGAAGAAGTCGCCAAATATTAACATTTTGATTTTGTATCGTACGCACATTGCTTTGTCTCTTTTTAATTTCAACAGTTAATGTCTGTTGTAGTTGAATTGTAAACATTGTGTTCACCGAAAAAAATCAAATGAAAGTGCATAGGCAATTTGCTAAACATAAGCCACTGTTTAAATGTAAATTTGTTTTTTTTTACTTTTTGTTTATGCTTTCTTGTAATCCGGACAAAATTTAAACGTAACAGTGTATTTGACCATAAATTAGAACTGAATAGTTAAATACTGATAGGATGGCTTTTATTTGTTTATAACGTTAAACGCTTCTGAAGAACTAACTGCATATAATTTTCTTCAAAAATAGGCACCGACTAAAATGTTCTTGTGAAAATTATTTTAATAATCCTTTCCCGTTCAAAAGGAATTACGCGTATTGACGTATATTTTACGCTTGGATTAAAAAACCGTTACAACTTGATTACTAACATTACTTATAAAAAACCAAAACATAATTATTTCACAGGCCTGTTTAAACAATTTCTTTCAAAAACCTACCGAGAGCGTTGAGTTTAGACACGTTGAGCTCAACATATTGAAAAGCAAGCTATTTACAGTTGAATAGGGACCGGAACGAACTACAGATCTCATGGTTTATTTGCGTCGTCCTGCTCTACATGTGGATGTTATTTAACAGCTGATTTTATACGCTTTTACGCAACTCGAACCGTGACATCCTCATTATTGTTGCAGATGTCTTCATCCTTCTACTTGATATGACGGTTCTATGTACTAATTTGTCGAAAGTGTACTATCCCGGTGTTGATAAGTTAATATATAAATGGATTGACCTTTCTGCCGGTTATAGTGTTTGAAAACACAACGTTTCGAGAGGTATCGAAACTCCTTTCGTCATCATGGAAAACCTAACCTAAATACCAACAACTAGAGCCCCTATACTATAGAAACCAATTAGTAAAATCAACTTTTACCAGTAAGGAACAGAAAAATGTGAAACTGCACAACAATAATTAAAAATCTACTAAATGGAAACGACTCTGCACACAAACTCTGTTGTGTAATGATCCATTTTCTTTATTAAAGTATTAATAAAATATGTTGATATATTTCTGTGTACTAGTTTTGAAGATTAGAATATGACTTAAGTTAGGTTTCACTTGATAACGAGAGGAGTTTTCACACCACTCGAAACGTTGTGTAGTTCTTAAACGCAATAACCGGTAGATTGGTTCATCAATTTCTATGTTTATACTATGGTTATTTTTTCATTCGTGTTCGTTTTGCAGTTATCATGGCCGATCGATTTCGTGGTTATGTAGTATTGGAAACAAGACAAATGCACTTTAAGTATTGTTTGTTAAAGACGCCCAGTTAAAACTACAATAGTTAGTACAATCTATATAAAATTGACGTTGGTTTATGTACACTGTATTCAAGTGTTAAACTGTATTGTTTGTTTTAGTAGTACAACAATTTTTTAAAGCTTGCAGGACTTATTCCTATTAATCTTGTGTTAAACACAGAACGCTGCTAACTGTGCCCACAAAAACTATTCCAAAAAAACATATAAGAGGTTCTCCAAAAATAGTCAAAGGTTCCATTATAATGTTGTCTGATAAATGTCTATTGTTATCTCAAATAGGATCATCAGTGAAAATTGTCACTATCTACAACAAAATTGATATCAAAGTCTTTATTGCTCGTTTGACTGTTTTTCTTAAATGACTGGAACCAAAACTAAAATATTTTTAATCAATTATTTTAACATCCGATATAAATTACAACTAAGATTTACTACACCCTGAACTACTGTACACTTGGAGTTTGCTTGATTAATTCAGAGACTCACAGTACGTGTGGAATTGAGAACTCTGCAGCTAAGAGGAGTTAATTAGGAGTTAGTGGAGTTTATAGGAGTTGAGAGAGAGAGAGAGCAAGGCTCAGTGGTAATAGAACCTTGGTACAAGTTGATACGAGACTGGTTGCGCCCTTTACCACCCTTCACAGCTAGGCTTAGATCAATTAATGCTAGTTATAGGTTCTTCAGTGTCATACTATTATAAGTAACCAACATTCAATTAGTCAGGTAATTATGACAGTGTTGATATACGGGTGGGGGAAAGATAATAATGATCACGAGGTTGTTCGCTACACTCACAGTTTCGCTTCGGCCTCCGGCTTCCTCCAACGTGGCTTTTTGCTGCAAGATTTATAACACACCATGAAGGGAAAACTAAGTATTTAAAATCGCATTACTCATTCCGCTGTTATGGCGAACAGCCACTTGTTTTGGACGCTATTTCGAAAAACTAAATGGGTTTCACTACATGGTGATTTAAAATGAATCAAAATTAGATACAAATTTACTGTTCTTAGATAGTCGAAATAGTTTTTATGGTACCCCCACTCCATCAGAAAAGGGCTCCCAGTGGAGCTAATTTGGTGGCTAACGAATTAAGAATTTCAAAAGATACATCTGTACCAAATATTATTATAGAAATCGGAATTATAATGCGATCTGTAGAGCGATGATTCGCATCTTTTGTATATAAAGTTTAAATAAATCCTCACAGTACGCTTTGGGGATCAGAATCAGTGCTCATTTTCTGGTCACAGACCTGCGTCTTATCATGCTGACAGCGAAAATATCTCATTTGTCCAAATAAAATTCGCTAAAACATATAAAACCCTTTTCCGTCGGCTGAAAGTGTTGAAAATGTAATACACCAATCAAAGAGTAGGATCAATATTATCAGAAATCACATGTTCTAGAGCAATCTTGGCTAAATCACTGCAAGTGTCAAAGTCACAGCTGTACAGCTAATTCACTGTATCAGCCAGCAGTCAGGTTCCAACAGCGGTGTCCCCCAGGGTATATATTAGCACGACGCAACGTGTTCCTAGCTCCCTTTACTACTTTTGTCACAGGTGTCACACACTGGTTTATAAATCGTCTTCCTTTCCTCTCAAGTGACAACAGATGTTTTGAATTTTACACTTTTGAGTAGTGATTCTCATTTAATCTAATTAGCATAAATATTACGTTGTTGAGTTTGCAGTTTCAAAAATACTAATGAACATTTTCTTTGTGTTGCAGGTAAAAGTTCTCTATGATTCGTAAGTACGCCTAGTTTAGAATAGGGTTTGTTTAAACAATGTTTAACCAAGTTATTATTTTTACACTCACGCACTAAATTTAAAACATTAACTTTGCTGGTTTGCTTTTCATTCAACGAAATATCACTCATTTCTCGGTAAGAGCTTTTCATTCAGAAATATTAAATTCCTTCGTGTTTCCCACGTAATTTACTACACTACACTACGCCAACATTCCTTAACATTCCTTTGGATTAAAATGTTACAGGAATGTACACTTGCCGTGTGTGCTACAAGCCATAAATGTATTTATTCTCTAGTTATTGGCTCAGTATTGTGTAGATTGGTGTAGTTTAATTTAGTTGTATCATAAAAAGTTATTTAGTTATAGCCTTTTGAATTAGTAACGATATATTTGGTGGCGCATATTAGAATTAAAAAGGAACCAACTTGTATCTCATTTGTAGGTTTCTTGTAAAAAGTTTAACCCTTATTCAGTTGACTTACAGGCATAGAAGTTTATCTGAACTATCTAACTCTTATTAGCAGGAAAAAGTCAGTTTCGTGTAGCCGTGGCAGGGGATTTATTGATTGTACGATCGCCACTTGTTTCCTTCTGACAGCTGGTTACTAAAATAGACTATGTTGATTGTTTACCAAATCTTTAGGAGTTTCTCGGGTCGATGCCAACAGAGTGCGGTCAAGAGTCCCACTAGAACTAGCACGTCCATACGCAAATGTAGAGTAACGTTTTATTCTGGCTTTATTAAGAATTTAGTATCAACTCCTTTCAATTTGTCCTTGACTGGGGCTCGTGGCGTGGTCCTGAATCCAGCTTCATGGAGGTCAGATTTTGAGGATTATATAGGTCTAAAGCGGCTCAGATAGTCTCAGTGATCATCTTATGATACCCGCATCAACTCCCACCATCGTTTAGACATATCAGACCATCACCTGCGTGGTTCGGAAGTCACGTTAAGCCGTTGGTCATTGTATTTCCATTGGCCATTGGGCTATTATTTAATGACCCATTCTGAGGAAGAGTCGGCCTTAGTTTGTAACAAGACTACACCTCATAACCGTGTTTACTACCACTGTAACATTACTACCGCTCATCACACTCATCCTTCACCACATATTTGCCTTAAAATACCGTCATGAGAGTGGTCGGCATCTCAAATAGTAATTTAGTGATTTCCTATCTCAACTAAAACAATAACCTCCTCAAACACAAACAAGTGTGACAACCATACCGGGCAGTATTCACCCTTGGTTGTATGAATCTTTCATCAGTGACTTTATGAGGAAGGACCAGCTCCTAATGAGTTTCGGATGTCGTAGAATCTGTCCCGAGTTATCACCCTCTATGTCAGTCGTCACGTGACAAAATGGCCGCCGTCTCCCGCCAAATAACGTCCCATTGACAGAGTTATGCGTCTGAGTTACAGCCTCTTGTAAGCCCAGTCGTGACAAAGGAGCCGGGGGGCTTGGAGTGTGAGGGGATCCTGGAGGACTTAGTGGAAGTGTGGGGTCTGTTCTTGTCAAAACATACTTTGGAGCCTTTGTAAACTTTAGTCAGACATGACAAACTATAAAAACTTTACTGTGACTTCTTAAAAACTGTAATGGATTCTGGTAAAATAGAAGAAGTTTTATTATAATTTGAACTGTGTTCATATCGATAAGGATTTTTCAAAAAAGTCTTAACCAATAAGGTAATTACAATATGAATATGTATATAAAATCGAAAAATGTTCGTTTCATGATAATAACAACACATTTGCAAACAAATATCCCATACAACTAACAACAACAATATTTTAACGGGACTTACGCAAATTAATCAGTGGGTTATTGTACGTTGACTATAGCTTTTGAGGAAGATTTGTGAAATATTTTAGTTTTGCAACCTGGGTTGTTCACAGTTTTTTACATTTCTATTGTAGTTGAGCTTTATCACGTTGAGGTGGATTATCCAGTGGAGTTCCTCTAAACCTAAAATGAAGAAAAATACATATTTGTTTATGAAAACGTGTTTTATTAACGGTTTTTTACGTATCCACTTATAAAAACCTTAATATCCCTAAAATCCTAAATTTCCAAACTCTTTAACCTAAAATAATTAATTGTTGCATGCAAATTTTCTTATTTATACGCGAACAGACTTTACTGGATTTGTAGTCAACGTAAGCGTCAAACATGTTGGTCATAAATAACTCATAAAAAATCTTAAATAAAACATTTAGCGGACCCGTGGTGGGAATTGGAATCGTGCGTGACTCCGGAGCTGATCTTTCCACTGGCGCGAGTTCAATCCCCGCAGTCACCACTTACATTTGTAATGTGCTAACATACGCTAACGCTAGATAAAGGTTGAGCTTGAGTGGTAGAGAAGACTTTGTAGTCCTAACATCGCCTCGACTAACCAGACAAACATTACCTTTTCTACCTTTATGATCGTCAAAATGTAATAGCGGAAAGTCGTCAAACATTGCAAACTTCTGACTCTCCCCACTTCCCCTCCCCACCACCACCCTCTGAAAAGCACCTCTTGTGCACTTATTTGACAGCTCAGCTCGTGACGGCTTAAGATGCGTGGAAATATTTTGCGAGTAAACAGTCTGACGTGTATTTGAAATGGGGATGCGATTCGTATTTGCTTATTGACTTTCCTCTTAGGTTCTTTGGAAATCCGCTTCTAAGTAGTTGACGTGTGTCGCTCAACTTGAGTTAAATGGATTTACCTTTCAAAGTATTTCGGAATATTAGTTTAACGATTAATTTAATACTTTCGTTATGCAAAAAGGCGCGTCTGAAACAGAACGTTTGTTTGTTTTGATTGCTAAGAGCGTGTGAGTCTGCTTGTTAGTTAACAAAATAGGTATAATGATTTAAAAACTGTTAGAAACATCAAACTATGTTTTGAAAATATGTTGTACTTTATTTCAACTAGTTGGGGTTTTGTTTAATTGAAATATTCTAAACGGATTGTACAACATAATTGAAAATATAACCCGTTGGAACTGTGCACTCACTCTAGAGCTCTTCGCTCCAGTGGCGAGGGTTCGATCTCCGTAGTCATTACTAACATTTGTAAAGTGTCTATGCGATAACGCTAGGTAAAGGTCGAGGTTGAGTGTTAGAGAGAACCTCGTAGTCCTAACTTCGCATCGTAAAACAAGACAAACCTTCCTTTTACCTTTACGTGATGTTATTATCAATAGACATAATTACGTGGGGAGGTCATTCAAAACTTTTATCTTCATTCAAGCGTGGTTAGAAATATTCCCACTTGTCTATTGCACTTGTGGTTCTTCATATAATAAAGTTTCTTGGCTGTGGTACAGTGAACTTTGGTCTGAGCGAAATAGAGAGATAATAGTGTTTCATACAATGTACTTACATCGTAGCACAGTCGGAATATTGTATAGAATGTAAGATCTGCAGTTATTCCAGAAATTCAGTCAGAGTACGCTGGCTCTCTCTGTCAATAAAATGCAGAACCTCGCGTATTTCCAGACTTTTATGCGTTCAAATCCTCTTCAGATGGAAAAATGTGCCTGAAGCAACCCTTTCTACCAGCTAGCAGTTCTCTCTGATGTAATGGATGTAAAACCAAGCAAAGAAACATCTTCCGTGTGTTCCGTTTTAGGCATATATTTTCGTTTCCTCTTTGTACGTTTCTTTTATTAGACCTATTACTGATATTATCAAAATCATAGAATGGCATAGGATCATTTATATTTTACTCAAGTTTTAAAGACTGCTAACTAGTTATCTACGTATCGGTAGCTTTTTTCACGAAAAGTAAGTTACAAATCTTTAAACATTTCGGAAATCAAGGTAAAAAGTAGTTTTGTTTTGTTTAACGAAGTGAAGTTTAGGTTACAAAGTCCTCTCCACACTCAACCCCTATCATTACCTGAAAGCCAATTAAAAATATTTAGTGATAATTGCAAGGATAGAACTCGCACAACTGAAGTGGTGAGGGGTACGAATCTGCTACGAGTCCACAAATAAGACATTATGTAAAAAAAGAAAGCGAATACCAACAAAAGAAATTAGCATTTTAGCATCTATAACATTACAGGACGGTAGTTTAAACATTAAACACGCCCTCGCAGGTTCATTAGATCAAAATACTGCCAGATTCCATCAAAAATGCCTCTTCGCCTCATGCATGGAAAATAGTAGCGTGTGTGTCAAAGTGCAAATAAAATAATTTTAAAAGACTTTTCTTATATATAATTGTAATAATTTTAAACAGCAATAAAGAGTTTGACTTTGACATTTGTTTGCAGTGAAAATATCTACGGAATATTTTTAAGCCACACATTTTTCTAACAGAAACTATTTAAGCTTCACCTGCATCCCGAATCATCAAGGCACTCCTCAGCCGAATGATTGATGGTTGCCGAGAAACGTAAGTCATACAGAGCCGCCTGTTGAAGCCGTGTTGGGTGGGAGGGAGGAGGAGGTTTGTAGATGCGGTGGGGGAGGGGCTGACAAGTGATATATGAGATTGATTGATTGCTCTACTGGCAGGATTAGAAGGATCTTCACTCCTGTCAATTGTCAGTGTCTGTGAGAAATGAACTCAGCCGAGAACCGGATGGATAACAGGTATTTGTACTGCAAAGCAAATCCATTAAGACAAAATGTTAAGATGAAGCCTGAGGAAATTTATTTTGTTTTGTGACGTTTAGTACCTATCGTGTCAAGTCCATGCAAAAAATAAAAAATAATTCATCAGTTGTCAAGATATTTACTGGTATGTTCTAAAATAATACGATAGCCAGTTAGTTCCTGGTAAACATTACCCCATTATGCTTCGAAAGAGCTTCTGGGTCTTCAAGAGCATGGTCAAATAATGGGTATCTACATAATAACGCATTTGAGTACCTAGTGACATTACGTAAATGAATGATATTATCGCACAATTATCCACAGAGAAAAGAACGTTTACAGAGATCCAATTAGAAATGAAATGTTCAAATCCATCACCAAATTTGGTTGCCATAACGGACATGGCTAACCACAAGTCATCAGGAGGTCAATTCCTTATTGGTTGAACCATCAAACAAGGTACTAAAGTGCAATACGATCAATGTTTTAAGTTTTCAATCATTTTTATTTAGAATAAGCAGAAAAAGGACAATGTGTCTAACAAACAAAGCACAATAAAACGAATTTAAATCACAGTAGTAAAAACGACAGTTTAGATACATTCCGTTCTAATTTTTAGGAAGATTATGATATTGAGCTTTCAACCTATGCTTGTCCAGATCGTTGAATAAGGTAGAAAAGGTTGTGTAATACAGGGTCCTAAACTCCTTAGGTAAAATCCTCTCATTCTAAGCCCCAATCTTCTTTCTGATTACTTTTCAGAACCGTTCCAAGAACTCTTTCACTTCAATACGGTACTAAGAAACGATGCAATCATCTGTGCCCTGACGACAGAGGATATAAACAGAATATACACTATGAAACTTTGAATTTATATTAAATTTTACTAAAAACAAGGTTTTAAATTTTAATACTGGGTCAAACGTAAAATTAACTTCCAATTAAATCTTTGCTAGTATAGTGGGGAACCCATAGTTAGATCTTGTTCGAGAAATAAAAGCAACTTTTAATAATCTGATAAGTAATGAAATTTTGTCTTCGGCCAAGACCCTTTTTAACGTAATTAATTAAAGCTAGAATCAGGAATTTTTGTATATCTAATAGCACTCAGTATGTTGTATGTAAAATGAGTGAAACTCTGGCTGGCTGCACTATAGACATTGTGAACAGTCAACTGACGCGGTCTATACCGGAACCCTTAATAGTCGCTCGCTTCTTTCTTTAGCTGGGCTCTAAACTTTGTTTAATTGATCATTTAAAACTAAATTGTGAAAGATTGCTACCTGCGATTTAGCGGTAGTGAAAACAAAATGAAAAGTTTGGAATAAGCGTTATTTTAACTCTTGTTAATTACCAATTATCGTTTGAAAATCTACATAATTATAACAACATGGTGACAGCAGTTAATGTAAAACATTACATGTTTCACGCATATTAGATGTGACATTGTATATCAACGACAAAGCCTAAGCTCATTGAGAACAAATTGGACCGAGCCTTTCAAAGTAATTAATCCTATGTCAATTTAACAGAGCTGATACGGTTTGATGGTTTTATTCCAAAGAACAATAAAACGCTGTCAATCAACAATTAATTGATTTTACAGAGTGTTACGTATTTCATTTAATGTATACATATTTAACGTGTCTGTTTCAAAATTGTTTGTTCTGGATGATTGATTACAATGTTGCATTTATAAAACTTGTTTCAAGTAAACAAATCATTAAATTTTGAGCACACTTTAGAAACTACTTTAATATTCACGAATACACTTCCTATATGAGTGTAATCCGTTTACTTTTATAACCTAGATTTGTGATATAATTTTAATGTTACACGTACTAATTCCTATTAACTAAATATAAACACAATCGGACCACGCAAAATGCGTTAATGCCGTCCTGGAAAGTTCTTTTCTATATACTCTAGATATCATTAAACTTTTGGAATGAGCCATTTTCCTTCATCAGGCCAAGCTACTCTTCTTCTTCTGGTAATTTCCTTCTGACCAACTTCCCAATCATATACTGTTTGTCTAAATGACCGCAAATGTCCTTTTGCGTGATAAATGCTGCTTCTTTCTAACTCCCGCGGTTCCTGCTACATAAAGACATTCTCGTTTGATAACTGTGTTGTAGTGCGATTGTTTTGCGTATTTTTTTTCTGGGGATCTGAAGGCTGTTCTTATACAGCAGGGATGCCTTTACGTATCAAAACCTTAGACAGATGTAGCAGATTCAATGTAAAAATAGGAAGAGAAAATTAGACAATTTTTATCTACACTGAACCACAAACATTTCGTAGTAATGAAAATATAAAGAAATACACTGACATACATTCAGATATTAAGAAACGAAGATTAAACTTCTACGCCCATATAAAAATAATACAATCTGCTAGATTAACAAAGCAAATTCGATAATGTTATAAACTTCGAAATAATGCGAAAGTATGGAAACATTGAAACGGATATCCGTAAAAAAGAGGATATCACAAGGACATTGCTCTAGTAATACTCTATTTCGGGTCCAAACCAACAGAAAAAGTGCTCACTTTTTAAATATTTCGTTATTACAGAATCATCCAGTCACACGGCAACAATATGCAATTACAGACTTATACGGCAGTGATTTCGACCCGTCACAATATGAGCCGCACTGAGCACAATATCCTTGAAGCCAATGTAACATTGTATTAATCCTGCCCTTTGGTCTGGCTGGTTCATAATTCACAGAATTTAATTAACATGAAGCCGCGCGGGTCGACAGCCCTCGCAAATGTGGACTGATTATTTGACGTAATGCGTGAATATATATGGGAGGGGGTGATATGGGTGTGGGTGGGGGAGTCGCTGTACCGCATGTCCTAAACGACTTTAGGTAAAGTAACCCTCATCACAGTTTGTGGCTGTATTGTTGAAGCTTGTTTTCAACTTTTGTAATTAATTTATTAGTTATTTTCTATGAATTTATTTCTTGTTGAAAACCAACACGTTGGAAATAATTACATATACATAATATATATTTGATTTGAAATATACAACATTTTTAAGTAGCAAAAAGGAGCCGTCAGTAACAACACCCCAGTCACGGCTTTAATATGCTAACTTTCCAGAAGTCAATAAATTCCGTTAAGCTATAAAAGCTTTTGAAAGGAGACTTTTTAAATTTAGTTTTAAACATGTTGAAAGGTACGTGATTTTGTAATTTAATTAGATGTTATTATAGTAACATGGCACCACCTGTGAAGGTAGCAGGGAATATATTTTGGATCTGTGCTGGTTTATGCGGAAGGACTTTGCGAATCTTGTCTCATGAAAATGAATTTCTCTACCTTGGACAATATGACATCTAGAAATACAGTAAACCATTGTTTCATAAATGTACAAGGATATTTAGTTCAAAACTTTTATAAGCAATTTTGCGAGAATCTCTGTTACCTAGATGACAAACCTTTCTTATCGCAGATTTTGCCAGATACAAATTCGCAATACTTCACTTTTGGATATTCCCTCAAAACCTCCCTTAATCGTAGTGTTGGTTGTATTTGATAGACTGTTCTCAAAGGCTTTGTTTGTTGCTTCGCCACTGATGTATTTCAGTTAGCAAAGATAATGTTATGGCAAGTAGATTGCGCATAGGTGCGACTTGGTTGAGGCAACAGAATCAACATAGTTCGGCAGCCCAAGCGCAGATAGCGCTGTGAGCGCTGCCGTCTCTCGCCGTCTTTCTTCCCCCTCGTTTTCACATGCTCGAATTTTTCCCATGTCGATGACTCAATCGTGCGATGTTCGAGAACGAACGAACTTGTGCGGTCGTCAGTGGCTCTACTTGACGTTTCAAAAAATTCCGTCGCAGCAATTGGGCTGCTGCAACTATGTTGATTTTCCTGCCTCAGCCATTCGGCATATGTGTAATCTACTTACCATAATATTATCTTTGACTACAGACTTGCACTGGGCTGCAACCTGTTGCTGTGAGCTTCACTAGTTTAATTTATGCTTTTCGTATTGAAACTAAGTTAGATCCACAGTAAAACTTTCCGGTAGTGAATAGTCGTTGAACAAAGAAATAATGACAAAGGATAAGTCTAAGGAAGCATTGAATAAACAGTGATGAGATTCGTTTCGCATCTCGTGTTTTCTGAAAGAACTGTAATTCCAGTGGAAAGAGTTGCTCAAAGGGTTGCTCCTTATCTAAGAAAGGTAAGTCTGGAAATATGTCCCAGGTTCTGTATTTTATTGACAGAGCAAGTAAGGATTTGACTGAATATTTAGAACTACTGATCCGCTCCTACTTTACATGATTTCAAATACAATATCACGGTAAAAATCACAATTTAATATATTGACTACTTAGCTTTGATTCAGCATAGCACAAGCCAAATCATTTGGCTTAAAATATGTTCATGTCACGTGCACTTTTTGTTTAATATAACCTGGCAATAAAACTAAATAATCTTTATCTTTATTGTCAATACAATAATTATTGTGTGACATAAACAAAAACAACAAAAACAGTAGCTAACAATAAAAATATATATAAAACAAGTAAGGTAAATTCACTATAAAAGCTGAACAAAAAATGTTTGCTGACCACCAAATAATAAAGTTACACACTTTAATGTGAATGTTATATATGAATATTAATATAACATAAATAAATAGATAATAATTTTGGAGATGTATTATAGGTCCATAAATTCATCTACATTATAAAAAGCATGTTGGACCAAAAAGGATTTTAACCTGGCTTTAAATGTGTTCATATTTTGTATACTTTTTAAATTATCTGGCAGTTTATTGTATTTTTTTTTATAAATATTTTGAAAGCTCAAAGTGCCACTTTTGAAAACAGGTAAATAAAGTATTGTTTTGATGATAATTTCTCCCTATGCAAAAAAAATCATTTTAATTGTACTTTTGTGGGACACTATTTATTGGTGCACTCCAACCAATAAATAAGATATTTCAACACATTTAACAATACAACAGATCGAAAGTTGTATTTTACTTACCAACGAAAAGAAGTAATAGCGTAGGATAAATCAAAAGTGAAATTGAATAAACGTTGACGAGATTCATACTCCGTTTCGCATCTCGTATTTGCTGAAAGGACTGTAATTCTAGTGGAAAGAGTTGCTCGAGGCATGCCTTCCTATCTAAGGAAGGTAAGTCTGGAAATACGAGGTTCTGCATTTTATTGACAAAGCAAGCGGGGGTTTGACTGAATATCTGAAATAACTGCAGCGCCCCGTATTTGACTTGATTTTCAATACAATTTCACGTCATAAAACAAAATATATACTGTATTCACCGCTTAGAAAGGATTCATCATCACACAAAACTATACTTAGATTAGGCATACATTTTCTTGTTGGATAGGTTTTAGTTTTATGGTTTTACCACAGCGGTTAACATATGTTCTAATTGTAAACTTGATGTTACCAGCATTTCTGAAGATGGAAAATGTTCCAAAAATGGCACATAATGGACTTATTAATCCGCACTTGTCCTTTACTGTTAGAAAATGGGCCTTTTGCGTGGATCATAAATTCATTTCAAGTGTCATTTATTCCAAATAAAAAGTTATTAAGAATTTTCTCAAGACTAATCTATAGGGACTCGTGACGTTTTCAAAAAGTTACAGTCAGTCGTAACCTTGCCTGGTTACTGATTAGTATATTAAGCTACTTTAGTGTGTTTTCAAAAAGGGTTCCATGAAAAGTCTCTACAACAAGGCATCGACATACACGACTATAACACACAATATAGAACAATGTCGGGTCAAAACCTCACCGTCTTCATCTACTTGAAAAAGCTACCTTTAGGGCAAGTTTTCTATTGCTCTAAACACTTCCTAATAAAATAAAGTCGCTAAGAGGTTCAACAATCTTCAAAGTGAATTAAAACCCCTATCTAACTAACAGTTCGTTTTACAGTTTCGTTGGCATTATGGATCCAAATAATTAACCATATTGTAGATTCTGCTTACTTTTTATTTTTAGCACTTTCTATATCTTGTGAGTACTAATGACGTTGTCCTTTTATCGTTACGGTTGTCAACAGAAATTATTTTTACTGATAAACTATTATTATTAGTATAATCTAATTCTTACGGTTCACACCGCGTCCAAACTTCATAGTTTGGCTGAGATATTTCGGCGTAGCTGTGAAGTACCATCTTCAGTCACTGATTGGCTGAAACTGAGCTACTTGCTGTCTGCTTTCCTATTGGCGGTAGGGCTGCCAACCGTCCAACGGAGCAGGGATGCTGAAATGTCGAAAAACCAGTCCCGAAGAAGTCTTTTCGATAGTGTCACAGCCAATGAGAACATCGTCAGTTGGCATCCCTGTTCCATTGGACGGTTGGAAGCCCTACCGCCAATAGGAAAGCAGACAGTGAGTAGCCAGTTTCAGCCAATCAGTGACTGAAGATGGTACTCCACAGCGAGGCCGAAATATCTCAACCTAATTATGAGGTTTGGTCACGGCGTGAACCGGACGAACTAGATTATAGTTGTGACACCGGCCGCGACATCCTAAGAGTTGATTGAATTATTATTAGCGCAAATAATACTGTGTTTACTTTGATTTTTCAACAGAGTGTGTATGAAAATTGACAAAATTTGATAAAACAGAACAATGCCTCGGTGTCTCTGACAATTATTACAAATGCAAGGGAACAGCAAAACCCACTTACTCATACGACACATCACGGGCTTCCATCCGTTGTGCAATATTCACGCTCGAGCCCATTATCCTACTCAATTAAACCCCATGATTTATACAACATATTCAGTGTGACGGTTATGATTCGACGCGACATTGTTATAATACACCCTCCCTCTCTTCTGGGTGATGTAGGGGGGCATAATTCACTGAATTTAATTAACACAAACCCCCATTGGCAAATGTGGACTGATTATTTCCACCCGGGAGATGGGTGTTGTTTTAGGAATAATGTTTCACAACGTTCAGGTGAACATACTTGAAGATTCATATTTTGCCACTGATTGCTTGTAATATTATATAGTTTATACTATAGGCTTTTTAAAATCGATTTCAAGGGCGAAACCCCATCAACAGTTGTGGCATAAGAAGAACCATAACATAAGCTTCCTCTTACTCTTATATTACAAGTAATGATGGGTCTTCGGCCGTCAAATCGATTTTGAAAGACATACTATCATTGATTTCTAACTTTTATTGCTTATCGTAGAAACTATATAATACTACTTGAAGGTCGTGTACCTAGAACTTGTGTAGACCTACTTAAAATGGACTACAGTAAACTCCACCTAAGCTGGCAGTTGAAGGTGGAGCTTATTGACGCCATTTTCTAGTGCGAGCCAATGCTAACGCGACGTATTAATTTTTTTAGAAATGAATATTTCAGACAAATGAGTTTCTTTTTCTATAACAAGTATTCTTATACAGTACTCGTAATATAATTATAATTAATTTCGTACCAATGTTAGTTCATTCCTTTGAATACAAATTCATGTGACCCGTTATGTGGGCTAGTAATTTTGATTCCAAAACATTATTAGTTTTTCAACTTTAAATATTTGAATCAACTGAAACCCGAAGTACTATAACACCAGGAATAATAATCTGCGTTTGGGTTCAGTTACCACGTGACTGAAAAGTGTTTGAATCGAGACTTAAGTCGTTGTGAAAGCGTCACCGTTTCGATTCCAGTGTTCATTACTTTGGCTATTCGCTTGCCTAATTAAGATAAGTGGACTGCAAGAGTAAAATTGAGGTGCAAAATCCAAGTGCCTAGAAAAGGGATTTGATTCAACCTCAAGCTTAGGAGTTCAGTGACATAACCACTAGACCACCGAGCCCCAATTTTTTATTTTTAATTCATGATGGTTTTAGTTAAGTTAAACACTTTAATTGAAGCCGTGCGTAAGCATGTAATACGTCATTATGAGCCGCAAAGTATTAGTTTCTCATGTTCTAAAGAAGTAGTTAAGCTGTGCAATCACTGGCTGAAAGCAACTGTAAACTCCATTATTTTTTATAAAACTCATGCATTATTCAACCAGGTACGGCAAGGTGGGTACGCACGGTTAATTGACGTGTGGGAAACCCCAGCTTCTAAGAAGTCAAACCCTTACCGATATTGCAAAGGGAGTGGTGGGCGTACGCAGGGAGGAGCAGACCCAAATATAATTATAGGTCCGATAATTAAAAGCCAGTAAAGATTGACGTCCGACGCCCACTCATGCACTTTGAGAACGAGTGAGTCAAGTGGGTTTGGTTAATGGTAGGGCGTGCTCTCTCACCATGCGTCTATGTACCGGCCGCGAGCCCGCGCAAGCACCGGAGAAATATCGCTCCAGTAACATTTTCCGCCGGGTTTTAGGGTTAATAAATGAAGTGGCTAAGGTCGTTAATCACGTGGGCGACGCCGCGTGAACTGCGAGACTTACGTAAATAAATTTCACTTTAATGGATTTTCATTTAGTCACTCGAGTTTGAACTTTATTAGTGTCCCTGTCTTTATTGCAATTAGTGATGGGTAGGTTCAGTTCTGTAGAGTGATAAATTAAATTTTGGTCTAAAATTACACAAAACAATGGTATTTTGAATAGTGCATGATTTATAAATTCTCAATCGTAAATATACTTGAGTAAATACGGCGAAAGTTAATGAAGAAAATAGAAATTCAAGGTTGTTAACCAGATTATTCATGAGCAACGTTTACCACAGTAAGTGAACTTATTAATACTACTTTTGTTATAAACTTAGGCTTTTTGTGCCGTACGAATAAAACCTCCATGACTACTAACAGCTTGATCAACTAGAGCAGTGCCTTCTGTAACATCTTGGATTCTTTCACCAAAGAGGTTTATAGAACCGCGGGAGAAGTCACCGTGTCGACAAATTTGTCAGTCCTAAACAAGACTCGAACCCCTACCGTATACTCTACGTTAGTTCTTTTGCTTAGACCCTTACTCGACTATAAAACCAATTGAAAGGTTTCTAAAGCTCAGCACAGCACCCACCTGAAGATCTCCAGATATCACCAAATATGAAATGCCGAGGAGAGCATTGTAGAATGGATAAAAAACGGAGACGTCGTTAGATTTGAGATACGGTTTGGAAAGGGAAGGGGTTGCCTGGGGCACTATCTGATAAAATGGGAGGAGCGCTTATCTCAGGGGCCTTATCTCTCCGCCCTTGAGGCCTTTGCTGTTTTGTAGTTGTGTCAGGCCTTCGTTATCACATATTTAATACTGTGCACTTCGAATACGCGCCCGTATTTCACTTCATTTTCTATACCTTTTCTTTCATAACCTTTTTTACGGTAGATATTAAAAAAATACCCAAAATGTATCCATTTATTTGTGATACATTCGGCACTCTACTTCTAGAATAATTTAATCACGTCAAAGGCACATCTAGAGCATTGACGCAAGTATAAAGCTATGGATAGCTATAACTATATTAAGCTGAATCATAGAACACAATCAATAAGCGCAGCTACCTTCCCAGGTGGCGTAACATTATGGTTCAAAAATTCCATATTAGTTTGAAAAATCATTAAAATTTCAAAGCATTTAAATTGATTTAACATTTTCTAATTTCAAAACGTTTTACAGTGTCGAAGATTTTTACAGTGGTAATTGAACGAATCATTAGGTTTTCAATTATTTGTTGTTACTGATGGCTGAGCTGCTACTAAATGTCAGAAACAAATTTAATGTAAAGTTTCAATTTAATTGGTATACAATTATTATTTTCAACGTATTTTGTTTATTGTTTGTTATACCTAAACAATTTGTATTGTATAGTTAAATAAATAAATAAAATTAATAGATTAATTTAAATTATATTACATCCTACTAATTTAACTACTGCATAGTATGTGCTTCGATTTACTATAAGGCGAGTACTATCAAGCCCTAGTGTTGAATTTGCATTGAGATTGAACCCGACTGTATTAGAGACTCAATCGCAAAACCAGTTTAGTAACGTAACTGACTTTGTGCCATTTTACCTTTACATCGAACTGTTACCAATCTGTCTAAAAAAGATCATGTTTTAGAGTTGTAGTAACCAATTTACATTTTACATGGCAAGAAACTTACCAATGTTTACGAACACTTAGTTTTAATGTCATCTAAATATCGCCTAAAGTCCAAAAGTGTGCATTAGTCACTGTGCGCGTCTGTAGGGACAGTTTGGCCTTGATCCTTACCAAGCTTGGGAGGCCAGGTTTGACAGGGTAGTCCCTAGGGGTTGAAGTGGTGACCTGATAACCCCTAGTCCCTGGGCTGGACCTCCGCAAACGTGCCGGTCCCTAATCCCCGCTCTCGACTCACACCTGTCGAATTCTGTCTGCCTTTTCAACCAGATTACAATCAAGTGGAAAACTCATGTGTAATATGGTATAACCTGTATAGTACTTGGTGACATAAGTTGTGGTCTCTACTTAAACCACACACAAAATTATATGACAGATAACTATTATAAATAAATAAGTGAAATCAAAGATGTGGTAAGTGTTGGTGTACTAAAACGATAAAAATGGTGAACTGACAGGCAAACAGTATAATTTACCAAACAACGCTACCATTGAGTTTTGTTTAGAAATATATAGGTATAAATTTAATCACGAACATTATGTTTAAATCTCGTAGTGCAGCAGGTACTGTCAGTTAATTGCTCATTTATGCCGAATGGCTGAGGCAGGAAAATCAACAAGTTGCGGCAGCCCAAGCACAGATAGCGCTGCGAGGGAATTATTTTAAGAGACGCATGTGAAAGTTCGTTCGTTCTCGTAAATCGCACTATTAGGTAACATTTAAATCATCGACATCGGACAAACTCGAGCATTTTGAGCCGAAGAGGGAGACCGACGGCAAGATATGGCAGCGCTTTCTGTGCTTGGGCTGCCTAACTATGTTGATTTTGCTGCCTCAACTATGTGGCATCTATGCGCAATCAACCTACCATAACATTATCTTTGCTGAAATACATCAGTACTATTGTTTGGCCTTTCCGAAAAGGCTTGATCACAAATCTGTTGCTCCTGTGCGTGTGGTGTTGATACTCTTGCATGTCAAGGGTCTGTTTCGTAGCAAGCCAAGGATAGCGTTTCAGGAAGTCCGTCAGAGATATTGAAAAGATCAGCTTACTAAGCATAACATCCTCACAGTACGTTAAACGTTTAACAACATTATTTATTGAATGTTTGAAATTTTCCTTTAATCTTATTTGCACCCGTTATTGAAGTTACGGAAGTTTCCAAAACATCCTACTAGTTCTAGAAGGATCCAATCAATAGTACTGAGGTATTGAGTCAAGTTTGTAATTTATTTTCATCTGTTATATGTTTGTTCAGTTTACGTACAAGATTACAAAGACTTTCAAGCTACCTGGTATTATGAGTCTGCTACAATGGGGTAGTACGAGAAAAAAAGAAACGTATAGTGTAAAGAAGAAACGAACTTTTTCAGCCACTTCTGGAGAAAAACTACTCCTATAAATCCGTTTCTTCTTTTTACTGAATTGCTCTCGTCCACTATTATGAACTTTCAAGCTAACAGTTTGAATTCATATCCTTTACGTAAATGTTTACAATTGTAATTATGAATTTGTACAACTGCCTATTATAGTTTGTTGGAAGAGTAAAGTCCTAACTTCACCACCAATGAAGCCGTTTTCCATTTGATTTCAAAACGGTACTGCATAACAATAATATTCACAATACTACGTAATTATTAAAGAACCAACCGAACTTAACAACACCTCCCGATGCAGCCGACCTGGCGAGAAAGTCATTAGTCTTTGTCGCGAGTCTCGTGAAATTTACAAATTTCCATATTAATGAGCGCCGGCTAGACGCATGGGTAATTTGCATTTACATAACGCGAGCGATTAGTCTTTCCGAAGACATCGAACCCCTCCGAACCGAAAAAAGCGGTGTCGGTGTCGTGAAAGAGTGTGACAAATTCGTGTGTCTGGCAGATCTATTAATCAGGAGGGCTCGGCGAATGGTTTTGAAAGGTGATCCCGCTGGGTGGGCGCGGTTGACGAAACGGTGGCTTCCTCGAATTGAATTCTGCGGCATCGCTGCTGTCTGAATGTGCCACTTCCACGAGACTGAGGATGATTTGGGCCTGAGGTGGGAGGGTCTCTTCGTTTGAATTTGTTTAGGCAAGTTGATTGTTTGCATTATCGGCTTGAAAATATTGTTCTAGGCTTCCGGTGTCATACCGGGTCTTCTAAAATTTCAAACGTTTCGCACATGCTATGATTTGGCAACCTCAAATCTAGGCGAAGCCGGCAGCAATGCGTGAAAAATCTTTTGCTATCGAATCAAAATAAATTTCAAAAATCTGAAGTAAGATCCCAGCTGTGCATTTCTAAACTAAGATAGGGACGATATTTAAACGTTTACCTGGATTTAGTGTACTAATCCAAGGGGTAAAAGAGAACTTTGCAACCTAACTTTTAATTTTGGAAGTGGGAAAATCTGTTCCCAATGGGTGTCTACGTGCCAAACTGAAGACCACGTAATAAATCACGTTTTAGGCCATTTGCATGGGCTGTTAGGTAAGATGTTTATAGTGTAAGTTGTTGTTCCTAACGGGAAATCGTCTTTGATTAAACGTATCTGGAGGACAAAAGCAAAGTGTCTGATGAGTCAATTTCTTGGCACACTGTTTTCCTTATGCTTTTGAAATAAATCGAACCAAACTCGATACGTCAGCTAATATTAGAATGGTATGTCAAACCGTGATATTATCTTAATTTACTTTAGTCAGAATTATGTTTCTGCTCGCAAACCTAAACTAGCTCATTTAAAGTTGGTTAAATTAAAAATAATAATGCTTTGGCTTAGCTTGGGACAACAGAGTTACAGTCGGGGTTGAAGCTTGCAAGGATAACATCAGCGCAATTGTTTACAAACATACAGCTCGCTGATTAATTGTTTGAGATAAGTTATTTGTTATGCTACCCGCTTCCCGGGTAACTTGTGTAATTTAATGATTTTATCTGTGGAAAAATTAAATAACACATTTCCCTTGAGCGCTACATTTTATACCTAACCTTTGTTTCCTCGCTAATTGCTAGTTCATAAGTCAACTACGAGTTATATTTAGAAGTTTTTTGAGCAATATACAGGGAAATTGCAATAAGAAGTGACCATCGTCCTATAGTTCTTCGATCAATTCGATTCATTAATTATATTTCCATCCATTGTTTTTTATAATATATTATACTATTTACAATGTTTATAATTATGTAGTTAAAGGTCAATGAACTGTACTCTGAATGTAGTGTAGCAATGAATACTAGAAAAATGTGTGATCGTTTGTTGGATTCCTTATGAGACGTTTTTCAGTTTATGTGAAGGTATTATTTATTTCTATAACAACGATATGTGTGTTTAGTTGTGTGCCTACCTGTGCATACCTTTGAATCCTGAAAGTAATTAAAGTGTTTAAATTAATTTAGAACAGTTAATCATATTTAAATTAGTGTATGGACGTTGAACCAGGCTTGCAAATTGTCATTTGCTGGCAATCATAGCTAAGCTTCAAATTGTTCGAACAAATTGCAACGCTATTTGTAAAGCTTCACGATGCAACAATTTTATATTTCTGAAAAGCATATTCATTTGTCGTGTAACTGAATATTAATTAATATTTTCCCATTTCATTACACGGTAATATGCATTGGGTTTAACGCGATCTAAACACAAATGAAATTTCTTTTTCTATTCTACGCTAATTTACGCTTTAAAAAAATTTTTAACGTAAACGTTTGATAGCTAAGTCCAACTCCGTCCAAAGCCTCCTCAGACGCGCTGGTCTACAGACTTGGAGCGAAGCCTGTGTCAGTCTAGGAGACCGGTATCCCACTGCTGAGATCCGCACAGCCAGGACGAAGGACGATGAAGGAATGTCCTGATCGCTGATAAGGCGGTACTTTGCCTCATATCAGCTATCGCCAGTCGCCGCTGTCGCCCCGATGCATCAGATACCTCATATTTATGCCCCTCCCCGGTTATTTACAGGTCTGATGACATCTCGAATGTCACCGCGCTAGGCTCGCTCCCTCGGTCGAGTGAGAGACGATTCCTGCGCTGACAAGGACGATCTCTGATAAGTTTTGGGTTTGGTAGTTAATTGTCAGAAAGATGGATGATTATGTTTTGGTGGGTTGTAAAACCTTTTCGGTCTTTTGGCTATCCATTGTGTCATTACAGGGTCGTTAAAAAGCGGTTTTGTATGTTTATCGATTATGATCGTCGTAAAATGTGGTCTGAGATTGTATCAGAGAAATTATCGTGGATGTTATGTCGACAGTAAATATTTGATGTTTTATTATATTTAAATCACGCTGATTTGTTTCTCTAAACCTTATTGATGGCAGTTACGAAATGGATTCGTTGGCAAGTTTATGAACGAACAAGTCTTGATGTTTTTGCATTTTAAAAGACAGCTCGTAAGCTTCGTTCCACTAAAACCTATTACTTGACACAGATTCGGTGCTCTTATAATAATTCAGCTACAATACCGCAAACTACAACGATTTAACACAGCAGTCTCGCAAAGTCTAATTTCAAGCGAAAGATCACTGCGAGACAAACAAAACTCTGCTAAAAACAAAACGTGTCTCTTTTATCACGTTTGGAAAACCCCGAAAGTCAACCAAGCTCGGAACAGCCTGTAGTGTTTGCACGCTGGCACTATTTGACCTGCCGGACACGTTCGAGTAGGACTGCGTTATTACGGTCCTAACTACAGCGCACGGCTCCGTCGTCGCAGCGTTAATTAAAACTTCCTCCCTGAAATTAATAGTTTTGACATACAATCACGGATAATGGTGGGTCAGAGATCGGGGCCCGAGCGTTGGCATTCGCCCCCATCCGACAAACACCACACGAAACTCCACGACTCAAAACAAAACACTGAGCCGATCCCGGCTGCCAGTCTGTCTGTCCTGCCGGGGCTTATCTCGGATCAGAAGTTGGCCTGACTGATACGATTATAAGTTTAGGTTGGCTTATGGTTTCGTTTATTAGTGAGTGACGTTGGATATTTAAATTGTGTACGGTATTGGAATCACACTGGCACTGTAAATCGAATCGATTAATATAGTTAGTAGGAAACTAAACAGTTGTAGTAAAAGGTAAAAGATAAAGTTTGACTTGTTTAACGAGGCGAAGTTAGGACTACAAAGTCCTCTCTACCACTCAACCTCGACCTTTACTAAGCGTCACCGTATAATCACATTACAGATCAGTACTTTTACTTTCGATTTGAGACACCGACCACCTTAGAGGGTATTTTAAGGTGAATATGAGGTGAAGGGTGAGTGTTTGAGTGTTATTGATGGATGATGAGGTGTAGTCTGTTACAAACCGGGCCGACTGTTCCCCAGTTTGGGTCATTAATTAATAGCCCAACGACCAAGGGAATGGACCAACGGTTTTACGTGACCGAACCACGGTAAAGTGGCCATCGTGAAAGTTATCACCGCGTTTGAACAAACCCGGTCTTGGTGACACAGTATCGGTGAACCCTCATGCCACCGGAGTGATGAGCTGAGTCGTGCGATACCAATCCACCACACGGATCCGCTGTACTGTAGTACTTGTCTTTTAACGAGGACTGGTTGTATATCAGATAATAATTGCAGCAAAGAGCTGGATTTTCTGAATAAGCACGGTTACACTCCATATTTGTAATGTGTAATGCAGATTTTATAATGTCATTTAATTGTGTAAAAGTAAATATAAAAACATTATAACAAGAAATACTAATTGACACATAAACCTTTATTACCAAGGGTGTTGCTGTTTTTAAATGTGATCTGTGAACCAAAATTTTCTGCTATTCCTATGGTTCAATTTGTCTTTAGACAGTACCTAGCTGTGTCTCAAAATTAAATCGCAAGATCATTCGCAAAAGCAACCAGTCAATTTTGAAACTGGTTCTACCTAACTACACTACTATTGTTTTGTATAATCCTCATGGTTTTCAGCTGTTATTTCGCTATTCCCGAAATGTATATTTCATATTTATGTGTCCTTAGCATAAACTCTTGACATATGAATTTGTTTAACACTTTAGGAAAATTTAAACAACAAAAAGCCTTAGGTTCCTTTAAGGGCGCACTATATGTTTTTACAAAGGTCTTGTGTTTCCTTTATGCTCGCTTCTGCGGTCCTTAGCTACTCATAATCAATAAGGGCTGGCGAAAAGCCGGTTGTATTTTTTATTAAAGGCAGCGTCTGTGTTGGCGTCCTTGAGTACCTTGGAAATTTAGTACGTTCAATCTCTTTATGTTTGTCATCATGTTTTATCCCGCGATTTAATGATTTTTATGTATGGTTCAATTCATAGTGTTATATTTGAATTATACTTTTCACCACGTAACGCCATGTTTCTATAGAATGTACTGCTTTGTTACCTGGCTTTTTCGCCAAACCAATTAAATAAAACCCCGCCTCAAACCACAAATGAACAGCTCTCGTCAGGAAATTCGCTACCCAGAAACTCGAAGTTGCAACAAGCTAGATCGATCCTCTCAGAGGGACTCAGACGTCCAATCTACTGAAGCTTGCGTGCCTCAAGTTTGGAAACCTCTCACGGCAAACTTGCTTGACGCTCTTAGCCTGATGGAATATTAATAGCTACACCAAACTTGAACACGATCGCTACACAGTTGAAGATGTTGCTATTGTTTCTAGCGGCTGGTTAACCA